>CM055896.1:45763720-45839839 GCA_029582155.1 Panopea generosa
TTTGGACTTCCATATTTTTATAGTTACTTCACACAGATAAGAACTAGCCAATACACCACTAAATTACCAACAAATCAATACATCAACAGTATATGAATAGTTTGATGCATAGATGAAATCTTTCTCAAAAATGATAAATTATACTTAGGGACAAGGTATCGTCAGAAACACAATTATCTACTTAGTTTTTTGACATTGTCTAATTTGGCGGACAGCATACATAACAACATCTACAAGAGGATTTTGTTTAGACAACAAAGAAACACGTTGGTCATAATTGTTTAACCTATCTAACCTTGTGTTTGTTAATAATCCTTGTGACAAGATAATTGTTAACTTTGATGACTTAATGAAAGCCAGTATAAAAAGGTAATCATAAGGGTTAAGTGCTGGTATTTTGTGTATTGTAAGATTTTGATTGGATGATTTAGATGTGACAATGGAAAAGTCACTGGAAGACAAGTTAATCAGCTGAGATGACTTGTTGATTATGTGCCTTGTCACAGGTTATAGTTCCAGCGGCCTTCAAAGCTTTGATAAATATGAACTTTCTTTAATTGGATGCTTTCTTTTGAAGTCATTTTGTCACTTAGTTCAGAGAGATATTAGGACAGCAATTTTAGAATGGAGAGAAGGCATGAAAATGGTGACCTTATTAAACAATAATTATGATCTATGTTGAAACGTAACATTGAGACCTTAAAGCAGAACCAGTCAGTATTGACTAAGAAGGCAGATAGACTGACTATGTGTCTGCCGTTCTAATTACACAGTAAGTTAGTATATGGGTGGGCCGTGATGATCCAAAGATAATGATTCGTATGATGGCAGTACATTAGGGGAAAAATAACTATTTAATCATTACTGTTGTATGATTTTTATGTATGAGAGATAAAAAAACTCTTTGCCATATATTATTTGTTTAGAAGTAATAATGAAATATAAGAGAAATTGAAACATTGGTATCATCTTCATCTCCAGCTTTGCTAATTTATGAGGTTTAACATCTTTTTCAATAATTACAGTTTATATAACAAGTGTCCGGCTTTATTGTTGGAGGATGACCTAATTTGCAAGTCACTAATGTTTAGTGTGTTGACAGATCTGCTCCAACCCATGACCTCGGTGATGAAACAACACCCGAGTCCATTTGACCGCTGATTGTAGTTAATGATTACAATGCAGGAATGGAATGAACATTGAACATTATTCTCCATTTTAATGATTATTATTATCATCATTTATTATCATTATTACTATTATTATCATCATTATTATCATCATTATTATGATAATTATTGTTACTAGTATGTATTGTCAATATTAAATGTGCAATGACTGACTTTATGATACAATGCACAGCTAAATTAAAATCTGTATATTAATATGAATGACATGTAGAAAAATATATATCTGTATTTATTTACATTTGTATATTTTGGGCGAATTTGTGTACTTTATGCAAACTTTAAAGTTGTGTTTAGTTTTAACTTATTTATTTTTACATCGATTGTGAAACAAGTTCTTACAACTTAGACAAATCACTCTGGAAGTCTTCCTCGGTAGAACCAGTACTAAGCGTATGCAAAAAAAGTGTTTTTAAAGTTATGCTTTAGAATTGGTACATGGTCTTTCTTGGCCAAGTTGTTTAAGGCACTGTCACTACCTCCCACCTTTGAGGTTGTGGGTTTAAGCCAAACTTACTCTTGATAATTCAGAGTTTGCCATTTACGGAAGAAAGGTGGTTCAACTCAGATTCATTCAAAGGTCTTCCTGCACCAGTAAAACATTTAATCTGTCATGTGCTGAAAATGAGATAAAACTCCTTTAAAAAAATATTAGTACAAGTGCCATTAGCACAGCTTCCTAACATGAAGCATTATGAGGAAAAATGGAGCAATATTGTGTGAAGCACCAAACTCACTGAGGAGACCTACTTATGATTGTTGAAGGGGTGCTAAACTTGTTATAGTGTAATATCAGGTTCCTATTTCACCAATATTTTTAAATATTTACTTAACTACTTAAAAGCTTAAATAAAAGCTTAAATAAAAGAAAAGCATCCAGGTGATCATGATTTAGACTGGTTTCAGAAAAACTGCATCTGGTTTCATTTTCATTGATTAAAGAATATTTCAATAACCAGTCAAAATTAAGGTTTAAGTTTTAAGTAACACTTAAAGAAAATATGTAGGGACGCTGAAGCCTGAACTCAAAATAAGGTACAGCACTCGTTAGTACACATCCATAGTGATATGAACTAATTTCCATCAGATGCCTATCACCTCTCCATATTATTATCAAGAAGGTCTTCTTATCAAAATATTAAATAATTATTTCACCTGTCATCAAACCACCATTTTTATAAAATCTAAAATCAACACCTTGCACCTAGAGCCTGCTGGTGATATTATTGTTTTTGTAATCCTGATTAAAAAAGAAAATAAAAATCCATATCAGCTGACATCTTTGATGATAGCGTAAACAATAAAAGTGTCCTCAAGTAAAGAAAAACACACTAACATCAACATTGAGCCATTCTCAGGGAAACTGAAACAGACCCCAGGGCCATATCTTCAGGGACTTTTATTTTTAAATTTGATTTTTTAAAGATCTTTTAGGAGATAACATTTCTGATAGTCCATAAATTTGTAAGATAGTGCATGATTTAAGGGTTGATTTAAATGATTTTAAATAAAGATCAAAGGGGGTTGGACTTAAGTCATTTCGATTTGGAGATTTTATACACTTTATGAATAGAGAATCAATTAGATGATGTAACACAGATGGTAAACTAGATAATGGAATGAAAAATCAAATAACCACTGGTTGTGCAATGTGGCTGTAATCTATGAAAAGATAGGTGAAAATTAGATGAAAAGGTAGAAATTAGATTTGGAGATAAATGGATTTAGTGATTGTAAAAGTGTTACACTGTTTAGGGTAGACAACTGGAGGGGCTTTCACTCTCGTAGATAGTCACCGAGTCTGAGGTGTAACCGGGGTCATTATCATGAGGGCGGCCGCAGTGAGGGTTATAAATGATTCTGTGTCACTGGACACTTCATTGTGACTTTGATCGTAAAGCATTCAGCTTCCTTGTGACAAACTATTAATTGTTGGTGGAACAAATCCAATTTATTGCAGCAAGCACATGTTCATGTTTAAAGTTTGCGTATAAATTTCGATGGAATTCTGACTGTTTTCTTGTTTTGGATTTTTTATTTTTTCAGAAAGTAAGTTGTTATTATTTATTTTTGTTATGTGCTTGATATATATCTTTTGTTATACTATATATGTTTTTAGTATATTTGATATATTATTAGTTATAAAGTTTGTTAAGTGTTTTTTAATGTTAATCAAGTGTTCTGATGATTTTAGAAAAGAATAGGTGGGTGAGATGGGGTTGTTTTGTAATAATACAAACTAGATACTTTACAAAAGTTAGTAAGCTCTGGGTTGCTAATAATGTGCCCAAAATATTATAAAAAAATATTAAAA
The DNA here is from genome assembly GCA_029582155.1 of Panopea generosa. NCBI lineage: Eukaryota > Metazoa > Mollusca > Bivalvia > Adapedonta > Hiatellidae > Panopea > Panopea generosa. The sequence goes on from CM055896.1 coordinate 45,767,222, forward strand.
TCCTACAATATTCAAAATTTATATTATGGATGAAGTCTTAAATCATGCTTTCAGTAATAAGGCATTATTTAACCCTTTACTTCATATAGACGCCTTTGGACACCTCTATTATAGACGCCTTTGGATACCTAATATAGAAGGCTTTTGAATTATTGGGTGAATTATGTTTATATTAACTGACAGAGTGGAAAACAGTGCAGGAAGTGTTCAGATTGCTCGTTACGAGCAATCTGAACTCTTCCTGCACTGTTTTCAAAGGTCTTCTGTGATTGGTGCGGGAAAACGCGTATCTATGGAGTAAAGGGTTAACTGTAAAATGTTAAAACAACGCTTATTGGAATCTGCATGTTTTAGCTTTTTTTATAAAAATGTGGGTGTGGGATGGAAGTGTGGTGATTATTCGGGGAGGGAGCCAATGTAGAAGTATTTCTTCAAATCGTCCCTCAGTACTGGTACTTCCCAGGAAATGGACTCAAGAGTGATTCATACAAACTCTGAGCTTACTTTGCAATTGGGCCAAAATATATTAGTATAAACTAATTAATCTAAAAAAACAACAACGCTAAAGTAGGTAATTGCAGTAGCACTGGAAACATAAAATTATAGGAGTCGGCAAGGCTTCTCTTGAACATGAAAGAGAGGTGATTAAGATAGAAAGTGAAGATGACCTCTGACTAATACAGTAATCTTCGGCTACTTTAAAACAACACAGCTGATAAGGACATACCAGTGCAGCACTTCAGCTTGGTAACAGTATAATGACAAAACAAACATGCTTATTTAGTAAGCAGATTGTGATATATTAGTGTAACAAGGAGTTAAGTTGGACAGTTGTGATCCCCTGTATCAACAGTAAAGATAGTCACCTGCCAATATTGTCAAGTGCTGCTGGGGCAGCAAGGATAAGCCAAGGACCCCTGTTGATGCTGGTTGTTGATTATTTTTCAAAACTTACAACAGGTGATCCAAAATCTTCTTGTTGTTTTTTCGAGATGAAGTGAGAAATTGGAAAAGATTTTTAATTTGTACTTGGATTCTTTGCCTGATAAGCAGGCAGTCAAGGTAAGAAGCAAAATGATCTTTTAAGAAAGGTTGTTGCTTAATACAGGTAAATATGCAGTAAAAGCATAGAAATGAGAAATAGCAAATATAGTTGCCAAGGGAAGTGGATGCTAAATAGAGGTGACCATTTGGTTTGTGTGTACACGCAGCATGTGTGTGTGTGTGTTCAAACACAAATTGAACATTAAACAATAGATATAACACACATAGTAAATAATATAGTTGAACCTTTCTTTCCTTATTTTGTTTAAAGCTTTAAGGAAGCAAAGTTTTAATATACCTGTAAGTTGAATAATATAAAATCAGATACCAAGGTACATGATGATTTAGAGATACAGCAACTCCATGTACAATTGTAAAATTCTTAATGACTTTGTTTTATTTAAAACAAAAGACGCAGCTTTTCCCCCATGATCCTATAAATTATGAGTAGGTAGGGAAACAGGATTTTTTTTATATTAGGCCTCAATTAGTTTAAACTTTAAAATAAATTTATACTTAATATTGTTAGAAAACTTTTACAAGCAAAAAAAACCCTACAACTTTCTCATGCTGCACAGGTTTCACAATTGATAATTAATGCAAATTGATTTTAATGACAGTTGTTTCACATCTTTGTTCCAGCAACGATCATGGCAGCCCATAAACTGTCAATATCAGTTTGGGGAGATGTCACTATCATTCCCCATAATGTTCCTTAATGCCAAATGTTACAAGAAAACATAGAAGCTAACTGTCAGTAATATTGCATCTTGCCATTAAATGGGTAATAATTCTTTCTACACCCTTCATAATGTCACAGATAATGTTGTTGTCAGGGCCTGTAATTGCTGTTTTGAGATATGGTTGGCAATAACCCTATGTTTGTTAACTTCATTTTTCTGGACTCCTCTGAAATGTTGAGGCTTGATTAAAATGACATTTGATTTAAAGTTTCACAAAAAAAAAATTAATATTTTAATTTTTTGTAATTTTTAAAAAAAATGACATCAAAAATTGCAAGGTTACTTTAATGACTGTCCTCATTTTTGTTAATTGTAGATCAATTAATTCTGTTATAATTACTCACAGAAATATTTAAAAGCATGATTTAGATATTGCAAGTCTGTACACCAAACATCAACTTTTTATATACAGGTGGCTACTAAATGCAAGTCCCTTTTTAACACAATTAATTACTTATGTTGCTACTTAATAAAAGTTGCTATTTAACAGAAACGGCTACTTAACCAAGGTGGCTTCTTAGGTTCATTTTAAATTTAAAACAAACCATGTTAAATTCACATTGGTTCTGCTTATTGGTAAGATAAATTAGAGTCCTCAGTGGGAGAGGTGTAGATAAGGCACCATCTCAATGTCTGCCCTCTTACTGCTGAGGTTGTGGGTTTGAGACAAGCTTGATCCAAACATTTCATGTGAGGAAATAGTCTGTTACTTTTGGAAGCATGGTGGTTCTATTTATAAGATGTTTGTATATAATATACATATATATATTCTGAGGACACTTCAATGATAAATGTTTTGAAAATGGAGTTTTAAAAAATAGATAAATCACGTTGCTGCATCTTTATGGCAAACTGTTACACAGGTAACTGTAGATTTTCATTAAATTATGTAAATCTCATTAATAGTTTGGAGCAATGCTAAATGTCTGGGTCACCTTGTCAGTCATTATGAGTTTGTTACTTTGTTTGTGTGCCGAGTCTGCATTTAATCATTGCGTTTAATGTCCAAATAATAGATGCCCACTAAACCTTCCCCGTTGTTAACTAATAGTTCAAACGTGTGAAGCAGTGTCACACTGATAGCAGCCCTTGTTTGATTTATGTCCCCCTATCTGTGACAGACTACAAGGGGCCACAATACAAAATGGCCGACATCATCTCCTAATGGAGACGTTAATCATTTTAATGACAACTATAGACATCTCAAGTCATTCTGATTGGAAAGCCAGGTCATCTGAATGGTGTCTATGCAATTTGTCAGTTTTTTTAACAGAAACTGTGTTTGTCACTTAGTGAAATGGACGTTTAGTGGCTTCGTTACTTTTGGTTATATTTCAATAGAATAATTTAGCCTCGTGCTGAGATAGTTGGTATGTTTGGAGTGGGTTTTTATACCGTTCAATGACAAATGTAATTTAAAGGTTAGGAAACAGTTAAAAGATTAGAACTTCTTGATCGTTCATTTGTCAGTGCCTTTAAAGACTTAGATGACTTGAAGGATTTTAGTTTGCTGGGAAGAATAATATTCAATTTATTAAAAAGTTACCAGTTTTTGGATTTTGCAGCATTTATTAATTGGCATTTTATTATGTTGGGTAAGTTGTTTGATTTCCAAATGAAGAATAAAAGAAATAAAATTAACCATAAATAAAGGTTGATACTTATTGTATATACAGTTAAACCTGTCTTAAGGAGCCGGTCAAGGGAATAAGCAAAATTGGCCCTTTAAGACAGGTTGTTGCTTAATACAGGTTAATTTACTCTGAAAGCATAGAAATGGTAAATAGAAAATATGGTTGCTTAAGACAGGTGACTGCTTAATAGAGGTGACCGCTTACACAGGTTTGACTGTATATATTATGCACACTGCTAACAGTGGTATATATTAAAATTCATAAATGATATAAAAAAGTTCTTTTCTGGTAAAAACATTTTTTATTTTTGAATGTAAATGAAATAAATAAAGAGAGCAACTCTATAATATATACTGTATTAAAAAAATCCACCACTATCCACTTGATTTAAATAAAAACCTGACGACAGAAGAGGATATTGATATAGATCCAGTGTATTCCATATACGTTACATACTTGTTTTTTTTTCATAGCAGCTGTTATCAAACTGCACAGCGAAACCCAGTTCATATGACAACTATTCTAGACTTTCATCAGTATCATTATCATTGCCGAGTGTTATAAACTAAGTATTAAACCCGATAATGTCTTCCAAGTTTTAGCGACTATTGCCTAACATTGTAAGCACGTTCCAATCTTGTAATAGGTTGCGACTAATTTCAACAGAAACCTACCATTTCTGAAGTAGATCAAAGGAAATTACACGACATTATTACCTAGCAGGTAATTATCACTTATATAATGTTATGCATATCATTTGCACATTACCTATGCATAAGCACGGGACAGATGTATTGGGTGTGCATATTTGTGGAAAATTATAGTCCAGGCCTGTAATATTGGAGGTAAATTTGCTTTATATCACAATTTGTAAAGCTGAGTCATTTTCTAAAATAATGATAATGTAACGAATATGATTACAGTCATGCTTATCAAATTTAATTCAATTCAAATAAAAGATATACCATGGCACTCTATATACTTGTATTGTGATCTATGTTTCCCGAAAAAAATGAATCCTTGAATAAAATTAAACGATATAATATGACATAGTATTAAATTGAATTGATATTACACCCATGTAATGTTACAATTACATAATACCTTAATACCCTCAAACTTCACTTGATATAGGAGTCGCTAAGATAATTAGTTGATACTTCCTCGGGTACTTAGTTTTGTTCGAGCTGTGGATCAAACCCACAATCTCTAGCATGAGTGCCAATATTCTATCCACTGCACTACCGCTGATGAATTATTCTAATTTATTTTGTTGACAATGCCAGAAGCAAGAGTGCACTTTGTGTTTAATTATTTTTTAATATGCTATTAAACAGTTCTCCTTAATTTCAATATAATTTAGTCAAGATTTGATTTATATCAGAATAACCTAGTTAGCAATAAATAATTTTATAATACAATGTACTATGAACCTTTTGAATATTGAAAAATATAACCTCGGCTCTTGTTCTTTTATGTCCCTTCCCCATTCTGAAGGACTTGTAAGGATTGTGAAGTTTCCAGCAGTTCCTGGACACCTGTAAGATTTGTTGATAATGATGTCACAATTATGACATTCTATAGGAATATTCACCATAACATATTCATATTTCATATCAACAGGAAGACCTGTAGTGCTAATTGGGTAAAAATTGGAACAAATTGCAATTTAAGTAAAGGGGAGGATGTTGCCTATTGTGGTTGTGTTGTTGTTAATGTTGTATAACTCAGTAATGTGTGATGTACAGTGTATGTCAACATGATAATTGTTCTTAAACACTCTTCTTCTTTCTATTATAATATAATATTTGCTTTGTCAGAATTATGTATTTATCATGTTTTGTTATCTTATATCCAATTTGTTACATAATGTTATAATAAATTGTGACAATTGCTGGGTCCGCTAAACCTGATTCCCTGCTTGTCTGTTAGTATATAGGTATGCATTAATGTTTGGGAAACAGTTTACCATTTCACTTATGTACGCTGATGATGTGACATTGCTTTTTAAAGCGTGTATCACAATTCTTCTCTTACAATCAGTGTGTTTTCCTGCATTGAGATGCCATGAAGCTTTGACTGTGTGTTTCACAACTATTTAAAACCTTTCTTGATAGACATTTTATTGGCATCTGACATTATATTATAAAATAACACTTGTGAGATATTGAAGTGTGAACAGCATTAAACTTACTTTTAGAAAGACAAGATTTAAAGGTATGCATTATTGCCATATGCAAGTTTTTCATCATCAGTTATTCACTTTTTGTTTTTTTTTAAGGTGAATTTTTTAAGCTTTAAGGAAAAAGTTAAAAGGACTAAAAGACTGGATTGACTACTATATTTGATAAAAGTGTTTTTCAATAAAATTTTAACTTTGACTTCCATTCTTTATTATGATGATTTAAAAGGTAAACACAAATGTTTTCATTATAATAATGCTTTGATATGATTTCTGTACATCTTATATTTCTATAAGATGTTTTCTTGTCTAGTTAAGTTCTGTTTGGATAACTTCTAATATTTGCGTAGTAAATCTTTTCAAATATGAACTATTCTATCATATGGAGTGTACATTTATTAATCTGGTGCACTTAAGTGCAGTCTGCTGTAATTTTGATGGTTATCTTGATTGATTTATATGATTTTTATTTTATTTTTTGATAAGTGTATTAGCAAATTGAAAAAAAATTCTAGACTGAGTTTTGTTTTGTTTTTTTGGAAATATAAGGTTTTCACAAGTGCTGTAAATATAAAATTTGATTGAAAGATAAATTATTTTGATTATTTTTAGTTTCAACTTTTTTAACACGATATCGTGAAAAGGCTGGGGTGTTTTATCAAGTTTTAAATATTTGTAAAATATTAAATTTAGTCATAATTATTAACTTGGGTTCATGAACTACCAGATATGGATTTGCTCAATTATTATTGAAGATATTTTTTTTTTTGTAATGAATTGAAGTATGGTGAAATAAAGTTATCAGAGAAATTGAGGGAAAGTGTTATTGAAGTTTTAATTATACATAATCTGATTAATATTGAAGCTTTTTATTGAAACCATACACTGGTATTCTTTTATGGGATATAATTGTAGGGTATTATAGTACACAAGAGTTTCGTATAAAAGAGAGCGATATTTAATCGTGACAGCTTGAAAGGGAATTGGACAGTTATAATGATGTTGGAACATTATAATTGAAGGTGTTACTGTATAAAAAAAATCATAGGGATACATTATTATGAATAAAATATCATGCTTTAAAGTTATTTAAGGTGTGACACTATCTAAAATAATTTGTGTCGAGTTCATATTAACAAAGTGTACGTTCTATGCGTATAATTTTGTACACTGTTTATAATTATATCTCTATATCCTTGTCCTAAGCCATTATGAAATCTCAAAATTGTTTATAGATCTCTATTTTTCAATATTTCCATTTAAATTAAGAGTTTTTGAAAAACACAAAAGTTTGTTTGTTTCAACATAGTGTATATATTAAATTTTGCTGATGTCTGTTGAAAATGTACATGTATAATTAAATGATTTGACACTCTTTTAAGTCTTTAACACAATTATTGTTTTAATGGCATTTTAAACACGTTTCATACACAATTAAAACCAATATCTCTAGCCGAACCCCACTTCCGGTTTTGCTATATGTATCAGGAGTGTTCATTCGAGGGCATACGGTATCACGTTTGCTGGTAAATTGATAGTATCCCGCTGTGCTTAACATTTTGTAGCGTGAAGATGTTTATCAATTTTACCTACCGATATTGCATGTCTGTTGTTTTCCTGCAGCATGCTGTCAGTCAAGCATTAACAATAATTTTATAATGTTTATAAGTTGTAAAACTTATTATAGATTTTCATAACCTTCATCTATTATGAATGTTTACTGGCATGGAAATATAAGTTATTAGATATCGACTTTAAAATCTTTATACCATCAGGGTTTTGGTTTCCAAAATGAATTAAAAAAAAATTCTTCTTTTCTTAATTTTTTATTTTTAATATCATTGCATGATAAAGCCTGGGAAGATATGATGGTAAAGATTGATTAATGATGGAGTAATATTTCATATCAAGACACCCATTATACAACCACTCTCGGTCCCGTCTTGCTCTAAAATCACGTTACCTATTCAATGTATTGTAGAAACGGATATCGTGTCAGAAAACAAATCTTTTGAAAAGGAAGGCCAGATAATCGCGCCATGAAAACTAGGTGTTACGTTACATCCCTGTATTACACAATTTGCTGTTGACAGCTTGAAACTTATTATTCAACAAAAAATTGAAATTTGCGAGCTGTATTGGTATTGCGCTCACATTCTCTTTTTCGATTTTCAAACAACGGTCGTTTACATGATACACTGCCGTGTTTAATAGACAGTATAAAATTACGTCTATATAAGTAAATATAAAATGAAATTGTGTGTTGACATTGAATTTCTTACGCATATTAAGTTTGTTTATTTCTTTATACTGTGGTGGAAGTAGAGATGATACCAATTACAAGTTAAAAGTGTTGAAGTGTCACAATATAAGGGTAGGAGAAAATCTCAGATTGTTCCCTGGGTTTTCATGCTGAGTTGATTTAATTTGTATCAACAGGAAAAAGAAATAAAAATTGTAACACTGTGTTGAGTGACACTGTGGATTTGATCTGCGGCAGAAATGGATTAGTTCTTCTGGTGTTTTTTTTCCTTATTTAATCTGTTGTCAGATCTTGAACTAAGGACAACAGTAACTTTGTTCCGCAAAATTTGTCGTGTTTTATTTCTATCAAGGGAGCATAAAATTTGCATTTGCTCTATTGACGAAAATTGTGTTAACGTTTTCACGTAAGTCAACCATTTTGTTTGCTAAATCAATATCATTTTATGAAGCTTTAGTGCAGTGTCCTCAATATTGGCCACAAAGATTCGCTTAAAGCTGTTTTGCCCTTTCTTTTCAAGTCAGAGAGTGGTTTTACAAGTCATTTCTCTAAAAAAAAAAATAATGCCAATAAAAAAGAGATTATATTGATTTCTTTTATTCTGCTATTTGACTAAATTGTCCACTTCTGCTGTTTACAGAATGGATTCAAAATGGATTGGTGCGGTTTGTCTGCAGCATATGGCAAATATGATAATTAGGTTTTTTTTATATTTGCACAATTCATGCATACAACCTGAAATTTTGATTTATGAGGATTGTTCTGATATCTTTTTTTGTGGTGTGTTAGAAACAAATTTTGATAATGATACCTGATAAAACTGATGCATGTCATTATGTTATTTTACACCCTTACACATGGCATATGAGTCTTTCTTTTATTTAAACAGCTAAAATATTATAGAAGTGAAATCATGTTATCACAGTGATATATAATTTGATCTTTCACATGAAAAGTGGTTATTAAGAAGAGAAGCAATATGAGAATAAACATAATTACAGGATGATGTTCAGAAAATGGCCCTATTTATTCACAATCCAGCAAAAGTTCAAATTTGTAATTTTTCTATTGTTTTTGTGGTGGTTTTTTTTGTTGTTTTTTTGGTTAATAACCGAATATAATTTTTTTTAAATGCTGTATATATGATATATTATTATATATAGCTGTTGTTAAGGATGACAATTACTTATTAGCTTCTGCATTAGGCTAAGCATATCCTGAAAGCTGGATGTTTAAAATATTAAAATGTCGTCTTTATTTCAATCCATGAGCAGGGTATGCTAAAAATTCCAAAGATAAAAAAGATTAATAATTTTTCATCTATCGATATTTTATTAACAATAATGCAGTTGTAAACATGACTTCATAATCAAAGGTCATTTGTTCAGCTGTACACTTTTCCTTCAATGGAAAAATGAATTGTGTGGGTTTATCCAACTTTGCTATAAATGTTTATGTTGCTAACATTTTCTTGACTTCATAAGGACAGAAGGATTGGCAAGTAAATTGTGATGATACAAAATTTCTACCTGATATGCAAACCAAAATAAAAATCAATATGCTTAATTATATAAATTTGATTTGTATTAAATTACCAATAATATTTTGATAGATATATAGTTAATCATATTGTTTTAAACTTATCTATTTTACATTGAATGTGAAACAAATTCTCACAACTTTGACAAATCACACTTGAAGTCTTCCAGGGTAGAACCAGTATTAAGCATATGCATAAATAAATGTCTTCATCCGGGTAGAACAAATACTAAACATTCAGTTAAATGTCTCAACAACATTATAACACATGACCAGTGGAGGAAAGCCCTACCACCTTCAATCCTTAATATCATACTATACCACTGAAACAGCAGTTTATAATGGGGAATAATTTTGAGGTGCTCCCAGAAAGGGGAAGATTTGTTCATTACAGTAAATCATAGAAATGGATTTTGGAAACATGCCAAACTTTATTATTTAAATATCTCCTGATTTGAGGAAGTATATTTTACTGCCAAAACTTTTCAGTTTTCCATTATAAGTTAAAGATAAGTTTAAAGAGTAGATCTGCCATTGCGTAATTTGGAATGTAATATGCTTCAATACAAAATAAACTTACCGGTATATGTATATTGTACTACAAACATGTGCATTTTCCTAGCAATCAAACTTTTAAAGATCATTTATGTAAAAAAAAAAGGACATTTTAAAGAAAACAAGTTATTAAATAATAATTGTATTTTCTGTGTAAATATACTTTTATGATCAAACAATCAATGGAATTTATACCTTTTATAAGATTAGACCAAACAATATAATTTTTCTTTGAATACTAATCAATTTAATGGTAATTCACTAAATGGATTTGGATTAAAAAATAAATACCATATCTGTTTTCTTTGATGTTTAATAATGTTTTTCAAGCATGTATCAAACTTAATAAAAAAAAGCACCTGTAAATTATATTTAATGACAAAATACACTATTAAAACTGTCCAAACACTCAGCCCAGAACATCACCTGTGTAGGATTTGATATTAACAATAGGTCCCTTGATTAGTAATCAAATAATGTATGCTCCCTCACAATAGGACAATCAAAACTAATCACCCCAGTCGTTACATGTTATAAATAGATCAAAGCATATTGTTGGTAAACAAACAATTAATTGGATTATGTCTGTTTATCCACAGATGGATTAACATGTAAACAACAACAAAGGAGCAATTATTTCCTTTAGTGGTGAGCAATTAGTCGCCTGTTTTACCATTTTATTCACTCAAAATACAAAGATCAAAGAAGATATGCCTGTTTTTTATTCACTCAAATTGTAATAAAAGAAGACAAAATAGTATATCAGATGATTTTTGAAGATATTAACTCATTCCATGCCTTGTACTGACACTGTTATCACATATGTTTATATTTACCAGGCATTATTCACTATGTTCTAGTTGATTTAAGTGAAATGTGATTAAGTGACAACTTTAAGTGTGTATAAAAGAAATCATCAATGTTTTAAAGGATACTTCTGATAAAGTAATCATTAATAAGTGACTTCTTTAACTGGATTAAAAAAAAAAGTGTTGAAAATAATATCATTGCTGCTAGAATTGGATTCTGTTCCTATGTAAGTAAACTAATTTTAATAATTTATTTTTAGAAAAAAAGGTAGATTTAATTTAAAATTGGCAAGTTGTAATTAAATCACTGATAACAAATATTATTATTTAAATTGTGTATTTTATTTTTATTTTTTTAAAAAAAGTATAAATTGTTAGATAATTTATTTGTAGTGTATTTTGTACTTCACTAATCACATGTCATCAATAGGCTCTGATTTATAATAAAATTTAAAAAAAAATGGTAACACAGTTTTATTACACTTTTTTTACAGATTTTCCCTTTATAATTCAATACTTGTTAACATCCAATTATGTTAAACAGTTGTTTCCTCTTAATTAATCTGTGTCAGAACAAATTGTTCTAATTTGTTACATATCCTTTCCCCTGATTAGATTGCTATATAATTACTAATTAGTGATAGAATTACTAATTAGTTTTCCTGTATGTTTAATGATCATGTCATAATTAAAGCCAGTGTTACAGATTCAATATATCATTAATTGTTCAATTATAATCAGGTATTTCCTTTTCAAAGTTGGTATAGTGCTCCTTAAGATATATATAATGTCTTCAATATTAACATACATCGTCAATTGATCTGCTGGAGCTCAAGGAAGAACATATAAATTAACTAACTTTTGACAGGTAAACAGTACATCATAATTTTATCATAAACATAAAAAAAAAAGATTTTTTTTATCTGCTTTATATATCAAAATTGAGATGGATTTAGCTGTAAGTTATTTATATTGCAAATTTAAATTTTAGTATAATTTTTGCAATAGATTCGGATACTGATTTTGAATGTTTCCATGAATTTTAAATTAATACACATGCAGTGTGCATCTATTTCTCAAAATTCAGTATTGTTAGTATTAGAAAAGTCATTGAAATATTGTCCATGTAGGTGATATGATTAATGGCCTCCCTTTCTGCATATATGAAATCATTATCAAAAATGCTATAAATTATCAACACCCTTATCATAATGTCTAAAATTTATAGTTTCAGACCGTTTGTGAAATTATTCAAAAGCATATTTTAATTTAATATTCATATAGAAAAAAAATGTATCGTATCTTTCCATACAAAAGTACAGATAATAAATTACATGCTATTTGAATATTAATTTTAGTTTTATGACAAAGTTGCTACGCTTTTATGATTATCTGACGCTATACCACCTGTCTTTTGACTCTTTCTTAATTTAAACCCATACTCTCAAAAATCATCAATCGTACAGAAATAGAGGAGGAAAGATCATTTATAAAAGTCAATAGTATTTCTAAAACGTTTATTATCCCAAACTAATCGCAAACGATACTGATGAATCGGTGGGTCTTTCATGCGTGCGATTGAGTTTTGGTAGACGCCGAGTCAGGACGGCTTGCACGCTTCAGATTTAGTTCACTGGACCCATTGAGTGCTTTAAGACTCAGTGTAGTGGTATTGGACAGGAGTTAATGACATAATCGAACATCTAAGCGAGGTGTACAACATATCAGTAGTAAATATCGTGACATTTCAGAGTGTATGGATTTAACTTTACTTTCGGGTGTCTTTTTTTTTACGTTGGTAAATTTTAAAGAAATTCAATTGAGTGTATGGATGTATGTGTATTTACCTTAAAAATTAGTGGATAATATTGTAGAGAAAAAAGGAAATGTTTAATTAACATTTTTGGAGGATTCAACAGTTGTAAATTACTGGTATGTTAATTTGTTAACTGTGTTACTCAACTTTTTTTCATTTTTTTTGTTCAAATTAATTAACTTGTAACTATTTAGGTGTAAAATGTAGATAAATAAAAAAATATATTGACATGTTCAGTTATAATAATCATAAATAATATTGTTTAAAGAAGGATACACAGTTGGAATTAATAAAGTCTTTCTTTTAATTCTCTTACACTGTAAAATGTACACTTATTATAGGTGTAAGTTATATTATATTTTTTATTCAATGATAACTTATTTTATTATTTCAATATGAAATTCATGAGTCGCATAAATTTCTATTAAGTTTCAAATATCAAACGGCGAGGATTAAATGAGGTTTATTTCATGCTGTATCATTACGTAATATGATTTCACTAATGCTCTACCAATTGATCAGTCTACGATTTTAAAATGACAGGATTTTCAGATTTCATCTTTAATTGAAAAATTCTTTCTTCACTTTAGGTGAGAATTGAAACCGGGATTAAGGTATCAGTCCTCTACCATTGGTGAATTAATTTCTAAACCATAGCTGTAGCATTGTCGCTGGACCTATGTTTATCCTCTTTTGTCATATAAACGCGGTTTTCAGAGTGATTGTCCAAAATTACGCAATCGGGATTTGTAGTGTATACACGACAGAAATGCTTCTAGCTAAAGAAACAATTTTCACTGATCCCTGACTTGGGGTCTCTTTGAACAAGACAGAAACCAAATTCTTCTTCAAATACGGACAAGTTGTAAAGCCCATAATAAAATGATCAGCGGTGAATTGGGGGTAAATGTTGCACAAAAGTTGTTACTTCTCTTGTAAACATCCATACAAACATTACACTTCAATAGATTAATTGACCACCAGCCATTGTACACAGAAGCAGTTTTTGACAAAATTTACGCAATATTTTTGAAGGAAAATTTTCGAATAATGACTCTATACTGAAATTTTCAACAGTAAGGTGTTGACTCACACAAACAGTGGTGCTTATTTGTGTGGATGTTTATTAAACAGTTCTATATTGGTCTCTAAAATCGGATTGTGGATTTTTGAACTTAGGTAATGTTATCTGCATGTATATCAGTGCTTAATGTGATCAGGTAGTTAACAGGAGTTGAATTACATTTAATCTAACTACGTTATTTATCGAGGAAACAAGAAAAATATATTTATTAAATTATTCGGAGAGTTTTGAAATAAGAAACACAACGTAATCAATGGAATATATTGAAAGCTGTTTGGATTGTTTAGATGAATTTGAAATTTATTTGTAAACACTTTTAAAGTGATTATGATAACTGATATTTGATAGAGGTGACACTTAAAATTAAAATCCTGTGCTAACAAACATGCCAAATTTTACATAGATTTCTAATGTACTACAAGTGGTGAGTTTCTAAAACCTTAATGGAAAGAAAAGACGGTATACAAGGTTATTTAAACATTTGGATTTTTATTATTATAAAATATAATTATTGTATGATCAGCAAAAAACAATGTAGGACTAATAGAGCTTTCGTTAATAGATACTTATTTAAATAAAGAGAAATTTGAGTTGAAAAGGCAGGAGGGGTTGTGGGGGGGGGGGGACCTGATCAATACTTGGGTGGTAAGTTCTATAATTGGTTTTTAATCATGCTTAATTAAGGAAACTACTCCCAAAGTAAATGTCTTATGTCAACCTCATTATTTCTCCATTTTATTTCATGTTTAAATCATAATCGTATTTTTTTTTTTACCACAATGGAATTCTTACATTAGCCATTACTTAACATTTACTTGATTAGACATAATTATCAACAAAAAAAATAACACGAATGTTTAACCTGTCTAAATAAATCATTCAACCCATAACAAAAAAAGCTGGACTTTTATCAAATCATGTCATCTGTTAAGTAGCCATTTGGTTAAGCAACCATTATTTTTTTATTGACTTTTTAATACTCTGACGGTTTATCCATTTTTTACATAAATCAGTTCTCTTGGGTAGAGTCTGGTAAGGGCTGGCAACACCCTATCCACTGGTGTTTATGCTAGCCTAATCAATTACCATAAATCAACCTGTGTTAGCTGCAATCTGCATTTAGTGATTTGATGATAGAGTGGTATGGCTGTGTATGTAATATGTAAGCATGAATACTGTAAACACATAACATGCAAACAAGAAATGTGACCATTGAGTATCATAGTTATTTAACATTCAATGTTTTATATTTTCAGAGTGCTATATCTTCTAGACATGCTGATTTGTTAAATTAAAGGGAAAAAAATCACCATGATGTCATCATTCGTCATCCCCACCATCACATTTCTCGTCTTTGTGACGTCGTTTAGCGCCGTGACAGCCAACACAGACCAGACTGTCAAATTCTCCATCGAAGAAGAGTTGCCAAGTGGATATCTTGTTGGGAGTGTCGCAAATGAGACTAAGGACTTCTTCAACACGACTGCAACAAATCTTCTGTACAACTTTCTGTCACAGACAGACCACACCACGGATTTGACCATTGCTACAATGTTCAGCATCAATGACAGAACAGGAGAAATATTTACCTCTGTTAAGATTGATCGTGAAACCATTTGTGAATATAACTCAGTTTGTATGTTAATATTTGATGTAGCAGTAATACAAGAAGATGGGCCATTTTTTCAGACTGTACCTGTGCACATCATTATAGAGGATATGAATGACAATTCTCCGCTTTTTGAGAAACTTACATCAGTTATGAATATATCGGAGAGCACACACATTAATTCAACTATTCGTATAGACCCGGCTGTTGATAGAGATTCAGGGGGAAACAACTCCATCCAAAGCTACGATCTTATTCTTGATTCTGAAACAAATGGAATATTCTCTCTCGTTGTTGAAAAGAAGTTGGACAATACATTTCGATTAATGTTGAAGGTTGACAAAATTCTCGACCGAGAGGTCAAGGACACATACAATATGAAGGTCATTGCTATGGATGGTGGTGAAACTCCAAATACTGGAACCATGAACATAGTTATCAATGTTGCAGACACAAACGACAATAAGCCCGTGTTTACTCAGTCTATATATAGGGTGAATATAAGCGAAAATGCAGTCTCTTTCGAAACCATCTTAACATTGTCAGCTAATGATAAAGACATAGGTGAAAATGCTAGAATTTCGTACAGAATTAGTGAGTTCCAGAAAGATACAGATTTTATTAACAAGCTCTTCAATGTGAATGAAGTAACGGGTGAGTTAAAGGTCAAATCAGATTTAACATCGTACGCAGGTGAATCTTACCAATTTATTGTACAGGCTGCAGATCACGGCGAAGATCCATGGTCTACTCAAGCGCAGGTCATAGTTCATATTGAAGATGCTGGAAACAATCCTCCAAGGGTGTCCGTCAGTTCGCTTTCATCGGGAAATATCGCTTTCGTTAATGTTACTGAAAATGCAAGCAATGGAACATTCGTTGCTCATGTGAATGTAGAAGACCCTGACAAAGGCCCAAACGGCGAAGTCTCTTGCCGAATATCTAACCAACATTTCGGAGTTGAGGCAATAGAAGGTGGGAAAGGTTTTAGAGTATTTGTCCAAGCTTTGTTGGACAGGGAAGTGAAAAATATTCATAATATCACCATACTGTGCTCAGACAAAGGACAACCAATCTTGAGTAACTCGACGAGTTTCCTTGTCCGTGTTACAGACAAGAATGACAATCGGCCAGTCTTTGAAGAACTTGTTTATCCGGCAAAGTTGTTTGAAAACAAGAAAGGAAATGAGGTGATAACTCAAGTTGCGGCTACAGATGCTGATGAAAGTAAAAATGGAATGGTTCAGTACAGTTTACACGGCGATGCTTTGGATCAGTTTATTGTGGACAAAATTACAGGTGTTGTTAGTGTGAATAAAGTTTTTGATCGGGAAGAAAATTCAGATGTAACATTCAGAGTGTTAGCCGTGGATGGTGGCAGTCCTGCACTGACCGGAACTGCAACTGTGGTTCTCACCATTGAAGATGAGAATGACAATGCTCCAGCATTTTTCAAATCTGTCCATGGACTCACCATTCTTGAAAACCAGCCTACTGGTACTGATGTTGCCACTCTAGAAGCATTTGATGATGATGCCGGTGTGAATGCACAGTTTGATTTCTCTATTGCCTCAGATTATGTTGACAAAGTTCCCTTTATTCTCTTTTCTGATGGATTATTGAAAGCTAACAAGCAACTAGACCGTGAGGAAAGAAGTAGATATGACTTTGTTGTCATAGTGACAGACCATGGCGCGAATCCCTTGAAAAGCTCCGCTCATGTGACAGTGATTGTAGAAGATACAAATGACAATGCTCCTATTGTAACCTTCCCAAAACCTTCAAACAACAGTGTTACAGTGTTCTATCCAGATTTCGAGAGTATCTATGTAACAACTATTGAAGCTTATGACGTTGATGAAGGTAAAAACAAGGAACTTGAATTTTCCATCAAGAGTGGCAATGATTTGAATATTTTTGGAATTGACAGTGTGACTGGGGAATTGGTTTTCGATGAGAAACTAGATATAGGATCTGATAAGATTTTGACCTTGGAAATCTCTGTGAAAGACAAAGGACAATATCCCTTGGAAACGGTGAAAAGTTTGCACATTGAACTAATGTATACAAATGCAACATCGCTTGTTGGTACCGATGAGGATAGTTCTAAGTACATTATTATATCTGTGGTAGTTGTTATAGTAACACTTGTAATCTCTGGAGGAATAATTGGAGTGATTCTGTTTTTGAGAACTCTCGATAAGAAACGTAAACAGAAGGATTTGGAGGACAGTCAGACAACAGATTCCGATTTCGGTTTTACCATAACCCAGAGTCACACAATGATTTCCAACGATACGCTGTCGTCGGGGTCGGGTGAAGGTCATGACCTAGTTAAGAAGAAGGAAGTGAGTTTCATCTTGGACACAAGTGACAACCTTGACTACCACCAACAGAAACCAAACAGCAGTATGTCATCAACCGGTATACTTCCAATGTTAGAGAAACCATCTAAGGTACTTATAATTAAACTTTGTACTGTTACCATTTCTAGTTTTCTCCAGTCATGTTTTATTCTTCATTTTCTCTCTTGTAAATGGTTTAAGTGTTTTACTTACAAACATAATTTTCTTCTTTCTGTCTTTATTTCTTCTCTATTTTCGTATATTTTTTCTTGCCTTTTCGAAAATTGTAGACGTAATAGTTTCAGTTTATTCAAACAGTTCATAATCTATAGTACATTCTTCCGACCTTCAGAAAATTCTAATTAAGTCCGGATAGACTTGTTCAAATTAAATAGGGTCTATTTGCTGTTATACACATCCAAGTGAAAAATAAATATTCAAATGTAGTTATTCCGTCAACTTGAATATTGACATTGTGCAATGCAGTGTAATAATGCTCTCGATACATCTTAAAAAATCAATTTAGGAGATTGAGTTCTCCAAATAACGTGTGTTTACTTATTGAATTGTATTAAACATAATATAGATTTCCTTTAATAGCTGGTCCATGCTTGCGAATAATATACAGTATTACACTAAATGCGAAGATTATTTTTTATGTAAATAGAATTCCCGTCACCAAACCTGTGAATAATTATAATACATCTGTATAATAGTGTATTTGAGCATTTAAATGAAACTTGATATGTAATTCATGCTATTTTGGGTAATATAGAGTGCTTCTTATTGTAAAAACCTTCAGTTTTATACGGTGTTCAGATAAGTTAAAAGTAGAAAATTATTGGTTTAAAGAAACCTGATAAAATTATAAGTCTACAAAAATTGTTGGAAGATAATTTTGAAGATCTTGTTTCTTTGTAAGCGGAAAATAAACTAATCGCCTATGGTTTTTATGTTATTAAAGAACTTAATTTAGTTTTTGTCAATACCAACATAGGTTAATAAAACATACAATGATTTTTGTCATAAATTGGTCACCAGCTGTTTTGGTGTTATTCAAGATAGTAATGTTAATTTGAAAACCTGAATTTTATTTTATTATGTATTTACACGTATATCACTCTTGGACAAAACAAATTGATCCGTTGCTAGCCATGTATGCATGATTCATGGCTTCTGAAAAGTGTCCATGCTCTCTGTACACAAAATATTTCAGCAATGTCCAGCGTCAAATTTATTTCCCATTAACAATCGTCTTCGTCACCATCCTTTCCCACTGGACATCGGACCGTGGTAAATACATGAAAACAAAATAACACATTGTTCGGTTTCTGCTCTTTTTCATTGTGGGAACAGCATATCATTCAATGATTTTGTGATACTGGGGGTCATCTTGGCCTCAATTTGAAACTATACCCCTGTCATTTTCCTCGATATGAAAAATGATTATGGAGAAATAATTTCCGAATCATTCCTCTGTATTGTACGAAGGTGTATTTGTCAGTGAGAATGAATAACGATCAGATTTTGGTAGTTGATAATTTGACAAAAAGGACAATATAACTGGGAAAATTGCACAGTTTAGTGGCGCTAAATTTATATGTTTCACCAATCTAGTACATCTCGAAACTGCCTTTTAATGCGCGTATGTCGAAAGATTTATGTTCACCGCAGTGCCTATAACAAGATGAATTTTGAGATTTCTTATTTGTGATCAAATAAAAAACTTGTCAAATAAATAACTATCCCAGTTTAAAATTGCATTGAGAAATAGGAGGGTGAAGGTAATTCAGCAGGATTACCGTTGCTTATCGGAGGTAAAAGGCGCTGTAATTACAACAAAAAGTCAATTATGAAACTAGTCTAAGTTGAAATTGACTATTAGCTTCTATTATTCAACCGTTTGTTAAGATTTATTGCATTTAGTTAAGTTCAACAGCAGATTGTGGGAGAAAATTGGTGTTTTTCTACATCAGATAGTGTACAAAACAACTTGTGAAAGTAGTTTAATCGTCATCTGTAACCAGATAAAGATTTTATTTAAGATTTAAAATAACGGTTAATTTTACTCATTTTAGACAAAAATGTTAATTAAAGATAATACTGAACAAGTGTCTGTTTCATATTATATAGATAGACTGTCATTTTGTATTACAAAATTGTTCATCTTTGCTTCATCATTCTACATTAGAAGAGAAGAAATATGTTGGAGTTCAGAAGGTGCTGACAAAACCTTTATTATGAGGGTAACCAGAAATGATATCTTCTAGTCTAGTAAAAAGTAGACCCTTCTGATACCCATATGAAAATATATTGCTAATCATGCAATTTCGTCAATTATCAAACAATAATTTTGATTGCTACAAAATTGAACTAAGTGGCAAATTGCACATTTATCCTTTAAATAAAAAAAAGATTTTGAGGCTAATGTTAAGTTGAATCTCTCTTCCAGTCATCCCTAAGATACACGCCCTCGACAGAGCTGAGTCAGAATGGCCTTGACACACGAGAGCTGCAGAACGAGGCAAACATCCAACTTCACACCATGAAGGTCCAGCAGGTGATGCTCCAGAACCGGGCCCAACAATGGGTCCATTCTCAACAACAACAGGTACGTGGGCACTGTTTATTGTTTAAATTTGTAATCAACATGATAACAGGCATGGTTATAATGTCTTAGTGTCTTTGTTTAGTTACCAGACATTTGGCAGCATTTTAGACTCATATGTATCTCTTATCATAATTATAATATATTATTTAGAACACATCCTTCCAAATTAACTTCGATTTCCATTTGATGCCCTTTGAGGTCAACCATTTGTTTTTACAAAATATACAAGATAAAAAACAAGAATATGAAAATGTTTATGAAAAAAAACCGGAATGATAAAATATTGATGAATCTTTGTTTTTAGAGAAATTCTGTTTCATATATTAACACATTTATGACACACTGTATTATTTACTCTAATTCCCTTACCTGCAAAGGCAACCACGGACCATGAAATCAATTACCATATTTTATTTGCTGTGAAACATCAATAAACCTTGTTTGTGATATAAATGATATCGTATATTTATTTACCGGTCATAATTATATAATTTATTGGTTTAATGAAATGTCTTCTTTTATAAGTTATATAACATAATACATGAATAGAGGAAAATATATAAAGATATAAAGTAAAATAATTGTATTCAATATAAGCTTTATTGTTTTCAGTATGGTACCCTGCCCCATGAAGATCACCATAGCGACGGGTCAGGTGAGACTATCGGTAGCGACAGTGGGCGCGGCTGCAGCGAGGAAGATGATGTCTTTAGCACACCTTCAGCAGGTAAGCTCATAGTCCTGTGTAAACTAGATCGCCTAAAATATGAAACAAAAATCTTGTTTGTATTTAATAGAAAATGAAACATAATCAGTATTATTTATTGAAATTTTAAAACAACTGTTCTCTGACTCCTAAATAATTTTTATATTGTCTGAAGCTATCGCAAAAACTCCACCATAGATCTATATGTTAACATATTCCTTTATATTTAACTTTCAGATGATCCAAAACTGTTTGAAGTTTCCAGTCCAGAATCGACACATTGTTTTATGCCACCACATCCAGCAGACATATACGAAGAAGCGAAGGTCCATCGCACTTCTTCTTATGTCAAACAGCCGTGGACGCGGAAACCAAATCACGCTCACAGAGACTTCAAAACTAGTCAGAACTACTTGAATCTAAATAGAAATCTCCATAGAAACATGAACACAATAAATTGTGATGATGTGTCAAATAGCTACATGAATGCGGGTCAAAGTCGTGTATCATGGGGCAGTGCATATTACGGTTCTGTGGCACCAATGGACTATACAGGTGATTCAGCACTGCATTCGTTCTTCGATAAAACGCCAGTTGCATATTCGCGGGATGATGACGATTGCTCAACCACGACATCAGGAAGTTACACTATTTATTCAGAAGAAATTTTGTGAGAGGATTCATTCAACGATACCGCGTCTGTGATAAGGATTATGGGTATAATAAGCAAGAAATCATTTTTTTGCTGAATAAAAACATTGGTGCTATATTTTTTTATGAGGACTGTGACAAAAAAATTCATTCAAGTCCATAGATCTTGAGTAAGCAAGGTGTTATATTTGTGATAAAGGCCTTAAACAAATTGTGATTTAAATACTTGACAGGCTAATTTCATATATATGAGGCAATAAACACCAGAACATGACAAGGGCTGTCTTGATGTTCTTAACTGCTATAGCAAAATAGGGACAGAAAAGAAAATTGTTAGCAGTAAAGTATACTTCCATGGAAACTCGGTTCTTCAAACAACTCTGGGCAGCAAAATAGTTGTCGAGCTGGAGATACTGACATTAACATTACTTGTACGTTACATCAGAATGTGTCATGTTATATATCAAGCCGTGAATAACTGATGGTCACATCTCGCATTACGGTCATACCAAGATACTGGAGCTGGTTCCTGGAGACTGCAAAATCTACCACGGAAGGTGTCGTGGTTGACAACCATGTACAGGTAGGCAGAGTGATATGTTTATATTTAAGCGTCCCTTAAACACTAGCTGCTGAGTTATTTAATCATTTCCCATTTAAGCATTCTGAAATAATTAAACAGGGATGTATATAGCAGCAAAATAGCAGCAGTATTTTAGCTTCAAAAAGAAGCTTTGATAAACTTTCACAATCTCTCTAGATTAATAAATTTTATTTTAACAATGAAATATGACTTCTGGCTTATTACTTATAATTTACTAGAAGAAGATTTTAAGTAATGATGTTCAACAATAAGTGTTTCAAAAACAACAAAAGAAGAAAGTATATCGTAATTATGTGACTGTTCTCTGTGTCGCACCTATGAAACCTTCCCAAACTGATGTTGTATATACATACGGATGTATGATTATTTAACATTTATCAATCTGAATAGTTTCATACCTATGTAGGGAGGAATTTCCTGCTGTGGTGTCGTCCACAAATTATTGACAAATTTGTCCACAGTGTGAATAATAGTGGAAGAGTGTGCGCTATCTTGGAAAGAGAGATTTTAACAGGATGTTTAATAAAATTTAATCCGAGATAGATTAATAAATAATTAATATGAACTTAGGGTGTACCTGGCAAATGGGGGATTCACAGTTTTAAATGTAAATAAACTGCAGGACTTGGTGTTTAGCTATCACACCAAGTGTAGCATTATTGACGTGTAGGGATTATGTTTCGTTTTGTTAATCCTATAGACCATAGAAAAAAATGACATTGCTACTTTTTTATTTCTCTATATAAATCTTTTTCAAATTTAGAAACTCATTTTAGTGGCTAGCGATTTTTTTTTATTAATCCTATAAACCATTAGAAAAAAATGATATGCTATTTTTATTTCCTAAACATGTAAATCTTCATCAGATTTGTAAACTGGCAGATTCATCAAAATAGTAATGTGAAGAAATTATCATTTTCAAAAAACAATTCATGATTATTGATAATGCTGTTTCTGATAATGAGAATAAATTCAATAGGAAAATCATGTGGCTTTAAAGTCAGGTTTTGTTGCATGTCAAAACTGGCTCAGATCACCTGTGCGGCTGACCAACACTCTCCTGGTGGCATCCAAAATGTAGTTATAAAAATGAGATTTCTAAATTAAAAGACACCAGGCCATATCCTGTTAAAATTAACAATCAATGAAAATTGTGAGATATAAAAAAAATTTTTATTGCTTAATTGAATATTGACCAATCAAAATCCAATTTGTCATTTTGTGTTATAAACTTGATTATTCTTTTTCAGATTGAGTTTAAGTACTCCAAAAACTTATGAGGTATCCTGCGAGGGGGTGTGGAGTTGTTAATTTGCTGAGATCGGACACAATTTCATCAACAGGTGAGGCTTATTTTTATTGTAGTCTCGGTAATTTAAACTGAAATAAAACATCAATAAAATCGTCGTGGTAACCAAAACTGCATAAAGTCTCTTTAGGAGCCACCCAATGTGTGGCGGAAATTTTTTAAAAGTCGTAAAATGTGATGTCGAGTAATAAAATTTCACACCCTCTCTGGATTCTTTTGTTCAGGGGTATTGGTGTAAATCATGATCTTATTATTAAGAAGAAACGCTTTATGTATCGAAGCAAAAATGTTTTCAAGTAGAATAACATAGAAAATCTGAATTTGCTTGAAACATTACGTACAGTAGTGACAGGTCATGGACGAGTCTATCAGTGTGTAGAATATTATATTATATTTGCTTTTAAGCAACATGACTGACAACCGATTGTATATATATATATATAACAGAAAAGGACTTGATAATGAATCAGAAATGTATAATTGATAAAGATTTTGTGATAAAATAGATTAATTTAATAACATAAACTTTTTTTTTTAATTTCAAAATAGAAACTTAAATTCTCTTAATATTAAATGTGTAATTCAATGACACTCGTTTTAAAAAAAAGAATCTTCTGAATTTACATTCAAAACAAAAAAAAAGTCATTATTCTAGTGTAAGGGTTTACATGGAGAGCTTTAAATATTTTGTAATTTAACATTTATACGCATTTTACAATAAAATGTGTTCCCTGGGAACGAATGAAAATTAACATCGATTTATTCCCACCTCCACTGTACAAACCAAACATGTTCAGTGTTTAGTCAATTGTATCAGTATGCAATCTGTGGAAATTTGCATTTTAATTAACAGATGAGGGAAAATCAATGGTTGTAGACATAAAATGAACATGAAAGCCGAACCACCTCAAACTTTTATTTCTCCGTTGGACTTCTTAATCTCACATGTAAAATATATCAGTATTTTGTGTGAATAATTTACAAGTTTAAAGACAAATTATTCTGATAACTTAATTTGACGAATTTTCACATAGAGATCAAAGGAGTTATTACTATGGAATGTAATGTTTATGGAAGAATTAATCAGGGATATCTTAGTTATGTTCTCTAATCTGATTTTATTCCATTTTTTCAGAAACAAAAGGAAGTATCAACAAAGATGGGAAAGTCTTCAGCCTCAGGCATTATTCCTGATTCGATAGCTGGTCAGAAAGATTCGGTTTTTGTCGTGCGATGTGATTCTGGTTAAAACAGAAATACTGACTGAATGTATTCACCAATGGATACTCGGGATGTGGATACAAAATACAAATTTGATAAATTGTTTACAATGATTGATACACCAAAGTCTTGTGCATACTTTTTCGATCTGTAGATGGTAGGTTTATTGACAACAGTTAAGTTTAAGAGAATTTTAGGAGAAAAAGCAATCTCTCAGGTCAATGTGCATTCCTATTATTGTAAAAATTTAAACACTAAAAAGTGCTAACTTCCATTGAATGATATTAATAATTAATATTTGTTTTGTTTTCTGTTTCATAACTTATTTTGTCTCTCAAGTTTAGTTTTGTCTATTTGTTAATATTGTTCAATTTTGTTTTGTTCACACAAAAAAGATGCTTATATAGTTATGTTTATGACTGTTAAAAATATTAAATAAACATTAACACATGATTTCTGAAAAGAATAACAGAAATGCACTAAATAGAATAGTACATGTACTATATTTCATAATTTATAGAATATTCTAAATCAAACTTTATGAAATGATTAATTTATAACCAGGTTTCCAATTAAAGAATAATCAGATATTATTGTTCCTTATATTGCTCTTTGTAATATAATGTTTAAAATGTTATTTTGTGTGTATTATACTATATGATGTATTAACCAATCCTGCACAGTCTAACAATTGACCAATGATCTCAGTTTATTATGATATTGAAATATTAAAACTTATAAAATGATTTTATGCATTGTTTTATTTTCTATATCCACAAATATGTTCTGTTGACTCAACTGTAGATTTTGGCAGGCTTACACTATTCTACCATATTTAGTGATGTCCCCCCACAAACTCTTTTTTATTTTGAATGGGGTATAATGCCATTTTAAACACATTGCACATTAAATGTGGTTTACCCAGTTTTATTGTTGAAACATTGTCTTTCATGCAAGAAGCTGGCAAACTGTCACGTAAAGTTTTCTAACTGGGCTGGGGTTTAACCCACAACCTTGGCCATGTTACGACACAAATATGTGTCGTTTATGTCCACCTTTAGTTCTGAAAGAACTGATTTTTTTTAAGGATTTCACTAATTCTTTGTTTTTTGAAAATGTTTATATACAAGGGGTTTTCATAAAATATATGGACTTTTGTAATATTTTTTACATTAAATATAGCGCGTGCATTACAATTATATTGCCATATATAGTAATATTTTCTCTTGCAAATATTTATATCTATATTGAATATGGTTATTTAGCAACAGCGCTAGAAAAAACACAAGACTATGACATCATTATTTTATTTCATAAAGGTAGATAATATATATATCCCAAATAGGATTGATTGTTTGACTGAATATCTAGCGTCATTTTTATGCCATCGAGGGCTAAACTAACCTAACCACTGTTTCCTGGGATTAACCAGTACTCGAGCAAACCCCATCTCCACAAGTAACTGATAACTTTCCCACTTGAATCAGTGGTGAGAGATGAATGATAATGAGACACATTGTCATAATTCAATCATCACGGAGACTGTTGCCGGGCGGGAGATTCGAACTTGTGACCCCTTGATTGATAGTCAGACACGTAGCCGACTGAGCTAATCGGGCCCGGCTCCCAAATAGGAAAACTGATATTCAAGATAACTACATTGTATACAAACTGCAAAAAAGAGAGCAATTTATATAGAAGTCAGCACTTCCCAAAATGAGTTGTAATATGTTACACAGGAATACATTCAAATGGAACAATAAATACTCATACAAACATGCATGCATGTACCGAGAACGGACACATAAAAAATATGCAATACTCTTTAGGCAGGTCATTTGCAACTAAAAATGAATACAAATATTTATCATCAGGCCTTGGTTTTTGCATACATTAAGATAAAGTCATGTATCTGAAATAAGAAATTATATTGACTTATATAACAGTTTCTCATTATACAAAAAATATACGCGTAAATATACTTATGTGACAAAATCAACCAAACATAAAAATACAAAAGTCAAACATATCAAATATCTCAGTCTGTCAAGTAAGTACGTACATTTTAATGTGTTCATTACTTATTCTAAACTTGGTTTAAACATATTTTATTGCATAATTCACATAATAAGCATACGGGTTGGGCCACAAATTCTAGGTGTCATCCCACCATTGATTTTTGTTCTTTATTCTATAGTAAATAATAAAAGTTTGAAGGCTTGTCATTCATAGAGAAACCCAAATGAAAGAAGTGAAACCTACATTTTACTGTTTGTCAACCTCTGCACTATCACAATATGATGAGAAAAGTAGGGGTCATGTGTCATATAAGAGATTTTTTTCCTGCTCGGTGTGTACACTGGTGACAAAGTGAAAGTAGACTTCCGAAATCATGTATTCATACCCCAATTTCCAAGCATCAATTTTTTTTCTAAATTCACAATTCAAACATGACAATGCTATCAAAATGTTCAAAATACATCAATAATGCCATTCAAATAAAAAAATGAGCATTTAAATAAGGAAAATGCATTTTTAAAGAAGAAGAAATGAGGATTATTTAAAACCGCCATTAAGCACTTCCTTTTTGCAATGGTGGTACTATGCCTCTAGCGACATTAGTTACGGCCCTCCCCTTTCAATATACAAATAACATTAGAACCAAGATGGCAATTATAACATTCAATAGGATGTAAACCAACAATCACAGAAATGAGAAATAAAAAGAGAAACTAATAAAAGTAGGAAATAAGAAAAACGAGAGAAAAGACAACATGTTTTTAAGTGCTGTCATAATATCGTTATGGTGCATTGAAGGACTGCATAAAATTTGTTATCTGATGCCGAGAGTCAGTTGTTGACAAAACGTTTCGTGTCTTTAATGAACTGTTGAACTGTGTAAATATAAAAGTATTTGTGTCACTGGTTTATGTACTCTTACCAAATAAAAGCACTCGTGTACGCAAGGGATGAAAACGGCGTGTATAACGAAAAAGAAGAAGTTGCTTATATATATATATATATATATATATATATATATATATATATATATATATATATATATTAGCAACTTATAATATATATAATATATATATATATATATACATAGGACATTGCATAAAGTAGTGCTCGGCGCCATCTTTTCATTACAACAGCCGTCGCATCTTGCATCAAGTGTTAATGAATTTAAGAAAGTATCAAACTTAAGGTGACTACATTCATTGCCCAAACGAACACGGAGAACTGATAAAATACGGATACCAGTTAAATAATACGATGGTACAAAAATACATGTTTTAAATTTTTCTGTGGATACATTTTTGATGTATCTTAACAAAAGTTGTAGAGCTCGGATAACAGCTTGTCAAACGATGACTTGTACGATTCTCTCTCTCTTTCTGGTAGCCACAGCAGTTGCATACGTCTCACTAGACAGTTACCCCCCCCCCCCCCCCCCCCCCCCCAGTAACATGATTCTTACGCTTAAAAACAAGGCCTGTGTAATTTGGTTTTGGAATATTTTCAAAATGGTTCATAATAGTTGTTATTTCTTGCTGCAGATGAGTAGAGCAAAAGATGGTATAGCAAAAACTGTAATAAGACATCACTGGTGTTAAAAAATGTGACTTTAATAGGATTTCAACATATGCATGTATTTATGAGGATTTGAGGACTTCTTTTTTCAAAAAAATCTCGGGGTGTCACTGCACCCTCTTTAAAAATAAAACAACGTGATCAACCTACCAGTTATTGTGCTTTTTTATATTGATTTACATTCCTGCTATGGATTTTTTTTAATGTGGAATTCTTTTTTACCATGGCAATCCCAGACCTTATTTTATATAGAACAAAGAACAAAATTCAACTGACTGTGTAGTGAGACATATAGGAGTAGAGCGTCTGCCTCGCATGCGGAATGTCGTGGGTTCGATCCCCGGCAGGGTTATACCATAGACTTGAAAAATGTACTAGAATCTTCCTTAGACGATAGTTCTATGTCTGGTCGACCAGGTGTCAATTAAATGGGACTGGATGGCGTATCATACCATGGCTCTGCGGCATGATACCCTGGACGGTGTATTAGCGCTTCGAGTATACACCGTCGCGATATATTAAAACAACGCTTAACACCATAAAACAAACTTGCATGATTCTCGTATGTATGAGAACTGTAGCCAAGCTGTGTCGGTTTTGTCAGTGATGATACCACCTTATTTGCATAACTGCACTATCTATTTTAAATCTTACATACGTAATTGCAGACACGAAAAGAACTGGAAACTGTCACAGCGGATAGTGTAATTAAACATTATATATATCTTTTTTACCTTACTTAACGTGAATTTTTAACTTCACATTAGAATAATTAACATAATTCACAGGGGAAATAGGCGCTGTTAAAGCAGGGTAAAAACGCAATTATACCAGACAATCGTCGTGGCCATCTTGTTTTTATTTCAACGCCACATTGATACAATCATTATTATTTCATGAAGTCATAAAACACTGAAAATATTCACAGCACTTCACTTTAGCGGTGATGCCAATGTAACAAAAATGAAAGGGGGTGCTTTTGTCCCAGTTTGAGCGGTGTTCGTCTGCTGACCGTTATTGCAGGCGGCAGGTTTTATGTGGAAACGAGAATAATAGTCCACTAATGGAAATTGCGTTTGTTTTTTGATGCGAAGGAAATGAGATGCTTTTATCCTGAAGTCAGGTTATCTGTTTTAATGGCATATCCCCGTTTTTTTTAAAAAAGAAACACTCTTAGATTAAAGAAGCAGATTAATAATCTGTTCCACTCACCAATGAAGATTGCATTTGTACTTTGCAACCAACCCCACCCCCTCCCCACCCAACTCACTCCTCCGCAATAAAATAACATTTTTTAACAATGGCCAATAAGTCTTACCTACTTAATAACTTCAAATATGTTATTTATTTCATCTTGATCAAACTCTGTATATAAATATTTTGTCGGGAAGAACCTTAATAAACTTGTGGCACGAATCCTTTGCTAATTTATAACATGTAAAGCAATACAATGTGTCTAAACTAGATAAGTATGTTTTTATTAAAAAAGAATGCAAACAGCGCATCAACCCTTGATCTCAGATAAAAGACATTACGGGTAAAAAAAATGCTGCAACTAGACGCTGAAATTATTAAATGGAAATAATGTTAAAATATCATTTGATAGTTGTCGAAAAAAAAACAAAAAACGTTGTCGTTCAGTGAAGTATTTGCCGTTTTGGCATTAGAGTTGTTGTTTTGTTTTCCCATACCTTTTTATGTCACATCACCTAAAAAAAAATATGAGTTAAAATATTAATTTTAACGAACAAGTATACATTAAAAAAAATGCAATAGAAACAATACAAACCAACCAATGCTCAGTTCAGATCAATTTAGTTCGTCGGCCATCACTAACGCGGGAAAACGCCTACCGATGTTTACCAATAATTTTCAATGGACAGAAGAAGAGAACGCTTCATATATAAACAGTTCCTTGAGGCATTTCCGACTCTCTTAAAATAAACTCTTGAACATACAATAATGAAAAGAGACCGAAACTTTTGAACTTCGGTCACTTTAATTTAATAAAAACCGCATTATTTGATAAGTGATCCATAATATTTACCCTCCCGCGATATAATTGACACCGTTATGTTGACTTTTACACGGATAGTTTGCTTAATAAAGAGCTTGAATGGAAAGCGCAGAATCTGGTTTGTTCCCACAACGAATTAGTGTAAAATGCTACTTTCTGTAACAATTAAGGACCATGTGTTTGTGGAAGGTATTAAAATTAACAAAGATACATCTATACGATAAATGTATTAGCTTTATGCATGATCGATAATCGACTACTTATCGAAACTATTAAATGTGTTTATATACAATGATGTAGCCACTCTCGATTTTAATATTAAAATAAAATATAGTTTTAAAAAAATATTTTCACATGATTGAAGTACCGTGCATGGAGTTATAAATAAACGCCGTGTACGTTGGACATATTCCACACCATTTTTAACAGGGCTTTATGTCAAAGGCATTGTCCTGTTTATGGCGTCGTGGTCAAGCTTTGCGGAATGATCACCGCAAAAATGATCATACGCGACAGGGACTACTTTTTTGTTCTTCGTATTTAATTTTTCAAGTATTTAATATAAGCAAGCAAAAACAAATCAAACAATTAAATATATTGGGGGAAATAGTATTATATAATTTTTAAAAGAAACGCATAATCTGGTTGTTCCCACCGTAGGGCCTACTGCTACAGCAACTGGGCGCGGTTATTACTGATGACTGATCTGGACCGAGTTGGATTCGAACCCACGACCTCAGCAGCGAGATGTCGATGACATTGTGGAGCACATGGTCCAGTGTAGAGCATTAGAACAGGATCGTATCCTCCACCACGGCTATGTGTGGTGTCCTTGAGCAAGACACTTTATACGCATATGCATAGAACAAGGCTTTGAGAGTGATTTGTCTAAGTTGTATGAAGAAGGTGTTTTACATTCGATGTAAAATAAATAAAAGAAAAAAGTTAAAAATGACATTGAGTGAGAAAGCGCCTTCAATCAACTGGCCACGAAGAATCCTCATCGGCGAAGTAAAGAAAGACGTGCATGTGATGAGCCTCACAAAAGAAGTATAACGGAGATATGAGATTTAAAACAAAAACGTGCACGATGTCCCAATCCGGTGGTGAAAGCAAAGGAATGCACAGGCTCATTACATATAGTTATTCATAGTTGAAGCATACTGTCAACTATTAGACTCGAACCCGTGCATAACACATTGAAATTACTTCATACACGCCTTTAAGACGAAGTTGCTATACAACATACAATCAAGAAATCCCATGAAACCGTACTTCCATGCATTTTAAAGTATTTTTAAATAATACTTTTACTCTAAAATATAACATTTCCATTTCACTATCCCTGTATTAAGCACGTTATGAAGTACACGAGAGTTACAGTCATTGGAAGCACTGTCCTGATGTGCTTGTAAGTCATTGTGTGTCGTACTTGTGTGTGCTGTGTGTCTTGCATCACACTAATCGTGCTGTCGTACTATCGTGTCGTCGCATCTTTAATTTTGCTTTGCATGCGCACACTAGGAGACGTTTTCAGAGATGGCAACCAGCCTGGACTCTCCAGGCATTACTTCTTCAGTCGATGTGCATGTGACAATATTTAATTGGTATTGTAGACAATACGTGATTCTACAACACGACGGCACTATGGTAACAACGCGATATGAAGACGATTCCAATCGATGTCACGATGTTGATAGCACGACAACACGAACTTCGCGAACTCACGATGTCAAATAATCACATTCGCGACTCCGATATCGTGCTTTCACTTTATGTTATGATAACTGACCGATGAAAAACCTGCGCACGTGAAAAACGTGCACACCGAGATGTTTCTTAACGTTCGCAGGTTTTTCTTATTCAGGAATGCCGAACAACAAGGTTAGTTACCGACTAACACGACGACACAACACGTGAAAGATGGCCATAAACGACGGGATTGATGATTCTGGTACGGTTCTCTTTGAGGGGAAACTGTAGGATAACGTAGACCATACGTTGTTTTTAACACAAAATGTTTTCACAGAGATAGTTTCCCGCGAGTTCGATGCCATATCTGATATAATGAGCATTGACCAAAGCATTGATGTATCAAACCTGTAAGGTTTAGATGGACCGTGCAAAGTTTGGCAACTGGAACACAGCCACAATTAACAGAGGTTAGCCTAAAATTATCTGTATATTATAACTCACTCACTCACTCACTCACTCACTCACTCACTCACTCACTCACTCACTCACTCACTCACTCACTCACTCACTCACTCACTCACTCAATCACTCACTCACTCACTCACTCACTCACTCACTCACTCACGCACTCACTCACTCACTCACTCACTCACTCACTCACTCACTCACTCACTCACTCACTCACTCACTCACTCACTCACTCACTCACTCACTCACTCACTCACTCACTCACACACTCACTCACTCACTCAATCAATCAATCAATCAATCAATCAATCAATCAATATACTAACATACGAGTAATAAAGCATATAAGTATATCTTATTTCAATACTTCGCACGCACGCACGCACGCACGCACGCACGTACGTACGCACGCACGCACTTCCTCGCTCTCTGTGTTTTCTACCAACACGGTTTCTCCTATTTTATCCTATAAAAAATGTTTGATATTATCCGAGACAAAACCCAGAAAATTTATATACCTGTGGCACGAGATGAACACCGGGGGCATGTGCACATTCTACTCAAATACAGGATGTTCATCTCGGTTGCTCACCTGCCGTAAGCAAAATAGTCGGTGTGTAACAATTTTTGCAACGGCGTATTGCCGAACTATCATGCATATGCATGGTTCTTCCAGATCCCACAGTTATCCTTTTCTGTTCGAAGCTCGAATCCATGGAAGGTTCTTATACCAAGTTATATTTTAGCTGATACGGAAGTTTCACCCTACACTCTCCACGTGTCCACTTCACGTTCTCAAAAATAATTTTCATTGAGCTGTCACTGAAGAGTTCTTAAAATTGCTGGCAGAAGGCGTAGATCAGACGTAGGGACGTTATATGAGGCTCTTGGTTTTTATTTTAACATTGCTATATATACCATATATGCAGGGGGGCCGGGGGAACAATGGAACCAGATCTTCTGGTTTCCCGTCTATCCTGTACCCCATATAACACTGGTGAAGATAATTCTGGTCAATCATTGTTTCCG
Organism: Panopea generosa; assembly: GCA_029582155.1. NCBI lineage: Eukaryota > Metazoa > Mollusca > Bivalvia > Adapedonta > Hiatellidae > Panopea > Panopea generosa. The sequence goes on from CM055896.1 coordinate 45,800,750, forward strand.
GTCCATTTTTAACGCGTCTCTAATAAACAATAATGAACTTTTCGGCATGGTGTTGATATGTGTCAAATAGAATAACTGACCAAGAGCTGTATTGGACAATATTCATTATATTGTACGAATCATTATTTGGTTATACATTTAAGCTAAAAATCTATTCACAAGCGTTTTTGTTAGTTAATCAAATGCTTTTTGGCGAGTCTTTTAAGCATTGCTCAGAAATGTGAACAACATGCATACTAAGTTTTGACAGCACGATTCCTGGTACCACCTCCATGATCACACTTTGACACTTTTCATTTAATCGTCTGCATTTTGGTCGTAGAATTTAGCCCTAATAAACGCTTACATGTTGTTTATTAGCCAAATCGAAAGTATAACGTTTCACTTCGGATAAACAACGGTTAAGGCCAAGTATGACTAAAATTGTCAAAATTGCCTCAAATCTAAATAGAATGTCTTTATATTGTTAAACAAAGTATTGAAAAATCACTTGTTTGTTATTTTTCACGAGTTGTTTTTGGACACACGAAATCTGTACCGGAAGTTACATTTACGACATGGCATAGATGTCCGTTAAGGGCGCGCATAAGCCCTTCAAGCGACTGTGGTAAAATGATGATGATTAATTTGAAACAATACCCAAAACGAATCATTCAAAGCTTTTTCAATTCTAATAGAAAATTCCGTCCATTGTAATAACTGGCCCAGATTCTTTCCCGCCACAAAACAATTATCCGCCCGCGACACAAAACACATTCTGGCAAAGCGGAATAACTCATGTTTGGTTGTCAAGTATGACAAACGCGGTGGTTAATTCCCTTCTTAATGTTCCACGGTCAATCGTAACAATTCCAACTGCATATTCATTTCCGCGAAACGTACCTTAATTCTATAGGTTAATGTCATTAGTTTTACATACCATCTTCTCCATAAGATGCCAAACTTCTTGTTTACTATAAAAATAATACCGGTTTATTTGTTAAATTAACGTCGAATTTTATTGCCATCGAGGGTGGATATTCGGTCATTTAACATAACCACTCTTTGAATTCGGGATGAAACTCACGAATAATAGCGAAAAATTAAATTTTCGATGATAAAAAGTGTTTTACAGTTATGAAAATGAACACGTTCAAAACATTGAGTGATAGTTCCATTTGTTTTTCTATCATACTCATAAAAACTGATATTATTAATCTAAATTTTACACTTGTTGTCATGGTTGATCACAAACGCGCGAACTAGGATATGCTATCTATATACAACAGCTCTGTCCTTTTCCAAAAATAGAAATTATATTAAGGGTCCTCCGACATACTTGAGTATTTTAATTTCATTATTAATTTTGCCAGTGTAGATTATTGATCTTTAGCAACAACGTAAAATAAAACTTTGTCATAATTACTCTTTCTGGGTATTGTTTGAACTGAAAAAAGAGCATTTGAAATACTTACATATATATGAGAAAACGACATATGAAGGTTTCCTTTGTTGAACTGCGGAATTCCGTTTAAATCTATTGGCCGTGGCAAAGAGATCGGGTGTTAGGATACTTATACTGCAAGTAGTAACTGTACACGAATATGCATTCATTTCTAAACGTAAAGCTACATGTGTTTTACTTGTCTCCGATATGTTGTAATACTATATACATACATATTAGCATTCGCTCTGAGCTTCAAGTGTGTGTATATTTTCTTTGCATCATTATTTGGTCGTTTTTTAATACTCTAACTGTTTGGAACGTTTGTCATAGTATTGTAATCGCTGGCAACATCACATATTAATTTTCGGTAACAACACATATTACATTCGGAAACAACACATGTTAGCGTCGGAAACAACACATGTAACATTCGGAAACAACACGTGTTAGCGTCGGAAACAACACAACAATTACCGTTGGTACCAACACACATTACCCTCGGCACCAACACATTACCCTCGGCAACAACATGTTACTGTTGGCACCAACACATATTATCATCGGCACCAACATATATTACCCACGAAAACAACACATGTTACCGTCGAAAGCAACACAATTATTACCGTCGGCACCAACACATATTACCGTCGGCAACAACACATATTTCCGTCGGCAACAACACATATTATTGTCGGCGACAACACATATTACCGTCGGTAACAACACATTACCGTCTGCAGCAGGCATATATTAATTCAGTAAAAAGACTTAATATAGTCTGATTTGGTGTTGCAATATCAGTAAATTAACAATTGTTGAAGCAATTGCCGTTGAATAAGTTAAAATTTCTTAATCAAAGAAATAAGGCAACATTTATATGTCTGCCATAGTCTTCCTAGCTCAATTTTTGCTGCATAGTAAACTTATCATGAGCATATGCACTATTATTTCAATTAAATGTAAACAAATCCGAAACAGCTTTAGTAAGGAGACGTAGTACGAAACATTAACGATGGGACAAGACAAGTACCATAGATAAGATGGGACAAGAAGATAGATAAGAATATCACAAGACTTTTGATTATTCATAAATAGTTTTATTTATAGTTCATTAAACGTGTCCTAGACAAAATGCGCCGACCTTCTAATCATAATCTTCTAAATCCAATCTTATCAGATATAATATGTACTTTTAACATATTCCCATCGTGTTGTACGGACAGTAAAACAGAGGCTACCATATGGACAACATGACTGGATATATCGCAGTGTGTTTTCTAATGATGCATTCTGGATTGGTTAAAAGTTCTGAAGATGCAGTGGCAAGGGACCACGACGATTTTAAGAAGGAAGTACTTAATACCATTAAAACAGCTTTAGCGGAAAATGAACGAGAACTTGAACGCAGATTTCAGGAATTAGAGAATATTATCAACATACAAATACAAAGAATAACAATTCTGGAAAATCGCGAAAGAAAACAGAAATTTATAAACAATAAATTAAAAAGGTCCGTTGAGACACTTCGAATGCAGCTGAACGACCGACACGATGGCCAACAAAATATGAAAGGTGCGGCGGAGAAAACTAAAAAACACAAAATAAATGACGATATCACAATTTTCCACAGCTCAAACAAGGACCATGAAGCTGAGAATGGACAAAATACACCTAAAACAAATAAAACAATGGATCGAAAAACTAGAGTAACAATCAGACAAACGGAAAATGTTGCTTTTTCTGCATATTTAAGTCGTACAATAGAACACATGGCTGCAGGACATACAATAAAGTGTGACCAAATATATTTAAATGATGGCTCGGCGTACAGTCCTAACACCGGTGCATTTACTGCTCCTGTAACCGGGGTGTATTTGTTTTCCTATAACTTTGATTCCTACAAAGACACGGTTGTAAAAATGGTCATTGATGGAAACAATGAGGCTGATGCAATCTCGTCTCCTCCACATTCACATGAAACGATGGCTGGAAATACTGTTATAGCCAGTGTTACACAGGGACAGCAAGTATGGCTAGAGGTATATGGTACAACAGATGGAGAAGTTGTTGGAACACCTGCCTACCGATACACGATCTTCTCAGGAGTTCTCCTGTACTGAAGTGTTATTGTATTTCGTGTCTGTACATGTAATGTAAAGTGAGATAATACGTAAAAATATGTTGTCGTATTATAAATGTGTTATACGTCAGGCCGGTGTGAATGCCGTTTTATTTTACATGAGGGTGTTTTGGTCAAGACCGGTCTAAGAAGCCATCTGAAGACCTTTAATCACGAAGGATGAAGGGTGGGACTTTCTACGTTTTATACGATTTCTGTGCGGAAGATTTCTATGCGGAAGTTTCTATCCAGTTCCTGGTGAACTTACGTTAGTTATAGCCATATTATTGTAAATGCACGCACGGTTTCCCCCAATCAAATTTGATGCCATATTAAGCCTTATTATTGTAAACGGCATTAAATTATTTCAAATACAACACTTCTTTTTAGAGTATTAAAGCTCTCTCTTCGCTGTAGTCTTAACTAAATATGTGTAATTGGTCCCATTTTGTGATTATTTTTTAAACCCTGAGTTCACAACTACAATAGGCAACACCGAACAATAAAAAATGCTGCAAAAGTTCATTTTCAAATATATTTTCTGTTTCAAGAACCTCAGGGACTTCTGTGAATATTACTGATTGTCCTTGAGTTGTTGTAGTGGATTGTAACGGCGAGTTCTATATCGCATATCCAATTTTATCTGAGTAAATGTGGTTTTATCATAAGTAAGTCAATTTATATTTACTAAATTTATAATTTATTCGTATTCAACAGCTCAAAACAACCCAAGTTCATTTTACAGTAACATAGTAAAAGTACTATTCTCGTCTAAGTCTCAAAACGCTCTCACTAACTAACTCCCAAACTCCAACTATCACTCATTGGATGCAGCGCTCCCTGTACCGGTCAATGGATTGTCTACCCTATATGGTAAGACAGGTCAAGATGATATTGATTTACTGATTAATTGCATATAAAAGCATATGCTGGTATATTGCACACTTATGTTTTACAGGAACTTGATGTATAAATAGTATGGGGAAAACCTCATGTAATATAAGAGTAACATCCATTTTGTAACATAGACCCAACGTCCTACTGCAAGTATCTGGGAACCCTTTTCATGTATTTCTCACGATTGGTTTGCTGATAGCATCGGATGTACAAAAATAATCTACCTGACTGAAATTTCATGATTTACGTGTTTACGGTTCATAATTTGTGGGACTGAACGACTCTCGGATATGTTTTCTTTTTTGAGACAAAATGAAGTATGATATATCATTTGTAGGGAGTGGAGACGAAATATCGTTACGCCATCCTAGCAAAAAAACAACTATAAATGTTCGTTTGCAACAATTATTTGTTTTTATTATTCATGACCATATCGGTTATAAACTATTTGATTTATACTCCTGAAAGCTGGTATAGACATTGATGCTTGGATTCAGTTTATATCATATACTATTTGTACCAAAGAACATTACCACATATGTCAGATTTACATATTCATTCTTAATTGAACTAACACTTAAACATTTGGAAAAATGACGCAGTTTAACATATGTAGTAATTCGCACTATTGACAAGTTTGAGTGTTGTGTTACCATCCATATCAACCGATATATTGACAGTTTTGCTAATTACAGTCTCGATAATCCCTGTACCATTTTTGGCTACATATATTTGCAAGTGTACTGTTGTGGATGATTTGTCCTTTAACTGTTACTTAATCTGAATTGAGTGTGTTATTTAATTACAAAATGTAAGGCAGTGTAGATAAAGATGACATTTAGATAAAATAACATTTAGTGAGGCCAGTGACTGATGTCAGGATACGTGAGTCGCGTTTACTCATTTATTTTACGCGATTTATTTGTATCAGACCTTAAATGGTATAGCTTATGTCCATGCAATTTTCTAGATTTTACTTCCCAGTTCGTAAAATTAAATGACGCAAAATGTACTTGCATTTGGACCAAACTATCTATCTATCTATCTATCTATCTATCTATCTATCTATCTATCTATCTATCTATCTATCTATCTATCTATCTATCTATCTATCTATCTATCTATCTATCGACCCAACCACCCACCCACCCTCCCTCCCTCCCTCCCTATCTATTTATCGATCGATCGATTGATCGATCGATACTGCAGCACCTACCTCGCGGGGATAATGTACAGGCACAAAGTGCACGTCCAAGTGAATGTTAGTGTTAAAGGATGATAAAAGTAGGAATCAAATATGAGTGAAAGTGAAAATGAAAGATGATAGTATAACATGGTTCGATAAGAACAAGTGAAGTGAGTTAAAAGGTAAAAGGCGGTGTATTGTTATCTAGGGGGTATGGTGAGATATATTGCTGACAGCAATCTTGAAGGCAATCACGCTGTTCTGAGTAGCAATGGTGACAGGTTAGCTGTTCCACTGTACTACTGCAAGAGGGAAGAATGAATACTTGTAATAGTCAAATCTAGTAGAAAGTTGGCAAAAAGCGAGTGGATGTTGGTGTCTGGATATTCTCGTTGGATGTCTTACATATGGATGCGTTTCAATAGCAACACGTCTGTGAACAATTTTGAAGAAGGGAACGAGCCTGGCGTCAGACCGTCCATCTTGGAGAGACCACCAGTGTAGCTCATTTAGCATTTCAGTTATATCATTTATTATAGTATATATAGATCATCTACCAAATATATTTAAGGAAATGTATCAGGATAAAAAGCTATATATCGCAATTATTTGTTAAGTGTGAAATAAGTTAAGATGTTTTGGACTTACTACAGGGATAGGGATGTCAAACTTTCGAATATGTCGCTCCAAATGTAGTATTTTCATTCCTCGCCTCAAAGTAAGGTCATGTTAGGTGCAGTTATGTATCAGATGAGACAGGACGAATATGTTTTTCATCCGCTTAATGCTCGTACGTTGTCAATTAATAAATAGAATAAAATTACAGATTGTAAGTTAAACAAAATATATTTTTGGTGTGTACAAAGTGTCATAAAAGGCAATAGAAAAAGTAAATGCAAAACAACTCATACTTTTTCTAAACATTAGGTGTTTGTCAATAATCGACTTATATAAATGATATTGAAAAAGTATATATATATATATATATATACCAGAGTGGGTCAATAAATTACCGGTGTTTACATATATCTTTGCCACATATGCTCATATAAATCACACGCTGTTCCTTTTATATGTGAATTGAATGTGGTTCAAAATCCTGTGTAACCAAAATAAGTTGGCCGATATGTTGTATAATTTACTATCAATTAAAAGAGGGTATGCATTAATTTCAAATAAGTATTTGCTTACCACTTTCTCCAAAACAACTGCATAGCAATCCGCTCTTTTTAATTTGTTATCTAAGTAGAGTTGCCTTTCGTTTTTAAAATAAAAAAATGTTTAATGAGATAGATAATGTGTATTTGATAGATTTGACAAATCGGCGATGACTTTTTAGCCGTTATTAGCTTGTTTGAACTAAAAATGGCAACAATAAGCATTTAACATAACATTTATCGTGCTCTCTCATAATTACAATTGATGGCATTTGCATTTATCTAAGCATTAACATTTATAACGAAATGAACAATATTGGTACTTGTCATGTGTCCTCAAAGTATGGATATTTTTTATTGCTATGATGTTTGGTTTTAGTATTGCACTATATTATATCGAAATTAATGAATGAACTTTTAAACCTTTTTTTCCAAAACAAATTTACATATCGATATAAATCTCGGTTTCTTTCTTTTTTAGAAAGGCACATACTAACTGTAAGGAAATAGAACTCCGTCGGAATTTACACCATTCTTCACGAAGTTTACATATTAAGATAACACTTGGCTATTTCCTTATTTAGAAAGGTACATACAGCAGAATTCGATTGCTCGAACCCGACGGGACTGGACAAAATAGTTCGAGTTAAGGATTGTTCGAGCCAAGTATTGCACCATACCATCCATGCACATGAATGTACATCGAAATAGGAATTCGGCAGGGACGAGATATGTGGTTCGAGCTATATGTGGTGTTCCGTGTTCGACCAACGAAGTTCTACTGTACCAACTGCAAGGATCAATAACTCTGTCGAGATTTACACCAATCTTCACGAATATGTTTAAGCAAAGTACACAGTGTAGCACGACGAATAAAACTAACATCGCAGTATAACTTTCTTCGCATTTAATAAACCTGCAGGATAATTACTCACACTTGCAATTAATTGTTTGGTCGATAATCTAATCAGATATAGTGTTGAACCGATCAGATATAACTTAAAATGTCTACTTCTCTATCAGATCAGATACGTTAATGGATACATTCTGTTTTTCTCTATCAAATCAGGTATTATATATCCATCAGCCGGATTGTTGAATGTCATTGTGTTCCATTGTCTGTTAAATTTATTTCATTTAAATACATATTATAACGACAATAGTTTATTCCTAGTTCAGATAAGAAACAAACCATGCTAATTTGCATAGCATTGAATAGAAAACGGACGGTAACTTTGGACATCTCACTTGCGTAGCTGTACTTCAGAATGATGTCATTGGTGGTTCAAAATAAGATCGAACATTATGTAAGTAAGAGTTTATCGAATGGAATGGAATGAAATCAACATTTGCTCCTTATGTTCGTTACGTTTTGGATATTTTTGTTAAAATTTCATTTGTTTAAATATGGATAAAACAGACAGACAAACAAGATACTTACTGAAATAATGTTATTTCTTGTCACATTTATTTTCCACACATTGTGCATATTTGCATATATCACCAAATATCTGAATTGAGGGGCAATCGGATTTTTTTCAGATACAAGCGCTTCCATGGAAACATACTTGTATCACAAGATTCTCTTAACTGATTTCCGAAATGTCACGAGAATATAGAACGCCAAAAAACTGATTCAGAAGTAGTAAAAAAAAACGTCGGGTTGATAATCTACAATATCTGACAAATACCAAAGAAAGTCAATTATTACCAAACATCCGAGTAGTGCCAAAATATACTGTACTCGTTATTGTTCAATTGCAGTGGTATTGTTATTTAAATTCCTACTCAAATAGTCGATCAACTGGTAACTTTTACAAAAAAATATTTTGAAAAAGACCGAACAGGTACATGTGTATGAAAAAATAAGACCAACAACTGGTTTGCGAGACATATGCCACCTGCCTATAAGAGCCAAGTTGTCGAGATATTTCTGGAAGAAGGAATGGACGTGTCAAAATCACAACTGAAAAACTTCTAAAAATGTATGGGCTTTGTCTTAAAATGTCCGATTACCCCTCGTAGAACTGTGTATCAAAACATATAAAACGAATGTAAAACACATTATCAAACACATAAAAACAAAATGATTGTTAATATGACAAATTAAATGTGGCGATATGGTCTGATCATTGTGAAAGGAAAATGCAAAACGGTTGCTGGCTGCTGTTGATTTGAACATAAAAACCACCAGTGGCCGCAAACACCACTACAGTATTTACATGTGGTGACTGCAAAGGTAAAAAAATAACTCCATATATTTCTTTGGTGGTTACATTGTAGTAGCTGCAAATCCCAAACTCCACAAACCACTGCAATATTAACATGTGGTGGCTGGAAAAAGTAAATCCCAAATTCACTATGTTTACAATTACTAGCCAACTCAGTCAGCTTCGGAACATGTTGAGGTATAAGATCGAACTTCTCGCAAAGACTCGCGGTGTTTACACATGTTTCCCACAATTTATTTACTAGCAACCATTCAACCGTTATACATTTTCGAAATGTATCCGATTTCAATTGACCCATTCTCATTAAATCGGATATTCTATTTACTTACAACCAACTAGCTGCACCAATTCGAAAGAAGTAAGTTTGACAATTCTTACTTGGATATATATCTAAAGCTTCTATTTCATTTGTAAGAATGGCACAAAAATGATTTCTTATTAATAATTTACCATCAGTGTGACGAAGAAAAAATACACATTCTGTTCCTTATGTAGTTTATATTAATTTATTTTAGCTCGATTGCGAAGAAAGCTCAAACTTTACAATGTATATGAACAGCTCTCGAGTCAGCTTCCTGGGCAGAACCAGTACCGAGCGATGTTTCTTGAGAGACATCGAATCGATAAAGAAATGAAAACAATGGTGCGCTTTGGGTTGGGGGAAGGTAGCAGAGAATGGGCAGCATCAATCTTTTAAATGGCCTTACAAACATTTCGATTACATAAAACTGTAAATACATGTCAGCATATCACGTGTTTGAGTACATCGTAATCAGATATACTTTATATTATTAATAAGCAGTACTTGTTCATAACAAAGGGAAATCCTGGTTAAATGTTAATACATATTATTTTTACAAATTATAACAGATAAAACAGATTGCATCTTTTAAAAACAATACATATACTTGTCTCCTTAAAATTTAACGTTATGTAACATGTGATGCATACAAGCATTTGCCATTTACCCATGATAATAATATGTTAGTCATTTAATACAATGTACATGGGCCACGCTTTGCTTAATAAAGGAGCATAACCATTAAATAAATCCAAAATACATTAAACAATTTGCATTTATTTTCGATTAACGAAATGAAATACATATTGGTCCAGTAATGTAATTCGTTTAAGGAATTTCATGTTTGCCCAAGGATGCATTATGACCAATAACTGTGCTAATAAGAATTCACTTGAATAATGACAATTGCACTTATTAACCCCTACTTGAAAACATAAGTAATCGTATTATCATATTCGGTTCATATTGGCCTTGTTTCATTTTTCATATTGATCGTTTTGGTTCGTACAGACGGTGTTCGGGCTACATGAGCTTGGATTTATATTCGATGACAATGCTAATACAATGAATAGCTGTATTTCATTAACGCCAGGTTAAAATATTAACCATGAACGTTAACTTCAATATTACACTTTTATCACTTAGAGCAAGAGACACATGGGCCTTAACGGTCATGTAAGTATCATTGCAATGACAAACAGCTTTATGACAGAAACAACAATTCACACTAAACAACCTTCACTTAAGTATATTCAGTTTTGGGAAGTGGGCCCCACATCCAGCGCCAAATAATTAGACCCAGAGACGCAATACACACATTTTATAAAGAACGTAAAGGCTTCAATAATCATGCATACCACTCGCTTCCCAGTGCTTCCTGTAATAATAATAGTTTTCAAGATACCATGAATTTGGCCCCACCTGAAGGTCCCATGTGGGCGGAGACTTAATAAAACATGGATACTAACCGTCATGTCAGCAATTAATGTCCCAGCACTAGTACTATTAAGAAGAATATCTTTTAATTTTACCGTGAATTTGACGGTTTGTTTCGGCCTTGGTGATTGGAGCACTCAATACAACATGTGTATTGTCTGTCATGTCAGACAACAAAACACACCAACAACCATTTAGATAAGATAGTTCAGTCATGAGAAATAACAATTTTCTCTATATAGTTTAAATAAAGTAGGCCCTACTTCCATGGTCAGACGGTTAGGCCCACCGGCATGCAATTCACAAGTACCCGTAGACCTCAATAAATATGCTGCAATTTGTTTCCCGGCGCTTCCATATTTAAGAAGTTTGTTTTAAATTTACCAAAAGTTTTAGTGGCTTGATCCCATCCCCCAGGCCTCACGGGATTTGACCATGAAATCCACAATTTTTATTCGCAAATAAGTACCAAAGCTTTATATAACATTACATTACAATATAACGGTTTTTGAGAAGAAGGGAAAAATGTGTCTGAATTGTTAACGGCGAACGACGCAAGACGCAAGACGCAGACGACGGACAAAAGGCGATCGCAATAGGTATTAGTATAAATATGATCAACTGGCAATAAACTAAGATATAACATATTTAACAATTCACAAAATTAATGTTCAATTGAAAATTTCTCACATAAAATTTCTTGTTAGTACATGTATACACTCATTCGTTGATTGAATAATGAAAAGAAGAATGAAAGTATTATATAAAAGCTATTGATGGTATTGTACATGCTGTTCATATGATATTTTAAAGCAACACCATGTCATATTTATGAATAACATGTCCATGTATTCTGTTTTTTATCGTTGTATTCTTACAATTAATGATTTAATATATGCGTTAAATAGAACAATACGTGAGAATTTATAAAGTGTCTACTTATTTAATAGACGTTCGCGAACTAAGACGAAGACGAGTGTGAACTTCCAAAGCGCTATACTTTAAGGGCTCATCTCAATATAGTTTATCTATATCATATACAGTATGAAAAATAAAAGCAATGCAATACGATGGAATTACATTATGATAGATTTTATCTCCTAGCGATAACCAATCGTCGGAAAATAGGAAGTCAATACCTATTTGTCGAATCAGTTTAAATCTCTTCATCATTATAAAAGCATTTATGCAATCTCTTTATCACTATAAAATATTCACACAATAAATATCTAAATCAAGCAATCTCTTTACTTCATCATTATCAAAGCATTTATGCAATCACTTTATCATTATACAATATTCACATAATATCCAAATCATTACAAAAGTATTAAGCAATCTCTTGACTTCATCATCAAAAAAGCATTTATGCAATCTCTTCAGCATTAAACAATTATTCACTCAATCTCTTCATCATTATTAAAGAATTCACACAATCTTTTTATCATTATAAAAGTATTCACACAATCTCTTCATCTTTATAAAAGTATTCACACAATATTTTCATCATTATAAAAGTATTCACATAATCTCTTCATCATTATAAAAGTATTTATGCAATCTCTTCATCTTTATACAGTATTCACACAATATCTAAATCATTACAAAAATATCAAGCAATCTTTTGACTTCATCATCATAAAAGTATGTATGCAATCTCTTCAGCGTTATACAATATTCACACAATATCTAAATCATTACAAAAGTATCAAACAATCTCTTGACTTTATCATCATAAAAGCATTTATGCAATCTCTTTAGCATTATACAATTATTCAAACAATCTCTTCATCATTATAAAAGTATTCACACAATATCTTCATCATTATAAAAGTATTCACACAATCTCTTCATCGTTATTAAAGTATTCATATGAAAGTATTCACACAATCTCTTCATAATTATTATAGTATTCACATAATCTCTTCATCATTATAAAAATATTTACACAATCTCTTCATCATTATAAAAGTATTCACACAATATTTTCATCATTATAAAAGTATTTACACAATCTCTTCATCATTATAAAAGTATTCACACAATCGCTTCAGCATTATAAAAGTATTCACACAATATTTTCACCATTATAAAAGTATTTACACAATCTCTTCATCATTATAAAAGTATTCACACAATATCTTCATCATTATACAATATTCACATAATCTCTTCATCATTATAAAAGTATTCACACAATATCTTCATCATTATAAAATTATTCACACAATATCTTCATCATTATAAAAGTATACACACAATCTCTTCATCATTATAAAAGTATTCACACAATCTCTTCATCATTATAAAAGTATACATACAATATCTTCATCATTATAAAAGTATTCACACAATCTCTTCATCATTATAAAAGTATTTACACAATCTCTTCATCATTATAAAAGTATTCACACAATATCTTCACCATAATAAAAGTATTTACACAATCTCTTCATTATAATAAAAGTATTCACACAATATCTTCATCATTATACAATATTCACATAATCTCTTCATCATTATAAAAGTATTCACACAATACCTTTATCATTATAAAAGTATTCACACAATATCTTCATCATTATAAAAGTATTTACACAATATCTCCATCATTATAAAAGTATACACACAATCTCTTCATCATTATAAAAGTATTCACACAATCTCTTCATCATTATAAAAGTATACACACAATATCTTCATCATTATAAACGTATTCACACAATCTCTTCATCATTATAAAAGTATTTACACAATTTCTTCATCATTATAAAAGTACACACACACTATTTTCATCATTATAAAAGTATTCACACACTCTCTTCATCATTATAAAAGTATACAAATCTCTTTAATCATTTTGAAAGTATCACGCAATTACTTCATCATTATAACAGAATTCACGCAATATATACAACATTATAAAATATCACACAATCTCTTTTTTTTTATTATAAAAAACATCACCCAATCTCTTCATCATTATAAAAGTATCACGCAATCTCATTTGTCTATATACCTGGGAGAAGAAAGTTTAATTATTATGATATATTTCTTCGTTTCTTTTGTCAAAGTATGTGAAATCTTATAGGTAAACACTTAAGCTGAATAGAGTTCTAACATTCTCTCTTTTAACTAATTGAATAAATTTAAGGATACATATACTTGGTGGTTTATTTAATTATTCGATATTATATATAGTTCGTAATTCCTTATACATTGGACAACAATATACAAAATGATATTCATCCTCTAATACATTGCACATTCTACAGTGTTTGTTATCAAAGTAAATTATATTACGTGAACATCTAGCAACTTCAACACTTTATGTGATGACAATTTTAATTTGGATAAAGTTTGTCGATATTTAAAGTAAATATGATTGGAATTCAAAAACTGTTGGTAGGTGACGATAACGTATTGCTCTTGTTTGTAAGCCTGGTGTCCATTCATCATGGCATACACAATATTGATCATACTACTTAAATTACAATTCACACAGCTATTATATACTATGTCATTCTATACAGAATTGTAAGAGACAGCTTGGCAATATTTTCATATCAAAGTAATTATACAACAACACATACAATGATACTACACTTACTAGTTTAAATGTGCACAGCGATTGTTAATCTTGACAAAAGAAGAATACGAATCTTCATATTATACATTTGTCTAAAACAGCATTAAAATACCTTATTTTAATTTACTGTTTTTTTTATAATCTTTCGCAAATGTGCAGAATTATTTATCGCCTCAAGTCATATTTAGGAGAACCTGATTAACAATAACAGATTATTCACTGCTAAAATATCTAAAAACTATTTAAATAATATCAATCATTGCATACATTTTATGATGAAGTTAAATAGACCATAGATTTTATATAATGTTATTAAAAATCAGGCAACTATACGTTTAAGTTCTTGATTGGTGAAAAAAAAGTAAATTTGTTTTCATCTGATATATTTCTGTAATGGAGATCAATGTGAAAGGCTTTTTCAGTTATGTGATGTATAATATTGTCATATAAAGGGCATCGCTGACTCAATTTGATCACTAAAAAAGGGCAAAGTCTGTAGTCAATTGGAACCTTGCGTACTTTTCGGTTTCTAACCGAACTGGCGCAAAACCACATCCAAATTTTGCAATCGCTGCTAGATGTTCTTTAGGTTAAATAACTATGCAATAACGTTCAATTTCAAATACTTTGACATTTGAATATAATTATTTTCATATATCGTCTCTTTTAAAATAATTTTCTATGCTTGGTTAGATGGAAGGTGTGATATTTCTAAAAAGGCTTGTAAATTATCAAATTGCTATATTTGATTGTTGGTGTGTAAGTATCTGTTATAAACGCTTGTGTTTGATTATCATCATTGAAATAACACAATAATCAGTAAGTGAATATTTGCTGAGCAATATACGTATTAGTGAGTCTACAGATATGTGCAACAAAAATGCATTTTTATAATCAATTTCTAATTCAATATCGGTTCTTGTATATGTAGGTAAGTTTTGAATAAATCTGATGCATAAACGATGGGCTCGTTCTCATTTAACCATCTCAGTAAGTGACGTAGTGTTTCAAATTTACACTCATACAAAGCTTTAGGAATAACGATATATTTATATATTGTCAATAAAGTTAAAGGATTCAGTCCATTTCGATGAGTGACGCTAGTGATAAAAAGATACAATTAATATAATAATATATTATACGTATAAATATGCATGTACACACTTCCCGGAAACAACGAGATCTTCGGGGATATTTGAACTCGTCGTATTTCATTTCTTGTACAGATATGACACCTTCTATTCAATCTCCATATCACTCTTGGTGTCAAAAGTACGAATTGTGATCGGAACCTTGAGTTCAGTCTGCAGTCGTCTGAGCACGGAATCAATCGGTGTGACGACGCAAGTTCCGTAAGATGTCATTCCTATTACCATGCCAATAATATGGAGTTTGTTGTTTCTGTCAACTAGGAATACTGCCGCCCCAGAATCCCCAGCTTGGACAAAAATGTTATCTAGTGCGTGGTAATCTATTTCTGCATGACCTTTCATAATATGCGTTGTCTGACCATGTAATAAAGCAACATTACTTATTTTAACTGCTAATTGGTAAAGTCGCAATGTTCCCTTTGTAAGGCCTGTAGTTTGTCCAAACTTTATCACTCTGTCAGTTGCCCCATTACTTGTTGACAAATTCTTTATATCTTTCTGTGATCCATCATCAAACGTTGGGTAGTTGTCCTTAGAAAACCCTGCAATATAAGAACAAAAGGTAGTACAATTGTTAATGATTAATGATAATAAACCGTTGCAATAAGTTATAATTAGTAATATAATATTGTATTAATATATACAATTTGGAGAGTGATCAGTTTAACACATTTTTTGCTATTCATCTAATTAACAGTACTCTTACACGAAGATCCAAAATTGTCACCGGAATTTTTCATGATAGTTCTTTTCAATTTTTTCAATATACCAAATGACATTTTCTATATAAATATACAGCCTAGGCCCCTCGTGGCCGAGTGGTCTAGGACGCCGTCTCAAGATCACGTACCTTTCACCGCTAAGGTCGTAGGTTCGAGCCAAGCTCGCTTCAATAGTTTTATGTTAGAAAGTTTGCCAGTTACTTGCGGAAGGACGGTGGTTCTATTCAGATCAATTTTGATGTCTTTCATCGCGTATAAAACTGAATATCACATATATATTCTGAAATGTGTTAGATAGATATCAAAAACCTTATGCTACATGCTAAATATGAAAGAGGAATTACCAATGTAGAAGATTTGAAATTATTTTTCTTTTAAAAACATGCCTCAACGGTCATGATTTAAACATTTTGTTAGAGGACTAGGGACGTATACTAATAAAACAATATATAAACCATATCTCTTGCAGTGTAAGAGATATCATTTTTAAGGTTTACAATACCAGCCTTTGTGGTAATTTGAAACTTTGAAGTGTAGCCAAACACGACACAGGGTCCCGATTTTCGAGAAAAACATTAACAATAAGATTATGAATTTAATGTAAGTTTCAATGTATCGCCATTTGCATAGTTTAAACACTGTGGAAATAATGATTTTTTTGAATTTAAAATGAGATATAAACAGCTAGAATTATATTTTTTGTTACAAAGTGAATAAAAAATGAATACTTTTCTACGTCGCATTGCTAATATCGTTGCTTATATGCAAATAAAAGACAGAATAAAACATACCTGCTTTGCTCAATGCACTTTCAGATACCTGTACAAATGTTGGTCTTGTCGGCATTCTATTTTCAGATATGTGTACCAGTGCTGCATCAATACCAACATCACTATCGGTGTCAAATATACACGATTTAACTGTCCGCACGTCCTGTCGTCGTCAAGAATATGTTGATTGCATGCAGGCTCATCTTTAGCAGGCTGCACAACTTTCTCACCAACAGCTTGATGAACATCGTTAAGATCTTTTCGAAACAAATGAGACGCTGTAAGAAATGCATTATATGGTGGTTGGTCTTCAACTCGCACCAAGACGCCGCATGTTCCACTTATATTCTTGTCTTTAGGTCCAATACTGTGTCCCATGGCTAGTTCTCTATTCCAATCCGTACTTTTACCCAAAAAGGTTGCACCTCCAGTTGGGCATAACATGAAGTAACCTTCTCTTACGTCTGTGCTCAAGACATTTCCTTCAGAATCAGAAAGTTCTCGAGGGAACATTTTCTCGCCAGTTGGAACATCTGATTTTGATCGGCAATACAGTACAATGACCACTTCTTTCACGAATCCTTTTTTTGTTGATTTCACTGTGCTGGCTGATATCATTTCGAGGTTGCTGTGCATGGTCATCAAGTTATGTGGATCATTGGTGTATTTTGAAATGATACGGTTGATTACTTCCGCTTCCTCAAAGGACAATGGGTTTGCTTGTGTTTTCGCGTAATGTTCTGCACTCAGTGCTTCATCTAACCCTGTTCTTAAATCTTCGTTGTTATTGGGGCCAGTTGCGTAATATTCCTTTTTTGTTTCAGGAACAACTTCACATTTTGTGTTACCGATTGTAATTTTTCCATTTTTTCCTTCAATATTATCGTTTTTCTTTGATTCAACCGCCTGCCAATAAATACATTAAAAATAAACTTACATGGATTGCGTGCATTGTAATTACTACATACTTTTGAATTTAACGTAGTTCGTAAATGTGCTGCAAAATATATAGTTTCATTAAATTTTAAAGAAGGTTCAAATATATTTAACTTTAAAACAACTTAACAGGAACCACATACTTTATATAACATTTGTTACTCTAAATCGGACATACAGGTCTATACTTAATATATAATAATTCCAATCTCACTATCATATATGTATTTAAAGCATTTTTTAAAGACATATATTTTTCGATAAAACCCTTGGCGCCCGACTACTGTTTATGTTTCCCGCGTAAACAAATACGAATCGACATTTTGATGGTCGGTTTTATATTATATAAACGAAAATGACGTACACCACGGTTGCACACTTGTTTTATTTATAAGATATGACAAAACAAGTTGTTAACTATTTCTTTCGGTTTGTTCGTCGATTTTATCCCGGTGTCGCATTCAGAATATACGTTGTTTTGAGAAACGATGAAGATGATCTAGGTCATAAAATGTTCATATTTGAGATAAAACGATACAATATATTGATAATATTTTTGAACTCAATCCTAGTTTACCGAATGTTAATGCTAATCGTTGACAAAAACATCCCACAGACCAATTTATTCGACAGGAAGAAATGAAATAAAAACATGTAGAAGTTAAAGTTCAGAAGCAAACGATCGTGAGGCAATGTTAATGCACAAACCTTGCACGTTTAAAACGTTCTAAATTCGGACTCTCCATCAATTGATGAGCGTGGATTATATGACCTTCGTAAATGTTGACACAATTAAATATTCGTATAGACAAAATCTATTCAAATGCGTCAGCTTCTACACTGTGTAGGTAGACTACGTCCTTGGATTATCGATTATTCATTTGTCCAAATCGGGAGATAAAAAGCGGTTGTTTTTTCACCTAAACATATTTCGTCATTTTACAATAAACCAACCATTTTTGCAGAGTTCAACTGACAATGTAAACAATAACCGGTACGATAATATTGGATATTAGATCTAGTGAATTTAATGTCAACCAGGACATAAGTGATGTATTCTTACGCGTTTACTTTGCAGCGGGTAGTTTCCATTCACTTCAAGAGTCTGAAGAGTTGGAGCAAATTAAATATAGTATAGCATCATCTAGATTGGAATTATAAGGATTTATTTTTTTTTTTATAATAAATGAATAAAACAATATATACTGATAAAACAATGTAAATTAGAAATATACATTACACGATGATTAATTATTAGACAAAATGATATTTATAAACATGTAAAATACCGCCTGACTGTCTGCTAACTAAGCTAAGCTAACAAAGCGTGCATAATGCATGTGTGATATGGTTTTAAATATACTAAGTGGCGTTCTTCGTCGGCATTAGTGGGTAAATACCTTATATATCTCCTTTGTTTGATAAAGAAAATATCCAAAGGTTATTTTTCGTCAATTTATTTTTAATTATTAGTATTCGAGAAACATTAGAATTACATCCCATTTTCGGTCATTAATTTGGGTTTACTCGCCTTTAAATTGTTTATTATGTCTTGAGCGATATATAACTGTGTAATAATTTCACATAACAATGCAAACTTATGAAAATCATTACTCGTGTTCGTAAAATGTATTGCAAGTTATTGCTAAATTGGACAGAAAGAGGCTACACCCAACGACTGCATGTATATGATTTAGTTTGCGTGACTATCTACACATTATGTGTTTTTATTTATCCGTTATATTAAGTGTTATTGCATATCTACGTATATGAATTTAAAATATATTCTTTTCAAGACTGTGAAAAGTTTGTGTGTATATGCAAGTGTGGAAACAAATTAGTATGTGTCATATTAATGTTTTGTTATATGCACATGTGACCAAAGTTTTTTTTATCTGTGCTAAGCAAGACATGATTACTTGTCGGTGTAAAACCTGTGAGTGAAAACCCGTATGTTGCGTACGTGCAATGTATGGAAAAATGTTTTTTTTTGTGCTCGGACGCATGAATATTCGAAAATTTTGAAAAAAAATGCATTATAATTATCCGCAATTAGATCCAGATAGCCATGTATACATAACACGTTTCCGAACATGTATGCAAAATAAATATTCAAACATATAAAGTGTAAAGTTTTCGTCAGTTTCGTCAGTGTATATTTAATACATTGTATTGCTATTGGGCGCCAGTTGTCTATGTTTCTTTTGTGTCACCCTTTTAAATGGTAATGACATAACATCTTATCCTTCTCTTCAGGATAATCTCCATTTGTTTGTTATTCATTTAATGGAAATAAGCGACACATTTTATTTTATTCTTAAATGTCTGATAAAATTCAACCATTCAAAGTCAATCCATCAATCCCTGGACTTTTGTTTCTCTTCATTTAATAAACAGCGGATTTACATTCTTTCATAGTTAAATATCTATTACAAATAGATGTTTTATTGTTATTTAATGTTTTTATGCAACCCCCCCCCCTCTCCCCCGCACCCCCCAAAAAAAATTCCGTCCGATATTTCGTGTCTGGCCTGTAACTTGGTTTTTATCAATACCTGCTACAAATGATCAATATAAAATGACGATGTATCGTGCGTAAGACCCACACCCGTACCTCAAAGGTCAAGGTCACAATTTAACTTTGTTTTACGAACATCGTTAAGATCATTTCGAAACAAATGAGACACTGTAAGAAATGCATTATATGGTGGTTGGTCTTCAACTCGCACCAAGACGCCGCATGTTCCACTTATATTCTTGTCTTTAGGTCCAATACTGTGTCCCATGGCTAGTTCTCTTTTCCAATCCGTACTTTTATCCAAAAAGGTTGCACCTCCAGTTGGGCATAACATGAAGTAACCTTCTCTTACGTCTGTGCTCAAGACATTTCCTTCAGAATCAGAAAGTTCTCGAGGGAACATTTTCTCGCCAGTTGGAACATCTGATTTTGATCGGCAATACAGTACTATGACCACTTCTTTCACGAATCCTTTTTTTGTCGATTTCACTTTGCTGGCTGATATCATTTCGAGGTTGCTGTGCTTGGTCATCAAGTTATGTGGATCATTGGTGTATTTTGAAATGATACGGTTGATTACTTCCGCTTCCTCAAAGGACAATGGGTTTGCTTGTGTTTTCGCGTAATGTTCTGCACTCAGTGCTTCATCTAACCCTGTTCTTAAATCTTCGTTGTTATTGGGACCAATTTAACTTTGTTTTACGACACTTTGAGTCGTTGTGAGATTTCGTGTCCGGCCTGTAACTTTGTCATGTATAAATGGATTTATAAATACTTACTACAAATGATCAATATAACATGACGACGTGTCGCGAGTAAGACCCACACCCGAACGTCAAAGGTCAAGGTTACACTTTGAGTTTTTTGACAATTGAGTCTGTGTGAGATTTCTTATCCGTCCTGTGACTTTGTTATGCATAGATGGATTTTATTAATACTACAAATCACTACAAATGATCAACATAACATGGCGACGTGTCGCACGTAATACCGAGACTCCCACTTCAAAGGTCAAACCCACCCTGTCAATTTGTTTGACAACTATTTAAATCTGTTTGAGATTTTGTGTCCGGTTTGTAACATCGTCACCTTTAGATACATTTTAAAAAACATTCAACAGCATGACATGAAGATGTGTCGCGCGTAAGACACACACCCGTACCTCAAATATCAAGGTCACATTTTGAGTTTGTTTGACATTTTCAATCTGTTTGAGATTTCGTGTCCGGTCTGTAATTTTGTCATCTATGGATAAATATATAAAAAAGTTGGCTCAATTCATCAGCATGGCATGACGACGTGTTGTGCGTAAGACCCACACCCGTACCTCAAAGCTCAAGGTCGTCACACTTTGAGTTTGTTTGACAACACTTTCAGTCTCTGCGATATTTAGTGTCTGGTCCTTAACTTTGTCATACATCGATGGATTTCTAAAACACTTGGCTCAGTTGATCAACATAATATGATGAAGTGTTACGTGTAAAACTCAGAACCTTTCATCAAAGGTCAAGGTCACACTTTCAGTTTGTTTGATATTTTATGTCTGGTCTGTAACTTTGCCTTTAACTTGGCTCACTTAATCAAGATGATATGACGATGTGTCGCACGTAAGACCCAGGCCCATACCTCAAAGGTCAAGGTCACACATTGAGTTTGAGATTTCAAGTTCAGTCTGTAACTTTATCATACATGGATGGATTTCAAAAACACTTGGCTCAATTGATTGATTGATCAACATGACATGATAACGTGTCGCATGTAAAACCCAGAACCTTACCTCAAAGCTCAAGGTCACATGTTCAGTTTGTTTGATATTTTATATCTGGTCTATAACTTTGTCTTACATGGATTGATTTTAAAATAGCTTGACACAAGTGATCAGCATGTCAGGATATGTCACCTGCATTTTTCTGTAGAAATACAATGACCTTTACATCAGATGTCAAGGTCAAGGTCACACACACAAAAAAAAAATTGCATGTCTAGTCAGAAACGTCAGTACATTACTCTTGATATTTATGGATACATTTAAATCGCTACCTATCATAAAATATATTGTTATTTTCAGACCATTTGGGGGCATTTGACACTTACCAGTGACATTTCTTGTTTTATTCAACAGTTGTATTATTCCGATAAGTTTTTATTTTATCTCTATATAAATTTTCTGAAAGTCTTTCGTAAAATTTAACTTTTTTCTTTTTATATGTCAGTTACCTTAAGTTTGTTAGTCTAGTGCCATTTATAATCTTTAGTGAATGAATACTTTTTCTGGTTTGTCGCGAGTTTTCAAAGCATAGATGTATTTTTTTTCTACATTTTCGAGATAGTTGATTCTCGATCTAATTTGTGCACCTATTGCTGTAATATTATAAATATCTTCCATTTTAACTTATGTTTTTCTTCCTTTTAGCTTATTTTCAATTTCATTATTACCGTCTACCTTTTCATTGATAATATTTTTTTCTCACTTAAGTTTATATATCCAATAGATGTTTGGATTTTTCACCAAACTATATTTGATTAGATATCTTTAAAACAATTAAATATTGAATATTATAATTTTACAGATTGCACACTCCAGTTCAACTTGCAATTGATATGAATGCAACTTGAATTAAAGTAATAGGTATCTTTTGTTTAAACATTTTATTACAGTTTAAAGTTTCCTTTTTATCTATTAGTTAGGACGACATATATAAGCTTTGAATTGTTCATTCCGATAATACCAAATTTATATATATCCGCTTTCAATTAATTCAGATATTCGTGTTTAAGTTTAACGGACAAGACTATTAGCAATATATTATCACACATTTGCACGAAAATTTTTCGAAAAAATAGTTTTTCTCTTTTAAATAAATATGTATTCCTCTTGGTTATTTCGACCCCGTATATTTCATGTAATGTTAAGAAAATGATGGACACTACCGACAGAAGTATTTTTGTTAAATATGGACTTGTTTGTGGCTTAAATCATTAAATGTTTGCATATCCACAACTTAGACTGAAGCGAAAAACCAATAATGGTATCTTTAAATAAAAAACACTTCAATTTAAGATGTAAATTTCATAAAGATGGAATGAGCCAACATCCTTAAGACCAAACCTTTTATCGAATATTGTATACACAATTTTCTCCAGCTGTCTTACAATTATATAATATAAAACGATAAGTGATTTTGGTCAAGATTCGCAGGAAACATCTTAAAACTTCCAAATAGAGCTAATTATAGTATAATCGATATAAAACAAGCTTGCTGTTAACCATTAATGCAAATCAGTTTGCTATACATGAAATAAACAAAACGGACTTACCAATATAGTGCCACCCATTGTTGCAGGTGTCTCTAAAACATAATGAATAATTGAATAGATGAGTTGAAAAATGCATGAATGAATGAGGTTTAACGCCATTTTCTTTTTAACAAAATGCATGTTATATATGACATATCAGTTTTATTGGGGGAGGAATATATAAATAAATATGAGTAGAACAATCGTCCTACCGCAAGTCAAGTTGTAATAAAAGATCTTGAAACGACATCTTATAGACTACTAAATATGATATATTAATGTTTGAAGTAAATAGAAAGGAAGTTTGCGTTTTGATGCATTGTGGGCGGTCTTCGGGCAGACATATTGATGGGCGGACATATTGGCGGACATATTGATGGGCGGACATATTGGCGGACATATTGATGGGCGGACACCTCAATCAATGTTTCGTCAACTTTAATTGAAATGATGAATAATTGAGTACCACATCAGTTAAACATGGTGAATGGCGAAATTTACGAATATACCGCATCTTTTGCTACCACACACGAGGCAGACAGATTGACTGACAGACGGATCAAAATGGTGGGTTTAGAGAGGACAAACAGATAAACAGACGGACGGACGGACGGACAATCCAATGTGTGGTCAAATCTCATCAATATTCTGAGAATCACCGGTTTCTGATTAATAATATGTAGGGATAGGGATTTGGTGTTGGGGTTGAGGGTTGAACACTCTGACAGGTAGGAGTCATTTTCCGACATTTTATAATGGCTGGGAGTCATTATCCAACTGGAGTTAAAATGTTTTGTTACACAAGCTGACAAGGATTCTTCTATTTGCAAATCCCGTAAAACCGTAAACCAAGTTTATTATACTATGTTGCCTTTTAAAATATGTTATTGCTATCATTCCGACTAGATTGAAATGCAGCAAACTATAATAACGTGTTACATTACAAAAGAGGAGGACCGGGAATCAGTATACAAAGTTATTGGTTTAGATTGTAGCTGTTTATTAATCTTAAAATGTTTGCTGTTGTTTTTTGTTTTGTTCCAAATTCATTCAAAATGACAATAATTTATATCTGCAGATTGTTTGTCATATTTGAATGCAATATCTTTTAAAGACAATGTAACGGGCACAGATACATATTTTGACGTCACAGGAACAACTACATGCTATCTAAATTGTTCAAGTTTGGTAACATTCCGGTTAAAACTGTAAAAAAAGACGGACGAACGAACATCGTCATACCATAATATATGGTTGCTTATCAAAGTCAACGGGCGTATGAAAATGAATTAATTCTGAAGAATTATCCAGTTGTTTAATTGTGTATTTCCAATATCTAGGATATGATAATGTTTTCTTATGAACAGGAGTTAATTAAATAAATGTAACAAAAACGACCACAAGAACCTGTCCTTCTCATTTAAGGATTTAAAGATAAGCATGCTCCTAAATGATCTATTCCAGTAAACGTCATGCAAAACATAATAACAGAAATATCAAAGAGTATCAAATAACAGAATTCCAAGGAACTCTGCTAAGCATATTGTGTCCTTTTCTATATAATGTTGGCGTGTACTTTTTAGTACAAATTCTATACATTCAATATCCAATATTATTTGAATGTCAGTTTTATCTCCATTTGGTGATAATCTTAAATTTATTACTTGCAGACGAACATTTAATGCATATATCACCCATTCTTTATCACCCATTCTTTAAAGAATAGTGTAGTTGTTTGCTTGTGTAATTTAGAACGAATTTAGTAAATCCAGCAAGAGAATCACCCTTCTGATGAAAATTAACAAATGTTGAGATCTCCATTATTTTTATGTCACAATCTTTTAATACAATAGCATAACTTTGTCCTGCTTCGCCAATGGGGTACTAACAACATGTTGGGATTTCAAAGTGTAATTTTAGTATCCTTTCTGCCTCGTCAGTAATCTCTTTTGTATTTGAGGATACTGTTATTTCTGTCGTGAATAATAGGGTACTATACAAAATTGTAAATGTTTTTAAGTTTTTAAATCGCATGGTCTTTTACGTTAAAATGAGCAAGTAAAATGTTCCTGAAGTTATAATTCTAAATTATGTTAATTAACATTATTGGTTACATGTATGTCATCGTCCTAGAGTTATTTCAAATCATCCATAATATTAAACTCATTTAAGAAAACTTCAGCATGTTCGTATTCTATGCTACAAAGATATACGCCTGCGGCATATTTGTCGATACTCTCTGATGATGTTATGTTTAAACCTGCCTTTAGATCAAAACATCAAAACATATTGCGTCTCTTATTGAAAAGAACACACTGTTATGTTACACAAGGGCAAGATAATGTATTATTGGTAACGTTGAACAGTGCTGGATCTGGTCGTAAACTTAGTACGCACTCAGATGCTTAAAGAGACACGGTCGTTGGAAGTTCGACGTTGTTAAAGAGGTTAATATGTAAATGATTCTTATAAAAAAAGGTTATCTGTTACTAAAATATTGAAGTTTTAGATAATTTAAGAGTATTTCAGACTTGCAATTGTTGCATATAAAAAGCATTGCATTTGGATTTTTCAATTTCTCTATAATTTTTCTATAATTTTCTGCAATGCGTCTCGCAAATCGGAAAATAGTGTCTGTTGTTTGTTTGAATTTTTGTGTGGTAAATAGATATACCTTGTTTTCTAGTTCGCTTTGCTCAAACGAAACTAAATCTTCCTTTCAAAACAAATTTTGGGAATTAAAGACAAGACATGTTACAGGATTGTCACTTGCATTGCAGTTATAACATAGTTTTACAGTAAAATCCTGTCATAATAAAAGGATTTGAAACAACTGATATCATGGATGTTTTATCAACATGAAGCATTTTAATCCTGAAATGGCTATCTGTCAATATACAAACTAAAATATAATACAACCTTATTAAAATTTCCAACATCTGATAGAAAGTATATACTAAAAATCAGCTATAATTACTTCAAATGCCCACAATATTGACCACATTTAAATGTATATACATTTTAAAGTATCACATAAACCTCGTGTATTCTTAACATGTACTTGATTTAGATCTCTTTTGGGTAGGTGTAAGGAATCTTATGAAAATGTGTGTAAACAACGTAACTATTAGGTAAATGCAATGACCTCGAATGGATAGGGCCTATTCATGTATCACTTTTATACGGACTATATCGCACGAGTTGGCTCGTGTTTTATTATTTTCTTTTGCTTTAAACCCATAAGTATAACATTTATTTTCTAATTCTCATTGCTCAAACGCAATTTAATTATTTATTTTGTTTTCAAAGCAAATACAGAAAATTAAAGACAGCCAGATATGGTAAAGAATTGCCACTTGCATTACCGTTAAAATGTCGAACGAAAAAAAAAACACACAAAAAAAAAACGAGTAAATATTGGCAATCTAAAACAGTTGTTTGAATCCATTATCTAAAATCATCATTTATTTAACCACATACACAGTCTTAGTTTAAAGTCTGATCCAAGCAAATTCTGAAATATTGCATGTATGTTCACAATATCAAAACGACATGTGTACCTGACAAACAGACAAAATTGCACATGAATAGCTTATTTCATAGTATATAAATAGCAGTATGGTACTAAGGCGCCATTCTGTGCCAAATGATTGTAAACTGTTTAATATACAATAGCAAATGATATGTATTCATGTCAAACAGGTAACATTTACACTCATATACTCTTAATTTATAATTTATTATTAGTATTACAAATACTTTGACAAAAGCATAGTCCTTACCAATCGGCCTTTGACTCCTGTCTGTTTAGGGCTTTTTTGGACTTCCCAATATACAATATCAAACAGTTTACATTCCCTATTAATACTGTTTTATTACTTTTAACCTACTCTGACAAATACACTTTCCGTACTAAGTGGTCTAAATACTCCAGTCTGTACCAATATTCTTTAGACTGTTCAATGTAGGATAGTTAATTCATTCCTGGCAAAATGTTACATTTATATTTAACTAAATTGCATTGTTAGTTATACAGTACTTGTACAAATACACTGTTCAGCGTTGTATATGACATGTTAAAGTATATTCACAAGAAATACAGGCGCACAATTGCTTATATTTGTCTTATATACTCTTACACATATGTATATACTATTGAATTTACTTACACCAATGTCTCCAAACTTTATCTTTAGGAAGTATTACAGTTTGATACAAGTGCTTGGCCAATGAAACTGCTCAATTTCATTCAGATTCATCGTTTAATTCATAATAAATTTATTTTCCTTTTAGGCAAGACCGCTGTATGTATTAAATTTAATTACTAAATTCTTACACTTAGGTGGCTCCTCCGAGCACGAATGCGCATGTGTTTGCTATTAAAATTGAAACGTTCTTCTAGGAAACGGTCTAATTTTGGCCAATCACACTGCTTACGAGCTAACACGTTATCTGTAACAGTGACATGGGTGCTTTCTATAACAGGGTTACGCTCAAAATCTCAATAGCTTAAAATGGCCTAGTGTCAAAATCCCTTCAACGAAATTAACAGGGTGGTCAAAATCCCCATGGTCAAATTAGAGCGGTAGTCAAGATCCCATCAACGGATGGTCAAAATTCCCATGGTCAAAATAGAGGGGTAGTCAAAATCTCAATTGCTAGTCAAACTCCCCTTCGTATAGATATATTACTGGTATCTAATTATATATAATTATGTAGTAGACTCGAGTTTTGCTAATTTTAACCATTTTATGATTATGCTATGTTGTGCATTTTTTAGTACTTTGATTCCTTTGATTTTTTACCTTTTTCCCGCCGTTTTTGGTCAGGTGATTTTGTTTTTAGAAAGTCAGTTGAAAGAGGTTTGCCATCTTGGGCAGTTCAGTTTTGAAGCGTAGTCAGAACAAAATATCATTTGTCCTTTGCTATAAACTATATCATATGGAGGTAAGTATTATCTGTGCATTTGAATCTTTCATGCACAACTTAATTTGTGTCGATCAGTTGTATATTTTAGTATGTTATTGTTGTTGAAAGGTCGCATCTATTTCTGAACGGTTTTCGAATTTAGGACTGATTTGTATAAATGGATAACGCGAGGCTGTCATGTTTTTATATATTAAAATCTTGCATGTACGTTTTGGATGTGTTTCTTTACAACTAACCTGTAACCATGCACTTTTGGAGTTGACAGAGAGCAGAGTTATGGTGCGTGTCAAGTAGGAAGTGATTTCACAAATCGGTAAGCAGTCAGTAAGAATGCTATGTACATGTATTTTATAAAATGTAATAAGGCTGTATCTGAAGGTTTAGTAAATGTGCACAACATAATTATGAAATGATAGATATGTTAAACAAGACTTTTATTTTATGGTATGGGTGTTTAATGAGTTATTTAAAAGTTTCGTGGGTATGACGACTGCTGGTGGCCGGCAGCGGTGCTTGGTCGTTTTAGGAGAGTTGAGTCCAATTATGGTCAGGTTTGCGGGTTGTGTTGCTGTACCTAACAACACGTTTATATGTTTTCTACTTAAAATGTAAGAATTGTAGAATCTCACCTAGTTCTCACTATAATTACAGTAAAACAAATTTGATAGCGTAATTTAGTGATAACTTCAGCTATGTTACACGCATTTAAGTGTATTTTATTCCTCAGTTAAGAGAGTCGGACGCTAATATGTCAAATTCAAATATGAATGAGCTGCCAAATTAATGCATCAACATCAAATTTTATAAAAGGGCATATGGGTAAGTTAACGTATCGAATTTACGTGTTTTTTCCCGAAGTCTTTGTTTTGCTTATTCAGCTGTACGATCTGAGTTGAAACATGAGTTGGTACATACATTATATTCCTTATAATAGTTGCAACCAAAACTACCGTGCGTTTTAGCATGTGGTTATTCTAAAACAGCGTATACCGAAAATACAATAATTTACTTTGCCTGGGCTAAAATGAGTGCTAAAAGACGAATGAAACAAACTGGGTTAATTCACTTATAATATGACTTTGAAAAATCGACATAAATGATAAGGCTTATCTTTAACATCCATCATTATCAGATTGAGCATTTACAGTCAAGTAGGTTAAGTTGTTAAAATTCAGACGAATCGAAACGGTTTCAAAATTCTTCTCTGGTACATGTGGATAAATAATTATTTTACACATACGAATTAAACCGTACTATTCGTCCGTTTTGAACATTCATGAACATTAGAACGCTTAGAAGTCTATTCTGGAACAGTCATTTAGATATCATACTTTTATAACAGAGTGTTATATGATAGGTACTTACCTTCGTCTTTCTCGCTTGAACCTCTAGAATTTCCACTGTCAGATGCCGAAGCTGGTTGCGTTTGTCTCTGTTTGACTGAATTTAACACAAGTCGTTGAAATCATTTTAACTGAGTTGCTCAAGTGTTTAAACCGCCAAACATTATAATTAGTCAGTAAGGCTCATGGCGGCAATATAATGTGAAGGTGATCGGAATGGCTTAGCTGCGACACGTTTTACGTTAAGAAGAGGAAGATTAATGCTATTTTTAACGTATTGCATGGCATTTTTATATATAACACCAAGTGGTATTGGTGGCAGAATACCCAGGGTACATGTACGTGTACTCCAATCTTTGTGAAACACGTTATTTGACAGAGACTTACCCTTATTTTATCGAATAATGAGTTTGTCCTGATCTGGATTGATAGCCCTGTCCTCAGCGGTAAGAGATATTTGTTTATGTACAGGGTCTTAGACTATTTGGCCACGGCAAACACTTTTCGTTTATTACAAGATAATATTCAAATCATAATATCATCAGTCAATAATTTCAGTTAGGCTAACTGCGGCGATATAATGTGATTGCATTCGGTATGGTTGATTGATGACACATACAAATGATTTCATCTTGCTATATATGACATGTCAATAATTTATGTTACTTAAAATTTTACATGATATAGTTTCCGTATATGTCCCATTATACTCAATGTGACACTAACACAATTTGGATAATTTAATATTTTAATTCATGTTTATTTATGCGTGCATTAAAATGTTTCATTTGTCGTTAAGAAAGTTGACATGCATATTCATCTACAAATAAGTTGACTAATCTAAATATCATACTTTCATGCCAGAGTATAATATACCTTCTTGTGTCTCGAATTGACTTTTTCTTAAGATTCTTATTTGCTTCGGTGGTTCAGGTGTACTATCTGAAATAAAACGTTAGTTGGTCAATACACATCTATCCTTATATGAATCGTGTGTGCATGCCGATTTGGTGACTGTATCCTTTGAATGCAGTGTCTCCTGTTGGTAGAATATTTTCTTATTTTTATCTAAAATTTTATGTTCTCATATACTCCGTTAAATGTGGCGAAATGATGTCAACGTTGTTTAACATGGCTGAGTTACGACACTATTTTCGCCAAAGGGGTACTAGAACGAATGAAATTAACGCAATTTTCAACATGTTACAGGTTATAAATGTCTTCTTGTCGTATTGGTAGAAGATATCTTCAGAAACATATACCCGAATATCTGAATAATCTAGCGTAATTCCGCAAGTAACAGATCAACAAAATGTAATTGGACTGATTTCATGACAAAATCGATAGATGTTTATGTTATTGAAACAGCGCTTGGACTCGGAGAACATACTCTATTTATTTTGGGAAAATATCAAAATCCGTTTTTGCCTCTCTCTGGAAACACAATCGTCACCTTGCTGTACAAGGAGTTGTGCAATATAGAGAAAACTGTTCGTTTTCTATATAATATTTTATACATTATTTTGTATTTCCCTACATAACAACACATCGATAATTGTTCCTGCTTAAAATGTTAAATATGTAGTTTCAATGGTAATCAAACTTAATGATGTTGGATATTCTATTTAGTATAACAAGAGATGATTCACGAATTTTGAAACAGTTTGAAAATGGCTAAAAGTAACCACCTTGACATAGACATGTACGAGAGTAAACGTAACATTGGTAGCTTTTTAGGTTTATCATAAAATACCCTTTGAAGGACAAATATATTTAAAATATTAAAACATCTTACGCACATTCCATTTCACTGTTTATCCCAATGTTTAAAATATATTAAAACTTGAAGTAAATAGGCTGGTGCACATTTATTTCAGTGAGCGCAGCATGTAATGTGAAATCAATACATTGTGCCATTCCAAGAGGTTGCGATTGCAATTAGTCAGCTGCATGCAAAGGTTTATCTTAAAATTGTAAATATATTTTATTCTTGCAATTTATATAGATACAACTAATTTATATGTACCTTATTAAGTTATGCACAGGAATGCTGCCTGGCAGCTTTAGTGAAAAGTACATGCTACTTTACACGCGATTTTGATATACACTTGTCCGTGATACAGTTCGAAATAACAATTTCTTGTAAGGCTATTCAACATATTACATACGGTATTACCATTCTTAAATCGACAATGATTTGAAACATAATAAATTAAATTTTACATTGACTACATTTGACCATCATATATCAAATTGAAGAACATTATAAGTAATAATAGAGCAAATTAAGTTGCAATATATCAACACTAATATTCATAGCAAAATAAAGACTTACAGTTAATCTTAAGTGATCAATAATATTTACAGTATTTAATTTTTGAAATTATAGGGAAAACTTTATCTTATTCGTCTTTTATGAAAAGGGGAATATATTAAGGAACTAAGATACCATGAAAAAATACATATATTAGAAAAAAAACTACAATATATTATTATTATTGATTATCAAGGAAAAGAAAAAAATAAGATCAAAAGCTAAATTTATTACTGAAAGGGAAAAAGTGACTACATAATTTTTTAATTTTGAATATAAAAACGTTTTATCAAAAGCAATGCTCAGCTTAAATACAAACCGTTATTAACACACAACACGAAATATTAACTGAAACAAAAGCTTTGTACCAATTTTTATATTATCATATTGATTCTACATCAGATTTGCTGTCATCTAAATATACCTACATAAATGTAAGCTTGATATGATGAACAATTTAAACTTCAACTTGAATTACCTATTGCAAATGATGAAACGTTACTTAGTCTTAAAATATGTTATCTAAGCAGTTGAAAAAGGCGGGTTGTCTATTTCACAGCGACAAGGAGTCACTACATACATACCAAAAGGAAATGAAGACAAAACGTTCTTACAAAACTGGACCTGATTTCAATTTTAAACATTACATATACTTAGCTTCAGCCAGTATAGTAAACAAAACGAAAGAAAGAAATCCTTAACTTAAAAATGAGGATCAAACATGTTTTATCTGGTAGATATATCGAAGAAAATATACCACTTTTATATAATCTCATGTTGTATATAGATAAAAGACAAATACCAGGACACAATTCTAAATCGATTTCGAAAGAGCCCATGATTCTGCTAAAACTTTTATTAACAGTCTTTAATTTTTCAAATTTTGAGTCGTCCTTCAAATATTGGGTTAGCTATTTTACTCTAACATGGAGCCATATGTAATTGTAAACGGTCACTTTTCAGAATGGTTGTTATTAAAAAAGAGATGTAGACAAAGGGATCCTTTGTCACCATATATTTTAAACTATACGCGGAGATCCTTGCTGTTCTGCTTCTAGGCAATCCAGATATAAAAGGAATACAAAAAGGAAAACATAATTTTCATTCTCATAATATACTGGCAATACTTCTCTAATCTTTAATGGGACCGAACTTTCTAATCATCTGCATAACACTCTAGGTTTTTAACACTTTATACTGACCGGCCTTATTATGAATGTCGATAAAACTAAGGCGGTATGGATAGATCAATGACAGAAAAAACAATCAAACGCTCTGAGAGCGTCGATGGTAAATGCTGTCACTGTATTAGGAATATACTTTTAAGAAGATCTTAATAATATGATCGCATTAAACTACCAAGCATAAATTATATAGAACAGATTACAGTGATAGCCATATCTTAAGTTAGTCATCTACTGATTGCTCTCCCGGACCTTAATGGTGAGGTTGTTGTGGGCTTGGATTTGACAATTTTTCTTATGGAATAATAAACCCGACAAAATAAAACATACTGTTATCGGCCGGCCTTGCACTGCCGTTGGACTTGAGGTGCTTGGTATGCGTGTTTAATGAGTTATTAAAAGTTTCGTGGGTATGACGCTTGCTGATGGCCAGTGGGGCTGCTTGGTCGTTTTGGGGGAGTTGTGTCCAATTATGGTCAGGTTTGCGGGTTGTGTTGCTGTACCTTACAACACGTTTATATGTTTTCTACTTAAAATGTAAGAATTGTAGAATCTCACCTAGTTCTCAATACAATTACAGTAAAAAACAAATTAGATAGCGTAATTAAGATATCAATTCAGTTATGTTACACGCATTTAAATGTATTTTATTCGTCAGTTAAGAGAGTTTGGCTACCAAATTTAAATATCAACATCAAAGTTTATAAAAGGGCATATGGGTAAGTTAACGTATCGAATGTACGTGTTTTTCCCCGAAGTCTTTGCTTTGCTTGCTCAGCTGTACGATCTGAGTTTAAACGTGAGTTGGTACATACATTATATTCCTTATAATAGTTGCAACCGAAACCACCGTGCGTTTTAGAATGTGGTTATTCTAAAACAGCGTATACCGAATAGAAAATCATTTACTTTGCCTGGGCTAAAAACCAGTGCTAAAAGACGAATGGAACAAACTGGGTTAATTCACTTATAATATGAAAAATCGACATAAATGATAAGGCTTATCTCTAACATCCACCGTTATCAGATTGGGCATTTACAGTTATGTAGGTAAAGTTGTTAAAATTCAGACGGATCGAAAGTGTTTCAAAATTCTTCTCTCGTACATGTGGATAAATAATTATTTTACACATGTGCATTAAACCGTACTATTCGTCCGTTTTGACCATTCATAAAGATAACAACACTTAGAAGTCTATTCTGGAACAGTCAATTAGATAACATACTTTTATAACAGAGTATACTATGATAGGTACTTACCTTCGTCTTTCGCGAATGAACCACTTGATATTCCGCTGGCAGATGCCGAAGCTAATCGCGTCCGTCTCTGTTTGACTGAATTAAACACAAGTTGTTAAAAGCATTTTAACTGAGTTGCTTATGTGTTTAAACTACCAGATGTTATATTTAGTCAGTAAGGCTCAAGGCGGCGATATAACATGAAGGCCTTCAGCATGGCTTAGCTGCGACACGCTTTACGTTAAGAAGAGGAAGATTAACGCTATTTTCAACGTATTGCATGGCCTTTTTATATATAGAACCAAGTGGTATTGGTGGTAGAATACCCAGGGTGCATGTACGTGTACTCCAATCTTTGTGAAACACGTTATTCGACAGACTTACCCTTATGTTAAAACGAATAATGAGTTAGTCCTTATCTGGACTCATAACCCTGTCCTCAGTGGTGAGAGATATTTGTCTAGGTACATGGTCTTAGACTATTTGGCCATGGCAAACACACTTCGTGTATTACAAGAGAATATTCAAATCATAATATCATCAGTCAATAATTTCAGTTAGGCATACTGCGGCGATATAACGTGATTACATTCAGTATGGTTGATTTATGACACATACAAATGATTTCATCTTTCTATACATGACATGTCAATATTTTATTTTACTTTAAATTTTACATAATATAGTTTCCGTATATGTCCCTTTATAACCAATGTGACAGTAACACAATTTAGATATTTTAATCTTTTAATACATGTTTACAGTATGCATGCATTAAAATGTTTCATTTGTCAGTTAAGAAAGTTGACATGCATATTCATCTACAAACAAGTTGACTAATCTAAATATCATACTTTCATGCCAGAGCATAATATACCATTTTGTGTCTCGAATAGACTTCTTCTTTTTAAGCTTCCTCTTTGCTTTGGTTCTTCAGGTGTACTTCCTGAAATGAAACGTTAGTTGGTCAATACACATATATCCTTATATGAATCGTGTGTGCATGCTGATTTGGTGATTGTATCCTTTGAATGCAGTGTCTCCTGTTGGTAGACTATTTTCTTATTTAAATTTAAAACTTTATGTTCTCATATACTGCCTTAAATGTGCCGAAATGATGTGAACGTTGTTTAACATGGCTGAGTTACGACACTTTTGACGCCAAAGGGGAACTAGAACAAATGGGATTAACGCCATTTTCCAGGTTATAAATGTCTTCTTGTCGTATTGGTAGAAGATATCTTCAGAAACATATACCCGAATATCTGAATAAACCAGCATTCTTCCGCAAGTAACTTGATCAACAAAATGTAATTGGACTGATTTCATGACAAAAGCGATAGAGGTTTATGTTATTAAATCAGCGCCTGGAGAACATACTCTATTTATTTGAGGAAAATATCAAAATCCACGTATGTCTCTCTCTGGAAACACAATCGTCACCTTGCTGTACAAGGAGTTGTGCAATATAGAGAAAACTGTTCGTTTTCTATATAACATTTTATACATTATTTTGTATTTCCCTACATAACAACAAATCGATAATTGTTCCTGCTTAAAATGTTAAATATGTAGTTTCAATCAAACTTAATGAAGTTGGATATTTTATTTAGTATTACGAGAGATGATTCACGAATTTTGAAACAGTTTGAATATGGCTCAAAGCAACCACCTTGACATAGACATGTACGAGAGTACACGTTACATTGGTGGCTTTTTCGGTTTATCATCGAATACCATTTGAAGGACAAATACATCTCAAATATTAAAACATCTTACGCACATTTCATTTCACTGTTTATCCTAATGTTTACAATATATTAAAGCTTTAAGTAAATAAGCTGGTGCCCATTTATTTCAGTGAGCGCAGTATGTAATTTGAAATCAATACATTGCGCCATTCCAAGAAGTTGCGATTGCAACTAGTCAGCTGCATGCAAAGGTTTATCTTAAAATTGTAAATATATTTTATTCTTGCAATTTATATAGATACAACTTTGTTATTATGTTATTTAGAAATGGGGGTATAGTTAAACAAACTGAAAAATTTCAACAATGAACCTGTTGAAGTTGAAGGATTTAGTGTAAGTACAGAAAATATAAACTCTTTGTTATAGTATAACCCCTATTGAAAGGGCCAGCCACATATGTCTTATGAGACACCTTTGTGCTTTACACAGTTACTTCCGAAAGCTATGTATGTCACATTCTCATTGTATGTTTGTTTAATATACAGGTTACTAGATACGTGCACATATATAAAACACTTATATAATATTGGTGTTATTGGATATAGGGAATATATTATTAAGTGTTACAAGAAAACAAAGTGTTGCTAGTGAAATAAAATAAGAAATAAAAATACACTTTACCAGGATTCGAACCCATACCGCCTAACGACATTACATAGCTCTATCCAATGCGTTGTGAAGAAATATTACAATGTCTATATACAGGTTATATAAGGGCATGAATATTGCATATATTCTCCTTATGGTGTGTACTTATAAAACAATGATTGACTGGTCAATAATGTAAAATTTCCTTCAAAATTACTGTTTTGTCCCTGGTTTAGCATAAAGAAATCTTAATATCACAATGTTACTTTTCTTGCAAATTCCTCAATGAAATACACAAAAGAAGTTTCCATTGAAAGTGATCATTGCAAGTTTATCATTTGCACCCAACAATGCATTCATAATTAAATTTACTATCAAAATATATGTGTTGAACGTCCATATAATTTTAATCGGCAGCCCAAGCTAAATGGCGATAGCTGACCATCTTAGTGTTCAAAGCATTGCGTTACCTCTTGGTGGCACTTAAGCACTGACATATGTCTTAACACATGAACTCTGGGATATATATTTCATCATAAATGTTTAAAATACCAAACGCTTGATTTTGACAACAAGTCTGGAGTACCGTTATAAAACCCTTCTTCTCAATTTGCTTGCTTTAAGAGGAAGGACGAAGTCTTTGTTACGCTTTAAACACTTACTAACGTTTAGATATATATGATAAACGAACATTAAAATAAGGAAAATGCATTTTCAAAAAAGGAGAAACAAAGAATATTTATAACCGCCATTATGCGACTAACCCACGAAAGCAATTCCTGTTTACAATGTTGGTACCTGTGCCTTAAACAAGGTCGCCATTCTAATAAATGACGTGGATCGTGTGGTCCAGTGGTAGATCGAAACCAGAATTGGAGGGTCGTTGGTTCGATCCTCCTGCACGGCTGTGTGTGATGTCCTTTTCCGCATCTGCTTATGTTTGAAAATAGTCAGACCATTATTTTTGTGATCTCACTTGTTTCTGTTCAATTGTTGATATAATGTCCGAGATCTATTGGATACTTTTAACCACATTTTTATAAACGTGGATAAATCGATTGATTACTCAACCCATATCATAAATATTACAAGCATGCTAGTTTATTAGAATATCGAGAGACTTTCCAATCATATCTCTATTAAATTTCCTATCATTTAAACTTCTCACCTGATTATTCCTTAAGGAAACCAATGTTTATATCAAATGTCTCTATTATGCTGAAGCATACGGTTCCCTTATACTTCGTGTTTGTTTTTTTGATAAATATCCCGTTTATATCACATGTTATTTTGTGAACGGGGTTTCACGCGATTTGCAACACGTTTTAGAGTATTTATGAAATATCCAGTTTTATTGGTGAAGTAAGACCTCAGAATGGATCGGAATAGAACAACCGTCTTCCAGCAAATAACTGTCAAACTGTCTAACATAAAATTTTTGGAGCGAGCGGGCGCCAAACCTACGACCTTCATAAGACGTCATTGACATTTCGTCGACACACTTCAAATGAGTTTTATTTAAGCACTGATTCAGCGGAATATAATACAGAATAGTATTTAATAATTACCAGTTCAATCAGTAATACATATATTTAACGGATGAACATCGTATTTACAAACTGTATTGGTATTTCATTCAATTCATGGCAATAAATTCCACTTATAATGTACGTGTCTGTTCAATTAAAATTATGACTTGAAGTAGTTTTGAAACACTACAACGTTTTTGGTTGTTGTTGGTTTAAAAATTACATTCAAGTTACAAACGAATATTAGATTAAAGGCTTTTAGCTAAGCATTTGTGTTTTCAGTTTTAGTGCATTTCAAGGCCATTCTGCTATTATTTTCGTTTGTTTTGTTTTGAGCTTCTTAGGGATCATGTTTTATTATCAATGAATTTTAAATTCGTTTATGAAACATTTCAAACGCTTATAATGAAGTTGGATTTGTAGTTTATTAATTTCAATACCAATTGTGACAGGGAATTTCGTCTTCCCTAGAT
>CM055896.1:45840339-46130415 GCA_029582155.1 Panopea generosa
TCGGGTTGATAATCTACAATATCTGACAAATACCAAAGAAAGTCAATTATTACCAAACATCCGAGTAGTGTACTCGTTATTGTTCAATTGCAGTGGTATTGTTATTCAAATTCCTACTCAAATAGTCGATCAACTGGCAACTTTTACAAAAAAATGTTTTGAAAAAGACCGAACAGGTACATGTGTATGAAAAAATAAGACCAACAACTGGTTTGCGAGACATATGCCACCTGCCTATAAGAGCCAAGTTGTCGAGATATTTCTGGAAGAAGGAATGGACGTGTCAAAATCTGAAATACTACTAAAAATGTATGGGCTTTGTCTTAAAATGTCCGATTACCCTTCGTAGAACTGTGTATCAAAACTATAAAACGAATGTAAAACACATTATCAAACACATAAAAACAAAATGATTGTTAATATACTATTAAATATGACAAATTAAATGTGGCGATATGGTCTGATCATTGTGAAAGGAAAATGCAAAACGGTTGCTGGCTGCTGTTAATTTGAACATAAAAACCACCAGTGGCCGCAAACAACACTACAGTATTTACATGTGGTGACTGCAAATCTTTTAAATGGCCTTACAAACATTTCGATTACATAAAACTGTAAATACATGTCAGCATATCATGTGTTTGAGTACATCGTATTCAGATATACTTTATATTATTAATAAGCAGTACTTGTTCATAACAAAGGGAAATCCTGGTTAAATGTTAATACATATTATTTTTACAGATTATAACAGATAAAACAGATTGCATCTTTTAAAAACAATACATATACTTGTCTCCTTAAAATGTAACGTTATGTAACAGGTGATGCATACAATCATTTGTCATTTACCCATGATACTATATATGTTAGTCATTTAATACAATGTACATGGGCCACGCTTTGCTTAATAAAGGAGCATAACCATTAAATAAATCCAAAATACATTAAACAATTTGCATTTATTTTCGATTTACGAAATGAAATATATATTGGTCCAGTAATGTTATTCGTTCAAGGAATTTCATGTTTGCCCAAGAATGCATTATGACTAATAACTGTGCTAATAAGAATTCACTTGAATAATGACAATTGCTCTACTTAACCCCTACTTGAAAACATAAGTAATCGTATTATCATATCCGGTTCATATTGGCCTTGTTTCTTTTTTCATATTGATCGTTTTGGTTTGTACAGACGATCTTCGGGCTACATGAGCTTGAATTTATATTCGATGACAATGCTAATACAATGAATAGCTGTATTTCATTAACGCCAGGTTAAAATATTAACCGTGAACGTAAACTTCAATATTACTCTTTTATCACTTAGAACAAGAGACACATGGGCCTTAACGGTCACCTTAGTATTATTGCAATGACATACAGCTTTATGACAGCAACAACAATTCACACTAAACAACCTTCACTTAAGTATATTCAGTTTGAGAAGTGGGCCCGACATCCAGCGCCAAATAATTAGACCCAGAGACGTAATACACACATTTTATAAAGAATGTAAAGGCTTCAATAATCATGCTCACCACTCGCTTCCCAGTGCTTCCTGTAATAATAATAGTTTTCAAGATACCGCGAATTTGGCCCCACCCCAAGGCCCCATGTGGGTGGAGACTTAATAAAACATGGATACTAACCGTCATGTCAGCAATTAATGTCCCAGCACAACTACTATTAAGAAGAATATCTTTTAATTTTACCGTGAATTTGACGGTTTGCTGGGGCCTTGGTGATTGGAGCACTCAATACAACATGTGTATTATCTGTCATGTCAGACAACAAAACACACAAACAACCATTTAGATAAGATAGTTCAGTCATGAGAAATAACAATTTTCTCTATATAGTTTAAATAAAGTAGTCCCTACTTCCATGGTCAGACGGTGAGGCCCACGGACATGAAATTCACAAGTACCCGTAGACCTCAATAAATATGCTGCAATTTGTTTCCCAGCGCTTCCCATATTTAAGAAGTTTGTTTTAAATTTACCAAAAGTTTTAGTGGCTTGGCCCCATCCCCCAGGCTTCACGGGGTTTTGACCATGAAATCCACAATTTTTATTCGCAAATAAGTACCAAAGCTTTATATAACATTACATTACAATATAATGGTTTTTGAAAAGAAGGGAAAATGTGTCGACGACGCAAGATGCCGATGACGGACAAAAGGCGATCGCAAAAAGTATTAGTATAACTACGATCAACTGACAATAAACTGAGATAGAAGATATTTCACAATTCACAAAATAAATGTTCAATTAAAATGTCTCACATATAATTTCTTGTCAGTACATGTATACACTCATTCATTCTGTTGATTGGATAATGAAAAGAAGAATGAAAGTATTATATAAAAGCTATTGATGGTATTGTAGACGCTGTTCATATGATATTTTAAAGCAACACCATGTCATATTTATGAATAACATGTCCATATATTCTGTTTTTTTATCGTTGTATTATAACAATTAATGATCTAGTATATTCGTTTAATAGAACAATACGTGAGACTTAATAACAGTGTCTATTTATCTAATAGACGTTCGCGAACTAAGACGAAGACGAGTGTGAACTTCCAAAACGCTATACTTTAAGGGCTCATCTCAATATAGTTAAACTATCATATACAGTATGAAATAATAAAAGCAATGCAATACGATGGAATTATTACATTACGATAGATTTTATCTCCTAGCGATAACCAATCGTCGGAAAAAAGGAAGTCAATATCTATTTGTTGAATAAGTTTAAATCTCTTCATCATTATAAAAGCATTTATGCAATCTCTTTATCACTATAAAATATTCATACAATAAATATCTAAATCCTTATATAAGTATCAAGCAATCTCTTTACTTCATCATTATCAAAGCATTTATGCAATCACTTCATCATTATACAATATTCACATTATATCTAAATCATTACAAAAGTATCAAGCAATCTTTTGACTTCATCATCATAAAAGCATTTATGCAATATCTTCAGCATTATACAATTATTCACACAATCTCTTCATTATTATAAAAGTATTCACACAATCTCTTCATCATTATAAAAGTATTCACATAATCTCTTCATCATTATAAAAGTATTTATGCGATATCTTCATCATTATACAATATTCACACAATATCTAAATCGTTACAAAAAGTATCAAGCAATCTCTTGACTTCATCATCATAAAAGCATTTATGCAATCTCTTCAGCATTAAACAATATTCACACATATCTAAATAATTACAAAAGTATCAAGCATTCTCTTGACTTCATCATCATAAAGCATGTATGCAATCTCTTCAGCATTATATAATTATCACACAATCTCTCCATCATTATAAAAGTATTCACATAATCTCTTCCTCGTTATAAAAGTATTCACACAATCAATTCATCATTATAAAAGTAATCACACAATATATACAACATTTTAAAATCATCATAAAAGCATTGATGCAATTTCTTCAGCATTATACAATTATTCACACAATCTCGTCATCATAATAAAAGGATTCACATAATCTCGTCATCATTATAAAAGTATTCACACAATCTTTTCATCATTATAAATGTATTCACACAATCTCTTCATCATTATAAAGTATTTACACAATCTCTTCATCATTATAAAAGTATTCACGCAATTACTTCATCATTATAACAGAATTCACGCAATATATACAACATTATAAAATATCACACAATCTCTTCATCATTATAAAAGTATTTACACAATCTCTTCATCATTTAAAAGTATTCACGCAATTACTTCATCAATATAACAGAATTCACGCAATATATACAACATTATAAAATATCACACAATCTCTTCATCGTTATAAAAGTATTTACACAATCGCTTCATCATTATAAAAGTATTCACGCAATTACTTCATCATTATACAAACATCACTCGATCTCTTCATCATTATACAAACATCACTCGATCTCATTTATCTATATACCTGGGAGAAGGAAGTTTAATTATTTTGATATATTTCTTCGTTTCTTTTGTCAAAGTATGTGAACTCTTATAGGTAAACACTTAAGCTGAACAGAGTTCTTACATTCTCACTTTTAACTAATTTAATAAATTGAAGAATACATATACTTGGTGGATTATTTAATCATTCAATATTATATATAGTTCGTAATTCCTTATACATTGGACAACAATATACAAAATGATATTCATCCTCTAATACATTGCACATTCTACAGTGTTTGTTATCAAAGTAAATCATATTACGTGAACATTTAGCAACTTCAACACTTTATGTGATGACAATCTTAATTTTGATAAAGTGTGTCGATATTTAAAGTAAATATGATTGGAATTCAAAACTGTTGGGAGGTCACGATAACGTATTGCTCTTGTTTGTAAGCCTGGTGTCCATTCATCATAGCATACACAATATTGATCATACTACTTAAATAACAATTTACACAGCTATTATATACTATGTCATTCTATACAGAATTGTAAGAGACAGCTTGGCAATATTTTCATATCAAAGTAATTATACAACAACACATACAATTATACTATAATACATTTATTAGTTTAAATGTGCACAGCAGTTGTTAATCTTGACAAAAGAAGAATACGAATCTTCATATTATTGATTTGTCTAAAACAGTATTAAAATACCTTATTTTAATTTACTTTTTATAATCTTTCGCAAACGTGCGAATTAAACATATATTAAAAATCATTTGTCACCTCATTTCATATTTGGGAGGATCTGATTAACAATGACAGATTATTCACTGCTAAAATCTCTAAAAACTAATAAAATAATATCAATCATTGCATACATTATGAAGTTAAATAGACCATGGTCAAGTTTTGGCAACTATACGTATAAGATCTTGATTGGTGAACAGCAAAGTCAGTTTGTTTTCATCTGATAGATTTCTGTAATGGATATCAATGTTTTTTTCAGTAATATGTTGTATAATATTGTCATATAAAGGGCATCGCTGATTCAATTTGATCACTAAAAAAAGGACAAAGTTTGTAGTCAATTTGCATTTTGCATACCTTCCAGTTTCTTAACGAATTGGCACAAAACCACATCACAATTTGCAAATGCTGCTAGATGTTCTTTAGGTAAAATAACTATCCAATAACGTTCAGTTTCAAATACTTATTGACATTTTAATATAATCATTTTCATATATCGTCTCTTTTAAAATAATTGTCTATGCCTGGTTAGATGGAAGGTGTGACATTTCTAAAAAAGCTTGTAAATTATCAAAATACTATATTAATTGTTGATCTGTAAGTATCTGTTATACACGCTTGTGTTTGATTATCATTATTTA
This sequence comes from Panopea generosa, assembly GCA_029582155.1. Lineage (NCBI taxonomy): Eukaryota > Metazoa > Mollusca > Bivalvia > Adapedonta > Hiatellidae > Panopea > Panopea generosa. The sequence goes on from CM055896.1 coordinate 45,845,685, forward strand.
AATAACACAATACTCGGTTAGTGAATATTTGCTGAGCAACATATTTATTAGTGAGCCTGCAGAAATGTGCAATAGAAATGCATTTTTAAAACCAATTTCTGATTCAATATCGGTTGTTGTTTATGTGGGTAAGTTTTGAATAAATCTGATGCATAAACGATGAGCTCGTTCTCATTTAACTATCTAAGTAAGTGACATAGTGTTCCAAATTTACACTCATACAAAGCTTTAGGAAGAGCAAATGATTTGTATATTGTCAATAAAGTTAAAGGATTCAGTCCATTTCGATGAGTGACGCTAATGATAAAAAGATAAATATAATAACATATTATACGTATAAATATGCATGTACACACTTCCGGAAACAACGAGATCTTCGGGATATTTGAACTCGTCGTATTTCATTTCTCGTACAGATATTACACCTTCTATTCAATCTCCATATCACTCTTGGTGTCAAAAGTACGAATTGTGATCGGAACTTTGAGTTCAGTCTGCAGTCGTCTGAGCACGGAATCAATCGGTGTGACGACGCAAGTTCCGTGAGATGTCATTCCTATTGCCATGCCAATAATATGGAGTCTGTTGTCTTTGTCAACTTGGAATACTGCCGCCCCAGAGTCCCCATCTTGGAAAAAAATGTTATCCAGTGCATTGTTATCTATTTCTACCTGACCTTTCATAAGATACTTTGACTGACCATGTGATAAGTTAACATCACTTATTTTAACTGCTGATTGGTTAAGTCGCAATGTTCCCTTTGTAAGGCCTGTACTTTTTCCAAACTTTATCACCCTGTCAGTTGCCCCATTACTTGTTGACATGTTCTTTATATCTTTCTGTGATCCATCATCAAACTTTGGATAATTGTCCACGGAAAATCCTGCATATAAGAACAAAGCGTAGTAGAATTGTTAATGATAATGAACGGTTATAATAAGTAAGTAATATAATATTTTATCAAAATATACTTTTTGGAGAGTGATCAGTTAAACACAGAGCCTGCCAATCGTCTAATTAACAGTTCTCTTACACGAGGATCAAAATTTGTCACCGGAATTTCTCATGATAGTTCTTTTTCATTTTTCAATATACCAATTAAATATTCTATATAAATATACAGCCTAAGCCCCTCGTGGCGAAGTGGTCTAGGACGTCGTCTCAAGATCACTTACCTCTCGTAGGCCGTATGTTCGAGTCCAGCTCGCTTCAATAGCTTTTTGTTATAATGTTTGCCAGTTACTTGCGGAAGAACAATGGTTCTATTCAGATTCATTCTGAGGTCTTCCTTCACGTATAAAACTGGATATCACATATATAATCTGAAATGTGTTAGATAGATATCAACCTTATTGCTACATGCTAAATATGAAAGCTGAACTACCAAAGTAGAAGATATGAAATTATTTTTCTTTTAAACACATGTCCTCAACGGTCATAATTTAAACATATTGTTAGATGACTAGGGACCTACACTTATAAGATAATATATAAACCATAGCTCTTGCAGTGTAAGAGAAACAATTTTTAAGGTTTACAATTCCGACCTTTGTCGTAATTTGAACCTTTGAAATGTAACCAAACTCGACCCAGGGTCCCGATTTTAGAGAAGAAAGATAGGTCTTACTTATATCATTAGCCTTGATACGTGCAAAACAGAAAAAAACAACGTCTCTCTTACAAATCAAAAGCCAATGCACATGCATTGAACACAGTATCGAGATCATTTCTGTATTTCAGAGAAGTATGCTTTTTACATTATTTTATGAAAAACGGTCGATGTCCGGGGGCGAAACAAACTTGATAGAAGTCCATAGTCCGTTACAGAGAACTTTAAAAGTATCCATATATGTAAACGTTTATTTCTATGGAAAAGCCAATCAAACTGGACAAAATTATGAATCTAGTATGGAAACTGTTTTATTATTGGGAAAATTCAATAGTATTACCAACAGTTCCATATTGTCACTACAATTGCATTGCTATTTGTATTCATTTACATGTAACACGAAAGTAAATCATTAATACATGTACATCATTATAGTTTATAACAGTCATAAGATAATTATAACAAATACATTGACAATAAGATTATGAATTAAATGTAAATTTAAAGGTAATGCCATTTGCATTTTTAATCACTGTGGAAATAATGATGAATTTGAATTTAAAATGAGATATAAAAAGCTAGAATTATATTTTTCCTTCAAAGCGGATAAAAATGAATAGTATTCAATGTCGCTTTGCTAATCTCGTTGCTAATATGCAAATAAAAGACAAAATAAAACATACCTGCTTTGTTCAGTGCACTTTTAGATACCTGTACAAATGTTGGTCTTTTCGGCATTCTATTTTCAGATATGTGTACCAGTGCTGCATCGATACCAACATTCCCTTCGGTGTCAAAAATACACGATTTAACTGTCCCGCACGTCCTGTCTTCGTCAGGAATATGTTGATTGCATGCAAGCTCACCCTTAGCAGACTGTACAACATTCTCACCAATGGCTTGATGAACATTCTTAAGATCATTTCGAAACAAATGAGACACTGTAAGAAATGCATTATATGGTAGTTGGTCTTCAACTCGCACCAAGACGCCGCATGTTGCACTAATATCCTTGTCTTTAGGTCCAATACTCTGTCCCATGGCTAGTTCTCTATTACAATCCGTACTTTTATCCAAAAAGGTTGCACCTGTTTTCGCGTAATGTTCTGCGTGCAGTGCTTCGTCTAACCCTGTACTTAAATCTTTGTTGGTATTGTGGCCAGTTGCGTAATATTCCTTTTTTGTTTCAGGAACAACTTCACATTTTGTGTTACCGATTGTAATTTTTCCATTTTTTCCTTCAATATTATCGTTTTTCTTTGATTCAACCGCCTGCCAATAAATACATTAAAATAAACATACATGGATTGCGTGCATTTTAATTACTACATACTTTTGAATTTAACGTAATTCGTAAATGTGCTGCAAAATATATAGTTTAATTAAATTTGAAAGATGGTTCAAATCTATTTAATTTTAAATCAACTTAACAGGAACCACACAATTTATATAACATTTGTTGCTCTAAATCGGACATACAGGTCTATACTTAATATATAATAATTCCAATCTCACTATCATATATGTATTTAAAGCATTTTTAAAGACTTTTATTTTTCGATAAAACCCTTGGCGCCGGACTACTGTTTATGTTTCCCGCGTAAACAAATACGAATCGACATTTTGATGGTCGGTTTAATATTATGCAAACGAAAATGACGTACACCACGGTTGCACACTTATTTTATTAATAAGACAGGACAAAACAAGTTGTTAGCTGTTGCTTTTGGTTTGTTCGGCGATTTTATCCCGGTGTAGCAATCAGAATATACGTTGTTTTGAGAAACGATGAAGACGATCTAGGTCATAAAATGTTCATATTTGAGATAAAACGATACAATATCTTGATCATATTATTGAACACAATCCTAGTTTATCGAATGTTAATGCAAATCGTTGACAAAAACATCCCACAAGCCAATTTATTCGACAGGAAGAAATGAAATAAAAACATGTAGAAGTTAAAGTTCAGAAGCAGACGGTAGTGAGGCAATGTTAATGCACAAGCCTTGCACGTTTGAAACGTTCTAAATTCGGACTCTCCATCAATTGATGAGCGTGGATTTATATGACCTTCGTAAATGTTGACACAATTAAATATTCGTGTAGACAAAACCTATACAAATACATGTACATCAGCTTCTGCACTGTGTAGGTAGGCTACGTCCTTGGATTATCGATTATTCATTTGTCCAAATCGGGAGATAAAAAGCGGTTGTTTTTCACCTTAAAGTATATCGTCATTTTACAATGAACCAACCATTTTTGCAGAGTTCAACTGACAATGTAAACAATAACCGGTACGATAATATTGGATATTAGACCTAGTGAATTTAATGTCAACCAGGACATAAGTGGTGTATTCTTACGCGTTTACTTTGCAGCGGGTAGTTTCAATTCATTTCAAGAGTCTGAAGAGATGGAGCAAATTAAATATAGTATTGCATCATCTAGAGTGGAATTATAAAGATTTAATCACGCATAAATCTGACATAAAGTCCTTCGGACATTATTATATTAATGTGTGATTCGATATTCTTTTCACATGCATAAAAACAGGTAATGTGAATTTAATCTTATAATAAATCTATAAAACAATATACACTTATAAAACGATATAAATTAGAAATATACATTACACGATGATTAATCATTAGACAAAATGCTATTTATAAACATATAAAATACCGCCTGACTGTCCGCTAACTAAGCTAAGCTAACAAAGCGTGCATAATGCATATATCATATGGTTTTAAATATACTAAGTGGGGTTCTTCGTCGGTATTAGTTGGTTAATACCTTATATATCTCCTTTGTTTGATAAAGAAAATACCCAAAGGTTATTTTTCGTCAATTTATTTTTAATTATTGGCATTCGAAATACAATGGAATTACATCCCATATTTGGTCATTAATTTGCGTTTACTCGCCTTGAGTTTTTTTATTATGTCTTGAGCGACATATAACTGTGTAATAATTTCACATAACAGTGCAAACTTATGAAAATCATTACTCGTGTTCGTAACATGTATTGCAAGTTATTGCTAAATTGGACAGAAAGAAGCTACACCCAACGACTGCATTTATATGTATATGATTTAGTTTGCGTGACTATCTACACATTATGTGTTTTTATTTATCCGTTATATTCAGTGTTATTACGTATATGAATTTAAAATATATTCTTTGTAAGATTATGAAAAGTTTGTGTGTATATGCAAGTGTGGAAACAAAATAGAAGGTGTCATATGAATGTTTCGTTATATGCACGTGTGACCAAAGTTTACTTGTCGGTGTAAAACCTGTGAAAACCCGTATGTTGCGCACCTGCAATGAAAGTAAGAAACATTTTTGTGCTCAGACGAATGAATATTCGAAAATTTTGAAAAAAAAAGCATTATAATTATCCGCAATTAAATCCAGATAGCCATGTATACATAACACGTTTCCGAACTTGTATGCAAAATAAATATTCAAACATATAAAGTGTAAAGTTTTCGTCAGTTTCGTCAGTTTCGTTAGTGTATATTTAATATTGTTATTGGGCGCCAGTTGTCTATCTTTTTTTTTGGGTCACCCTTTTAAATGGTAATGATATAACATCTTATCCTTCTCTTCTGGATAATTATCCATTTGTTTAATATTCATTTAATGGAAATAAGCAACACATTTTATTTTATTCTAAAATATCTGATAAATTTCAACCGTCAATCCGTCAATCCCTGGAATTTTGTTTCTCTTCATTTAATTAACAGCGGATTCAAATTCTTTCATAGTTAGGTATATAATACAAATAGATGTTTTAATGTTATTAAATGTTTTTATGCACCTCCACCTCACAAAAAAATATTTCGTGTCCGGCCTGTAAATTGGTGAATTTTATCAATACCTGCTACAAATGATCAGTACAACATGTCTTTGTGAGATTTCGTGTCGGCTTGTAACTTTGTCATGCATAAATGGATTTTTAAAATTTCTTGCTACAAATGATCAACATAACATGACGACGTGTCGCGAGTAAGACCCATACCCGTACCTCGAAGGTCAAGGTCACACTTTGAGTTTTTTTGACAGCAAATTGAGTCTGTGTGAGAATACCGAGGCTCCCACTTCAAATGTCAAGCTCACCCTGTCAATTTGTTTGATAACAATTTAAGTCTGTTTGAGCTTTAGTGTCCGGATTGTAACATTGTCACCTATGGTTAAACTTTAAAAAAACTGGACGCAATTCATCAGCATGACATGAAGAAAAAAACATGGCATGACGACGTGTTGTGCGTAAGACCCACACACGTATCTCAAAGCTCAAGGTCGTCACACTTTGAGTTTGTTTGACAACACTTTGAATCTGTGCGATATTTCGTGTCTGGTCCTTAGCTTTGTTATACATGGATGGATTTCTAAAACACTTGGCTCAGTTGATCAACATAACATGATGACGTGTTACGTGTAAGCCCCAGAACGTTTCATCAAAGGTCAAGGTCACACTTTCAGTTTGTTTGATATGTTGTGTTTGGTCTGTAATTTTGTCTTTAACTTAGTTCACTTGATCAAGATGATATGACGATGTGTCGCATTTTAGACCCAGATCAATACCTCAAAGGTCAAGGTCAAACATTGAGTTTGAGATTTCAAGTCCAGTCTGTAACTTTATCATACATGGATGGATTTCCAAAAATACTTGGCTCAATTGATCGATTGATCAACATGACATGACAACGTGTCGCATTTAAGACCCAAAACCTTACCTCAAAGGTGAAGGTCACATGTTCAGTTTGTTTGATATTTCATATCAGGTCTGTAACTTTGTCTTACATGGATGTATTTTAAAATAATTTGACACAAGTGATCAACATGTTAGGATGATATGTCATCTGACATCAGATGTCAAGGTCAAGGTCAGACTTTAATGTAAAAATCATAACATCGCATGTCTAGTTTGAAACGTCAGTACATTACTCTAAATATTTATGGATACATTTAAATCGCTATTTATCGTTATTTTCAGACCATTTGGGGGGCATTTGACACTTACCAGTGACAGTTCCTGTTTTTTTCTCAAAAATTTTATTATTCAGATAAGTATTTATTTCATCTCTATCTAAATTTTCTGATGTATAATTGCTTTCGTAAAATTTAACTTTTTCTTTTGATATGTCAGTAACCTTAAGTTTTTAGTCTAGTGCCATTTATAATCTTAAGTGAACTTTTTCTGGTTTGTCGCGAGTTTTCAAAGCCTATATGTATTTTGTCTCCATTTTCGAGATAGTTTTATTCTTGATCTAATGTGTGCACCTATTATTGTAATTTTATAAATATTTTCCATTTTTTGTAACGTTTTTCTTCCTTTTAGCTTATATTCAATTTTATTATTAATGTCAGCCTTTTCATTGATAATAGTTTATTCTCACTTAAGTTTATATATCCAATAGATGTTCGGATTTTTCCCAAATTATATTCAATATTGCATATTACTATTTTACAGATTGCACACTCCAGTTCATCTTGCAATTGATATGGATTCAACTTGAATAAAAGTAATAGATATCCTTTGTTGAAACATTTTATTACAGTTTAAAGTTTCCTTTTTATATCACATGAAACAACTTATTATCTTCTAGGTAGGACGACATATATATGCTTTGAATTGTTCATTCCGATAATACCAAATTTATATATATCCGCTTTCAATTAATTCAGAGATTCGTGTTTAAGTTCAACGGACAAGACCGTTAGCAATATATTATCACACACTTGCACGAATTTTTTTTCGAAAATACCAAAATAGTTTTTTTTCTTTTAAATAAATATGTATACCTCTTAAAGTTATTTCGACCCCGTATATTTCATGTTATGAAACTGATAAACACTACCGAAAGAAATATTGTTGTTAAATATGGACTTAATTGTGGCTTACATCATTTAATGTATGCATATCCATAACTGAGATTGAAGCGAAAAACCAATACTAGAATCTTAAAATAAATACTTCAATTTAAGATGTAAATTTCATAAAGATTGAACTAGCCAACATCCTTAAGACCAAACCTTTTATCGAATATTGTACACACATGTTTTCTCCAGCTGTCTTACAATTACACAATTTAAAACGATAAGTGATTTTCGTCAAGATTCGCAGGAAACATCTTAACACACCAAATAGAGCTAAATATAGTAAAATCGATATAAAACATGCTTGCTGTTAAACCAATGATGCAAATCAGTATGGTATAAATGAAATAAACAAAGCGGACTTACCAATATAGTGTCACCCATTGTTGCAGATGTATCTAAAACATAAAGAATAATTGAATAGATGAATTTAACAATGCATGAATGAATGAGGTTTAACGCCATTTTCAACAACATGCATGTTATATATTATATATCAGTTTTATTGGTGGAGGAATACATCAATAAATATGAGAAGAACCATCGTCCTACCGCAAGTCAAGTGGTAATAAAAGATTTTGAGACGACATTCTATAAACTTCTAAATATGATATATTTGAAAACAAAATAAATGTTTGTAGTAAATAGAAAGTCATTACATATAGTTTTACCTTTTGATTCATTGTGGGCGGTATTCGGGTGGACATATTGATGGACAGACTCTCCAATTAATGTTTCGTCACCTTTAATCAAAATGATGAATAATTGAGTACCACATCAGTTTAACATGGTGAATGGCGAAATTTACGAAATTCAATATACCGCATCTTTTGCTACCACATACGAAGCAGATACATTGACTGACAAACGGATGAACGAAAAGTCACATCAATCACTATTAATCAATGTGGTAGGTTTCGAGAGGACAAACAGATAGACAGACGGGCGGACGGATGTTCCAATGTGTGGTCACATCTCATTAATATTATGGAAATCACCGGTTTCTGATTATGTAGGGATAGGGATGGGGTGTTGAGGGTGATGGCTGAACACTCTTACAGGTAAGAGTCATTTTCCGAAATCGTATAAGGGCTGGAAGTCATTATCCAACTGGAGTCAAAATGTTTCGTTACAGAAGCTGACAAGGATTCTTCTATTTGCAAATCCCGTGGTTTTTTGACGGAGGGGAAAACGGGCGAGGTTTTGCACAACGTAAACCAAGTTTATTATACTATGTTGCCTCTTGAAATATGTTATTGTTTTTATTCCGACTAGATTGAAATGTAACAAACTATACTAACGTGTTACATTACAAAAGAGGAGGACCGCAAATCAGTATACAAAGTTATTGGTTTAGATTGTAGCTGTTTATTAATCTTAAAATGTTTGCTGTTGTTTTTTGTTTTGTTCCATTTATTGAACATGACAATAATTTATATCTGCAGATTGTTTGTCGTATTTGAATGTGATATCTTTTAAAGACAATGTAACGGGCACAGATACATATTTTGACGTCACGGGAACAACTACATGCTATGCTTATAAAAATGAATTAATTCTGAAGAATTATCTAGTCGTTTAATTGTGTATTTCCAATGTCTAGGATATTATAATGTTTTTTTCAGGAACATAAGTTAAATTAATAAATGTAACAGAGACGACCACAAGAACCTGCCCTACTCTTTTAAGGATTTAATGATAAGCATGCTCCTAAATGATCTATTCCAGTAAACGTCATGTAAAACGAATTAGATATATAAATAACAGAAATCTCAGAGTATTAAATAACAGAATTCCAAGGAACTCTGCTAAACGTATTGTGTCCTTTTCTATATAATGTTGGCGTGTAATTTTTAGTACAAATTCTATACATTCAATATCCAATATCATTTGAATGTCAGTTTTACCTCCATTTGGTGATAATCTTAAATTATTACTTGCAGACGAACATTTAATGCATACATCACCCATTCTTTATCACCCATTCTTTAAAGAATAGTGTAGCTGTTTGCCTGTGTAATTCAGAATGAATTTACTAAATCCAGCAAGAGAATCACCCTTGTGATGAAAATTAACAAATGTTGAGACCTCCATTATTTTTGTGTCACAATCCTTTAATACAATAGCATAACTTTGAGCTGCTTCGCCAATGGGGTCCTTACCACATGTTGGGATTTCAAAGTGTAATTTTAGAATCCTTTATGAGGCATTAATCACTTTTGTATTTGAGGATACTGTTATTTATGTCGTGAATAATAAGGTAATATACCAAATTGTAAATGTTTTTAAGTTTTTAAATCGCACGGTCTTTTTACGTTAAAATGAGCAAGTAAAATGTTCCTGAAGTTATAATTCTAAATTATGTTGATTTACATTATTAGTTACATGTATGTCATCGTCCTAGAGTTATTTCGCATCATCCATAATATTAAACTCATTTAGCGTTTTAAAAAAACAAATTTAAAAACTAGAATATTCTTTCTGAAACATTTTAACATGGCCTATTTTGAAAACTGTAGAAATGATTTAAAACAAATACTCTAGTTTTCAGAATACTGTCTGAAGCTATACAGATATATATCTACCACGAACTTGAAAACACAATCAGACTTTTTTGAGAAAAAAAATTCGCATCAGTATCCGACGTTTTTTCTTTAAACTTTTCATTAGAATCATAATACTGTGTTTGCAATGTTGGTGGTAATTCATTATTTTTACTTGAAGAAAATATAGATTCATCTTTTTTGATTAGGTACCTGAAAAATATAAGTGTTAAACGTTTGCAAATAATGGACTGTTTTGATGACTACATAAGTGTTATGGACAATGAAACTACCAACTGCACGATGCGAATCTGAAATAAGTGTACCCCCAGAATATGTGTTTGCCCTAACTTTCATTTCAATTTCGGAAACGAGCTTAACTCTTTAAAATATTGGATGTTTAACATTGCGCATATTCGTAGTTGTTTATATAACCAAACGCCGCCATATTTATCGGCATGATAGAGATATATTGACATATATTTTTAAAAATATAACCTTTAATGTCAAAAAGTAATGTGACTGAAATAGTTTTGTGTAAATGTAAGTAATTGGTTCATAGTTACAGATAACAATATCAAGATAGCAATATCATCATATGTATACGTACATTGGTATATGTATTGAACTGTTCTATAGAATGAGAAAATTAATTTCAACACTGTCACGAGTCTCTTTATGAGGCGTTACTGAGTATCTGGAGCACAGCACAGTATATTTCAACGAATAATTTGACACGGCAGTCAATAAAATTTAAACATCTACAGCATTATTTCTATTATATCATTCGCATCGATGTATCATACATATTCGACCAAATAAACTTTTAAAGTGACATTTTGTCTTTTTATTCATCAGTATACATCCTTGAACATTTTTAACTTTGTTGTTTAATGTAGATATTGGGAAAACCACAGGAGATCCTAAAACTTTCATATACATATGAGATGGACAGGTGCGATTTTACCATAGGCACTGGTATCAAACTATTTTGTTTGACAAACTACTTAAACAAACCCTGATTGATTAGTTTAAGCAGGTTTTGTTCTCTAACCTGGGAAATTAACGTAAAGGTCAAATGTACAGTTGTTTTTAAGAAAATGTTGAACTCGAGTTATAGCTTACTAATTTTCCAATTTCACCCAGATTATCTCTTATGAATTTACATACAGGGATCCATAGCTTTTCTTTGTGAAACCAGGCGACGGGGTCAGTCTTTATTACCCCAAGATGAACGTAAATGCCCGTGGTGTCCACTTGATACTTTAGGCGACGAATTTCATTTTCTATTAGAAGACCTTTTTCAATCCTTGCGAGAGTCAATAGGTGACCTAATATTATCAAATTCAAGAAACTACTTTCAACAAAAACATACCTTTGTTAGTAAAAATAAGCAATTTAGTCAGATTTATTGTGATAGTTCTCATATTTTACTGTTGTATTATTTTAGTGAATAATAACACACAGTATTGTGGTCCGCATTACATCGTATAGCGAATACCTTTGTCCTAGCGTTATATTTATTTAAAACCTGTTTTGAATGCTCTAGTTATTCGAGATTTTTTTTTTTAGCTTTTATTTCAATTTAGTTGTACAAAAACAGTGTTATTCGAGATTAGATATAAAATTAATATAGATATTTGGCGGTAAGAAATCAGTTTTAGCGACTCACACATCGTTAAATTTCAAGCCGGTTCGATGGACGCCACGGACCCCACCCAGTTTGATAATCGATTGACAATGGAAAACTCTAGATGCATGCAATGATAGACTAAAGAATGAAGACGTCTTTGCTGGATCATAAAACTTCGATGCTTACATATATGGAGAAAATGTTGGAATAGATAAGAGGAATTTTGTTGAAAATATCAGGATAGCGTTGATATTGTTGATTTGAGGGATTTATCAACGATCTTGTTAGCATACGCCTGTTAAATGCGTATGAACGAAGTCAGTAATTTGCGTTGCAATGATGTATAATTCAATTCTGATCATGTAGTAATAAAAATAAGACGAAGTAAAACAAATATGTCTGTATTCTATGCTACAAAGACTTAAGCCTGCAGCATATTTATCGATAATCTCTGATGATGTTATGTTTAAACCTGCCTTTAGATCAAGGCATATTGCGTCTCTGATTGAAAAGAACACACTGTCATGTTACACAAGGGCAATATAATGTATTGTTGATAACGTTGAACAGTGTTGGATCTCTTAAACTTAGTACGCACTCTTTAAAGGCAAGTGTTGTTACGTCAGTAGCCAACACGTCTGATGTATCAGACAGATGCTTAAAGACACACGGTCGTTAGAAGACCGACGTTGTAAAAGAGGTTACTATGTAAAATATTCTTTATAAAAAAAAACTTTATCTGTTACTAAAATATTGAAGTTTTAGAGAATTTAAGAGTATTTCAGACTTGCAATTGTTGCATATAAAAGTATTGAATTTGGATTTTTCAATTTCTCTTAACTTTTTCTATAATTTTCTATAATGCGTTGCGCAAATCGGAAAACAGTACCTGTTGTTTGTTTGAATTTTCGTTTGGTAAATAGATAGAACTTAAAAGGATCTGAAACAGCTGATACCATGGATGTTTTATCCGCATGAAGCATCCTAATCCTGAAATGGCTATCTGTCAATATACAAACTTAAATACAATACAACTTTATTAAAAATGTCCAACATCTAACAGAAAGTGCATACCAAAAATCATCTATAATTCCTTCAAATGCCCATTATATTGACCTCATTTAATATATATATATATACATGTTAAAGTATCACACAAACCTCGTGTATTCTTTACATATACTTCACTTAGATCTCTTTTGGATGGGTGTGAGGAATCTTATGAAGATGTGTGTACAACGCAACTATTAGGCAAATGCAATGACATCGAATGGATAGGGCCTACACATGTATCACTTTTATGCGGACTATATCGTACGAGTTGGCTCGTGTTTTATTATTTTCATTTGCTTTAAACCCATAAGTATAACATTTATTTTCTAATTCTCATTGCTCAAACGAAATTTAATCATTTATTTTGTTTTCAAAGCAAATTCAGAAAATTAATGAAAACAAGATATGGTACAGAACTGTCACTTGCAGTACTGTTAAAACGTCGAATACCCCACCCCCGCCCCCTCCCCCACCCTCCCAAAACAAAACAACAACAACAACAACAAAAAACACACAAAAAACAACAACAAACAAACGTGCAACTAATGGCAATCCATAACAGTTTTTTAAATCCATTATCTAAAATCATCAATAATTTAACCACATACACATTTTAAAATATCACATGTATGTTCACAATATTAAACCGACTTGTATACCTGACAAACAGACAACATTGCGCATAAATAGCTTTGTCATAATATAAAAATAGCAGTATGGTACTTAGAAAACTACACAATATGTACCAAGCGTCCTCAGGCAATATTCTGTGCCAAATACTGTTTAATATACAATAGCAAATGATATGTATTCCTGACAAGCAGGTCACATTTACACTCATATACTATTAATTTATAATTTATTATTAGTATTACAAATACTTTGACAATTACATAGTCCTTACCAAGAGGCCTTTGGCTCCTGTCTGTTTAGGGCTGCTTTGGACTTCCGAATATACAATATTAAACAGTTTACATTCCCTATAAATACTGTTTTATTACTACTAACCTACTCTGGCAAATACACATTCCGTACTAAGTGGCTTTAATACTACAGTCTGTACCAGTATGCTTTAGAATGTTCAATGTACGATAGTTAATGCATTCCTGGCAAAATGTTACATTTATATTTAACTAAATTGCATTGTTAGTAATACAGTACGTGTAGAGATACACAGTTCAGCGTTGTATAAGACATGTTAAAGTGTATTCACAAGAAATACATGCGCGCAATTGCTTCTATTTGTCTTATATACTCTAACACATATGTATATAATATTTATTTAATAAATTCTTACACTAAGGTGGGTCCTCCCAGCACGACTGCGCATGTGTCTGCTATCTAAATTGAGACGTTTTTCTAGGAAACGGTCTATTTTTGCCCAATCACACTGCACACGAGCTAACACGTTATCTCTGACAGTGACATGGGTGCTTTCTATAACGGAGTACGCTCAAAATCTCCATGGCTAAAAATGGCCTAGTGTCAAAATCCTTCAACGAACTTAACAGGGTGGTCAAATCCCCATTGTCAAAATAGAGCGGTAATCAAGATCCCATTAACGGATGGTCAAAATCCCCATGGTCAAAATAGAGAGGTAATCAAAATCCTCTCAATTGTTAGTCAAACTCCCCTTCATATATCTATTTCTATATAATTATGTAGTAGATTCGAGATTTGCTAATTTTAACCATTTTATGATTATGCTGTGTTGTGCGTTTTTTAGTACTTTGATTCCTTTGATTTTTTACCTTTTTTTTCCGCCGTTTTTTTTGTGATTTTGTTTTTAGAAAGTCAGTTGAAAGAAATTCACCATGTTAGGCAGTTCAGTTTTGAAGTGTAGTCAGAACAAAATATCAATTGTCCTTGCTATAAAGTATATTATATGGAGGTTAGTATTATCTGTGCATTTGAATATTTCATGCACGACTGAATTTGTGTCGATTAGTTGTATACTTAAGTCTGTTATTGTTGTTGTTGAAAGGTCGCGTCTATTTTTGGATGGTTTTCGAATTTAGGACTCATTTGTATAAATGGACAACGCGAAGCTGTCACATTTTTATATATTAACATCTTGCATGTACGTTTTGGATGTGGTTATTTTACAGCGACCTGTAACCATGCACGTTTGGAGTTGACAGATAGCAGAGTTATGGTGCGTGTCAAGTAGGGATTGATTCCACAAATCGTTAAGTAGTCAGTGAGAATGCTTTGTACATGTATTATATAAAATGTAATAAGTCTGTATCTGAAGGTTTAGTAAATGTGCACAACATAATTATGAAATGATATATAAATTAAGCAAGTATTTTATTCTATGGTATGGGTGTTTAATGAGTTATTTAAAAGTTTCGTGGGTATGACGACTGCTGGTGGCCGGTGGGGCTGCTTGGTCGTTTTTGGGGAGTTATGTCCGATTATGGTCAGGTTTGCGGATTGTGTTGCTGTACCTAACAACACGTTTATATGTTTTCTACTTAAAATGTAAGCAATGAAGAATCTCACATAGTTCTCACTATAATAACAGTAAATCAAATTTGATAGCGTAATTTAGTTATAAATTCAGCTATGTTACACGCATTTAAGTGTATTTTATTCGTCAGTTAAGAGAGTTGGACGCTAATTCAAATTCAAATATGAATAAGCTGCCAAATTTAAATATCACATCAAATTTTATAAAAGGACATATGGGTAATTAAACGTATCGAATTTACGTGTTTTTTTCCTGAAGTTTTTGTTTTGCTTGTTCAGCTCTACGATCTGAGTTGAAACATGATTTGTTATATTTTAGTTGTACATACATTATATTCCTTATAATATTTGCAACCAAACCACCGTGCGCTTTAGCATGTGGTTATTCGAAAACGGCGTGTACCGAAAAGAAAATCATTTATTTTGCCTGGGCTAAAACGAGTGCTAAAAGACGAATGGAACAAACTGGGTCAATTCACTAATAATATGACTTTAAAAAATCGCCATAAATGATAAGGCATATCTCTAACATCCATCGTTATCAGATTGAGCATTTACAGTGGGTAAAGTTGTTAAAATTCTGACGGATCGAAAGTGTTTCAAAATTCTTCTCTCGTACATGTGGATAAATAATTATTTTACACATACGAATTAAACAGTACTATTCGTCCGTTTGACCATTCATAAAGATTAAAACACTTAGAAGCCTTTTCTGGAACAGTCATTTAGATATCATACTTTTATAACAGAGTATACTATGATAGGTACTTACCTTCGTCTTTATCGAATGAACCTCTAAATATTCCGCTGGCAGATACCGAAGCTGGTTGCGTCTGTCTCTTTTTGTCTAAATTGAACACAAGTTGTTAAAAGCATTTTAACTGAGTTATGTGTTTAAACTACAAGACGTTATATTTAGTCAGAACGGCTCTTGGCGGCGATATAACGTGAAGGTGATCGGCATGGCTTAGCTGCGACACGCTTTACGTTAAGAAAAGGAAGATTAACGCTATTTTCAACGTATTGCTTGGCCTTTTTATATATAGCACAAAGTGGTATTAGTGGTAGAATACCCAGGGTGCATGTACGTGTACTCCAATCTTTGTGAAACACGCTATTCGACAGACTTACCCTTATGTTATCGAATAATGAGTTTGTCCTGATCTGGATTTATAGCCCTGTCCTCAGTGGTGAGAGATATTTGTCTAGGTACAGGGTCTTAGACTATTTGGCCACGGCAAACACTCTTCGTGTATTACAAGATAATATTCGAATCATATTATCATCAGTCAATAGTTTCAGTTAGGCTTACTGCGGCGATATAACGTGATTACATTCGGTATGGTTGATTTAGGACACATACAAATGATTTCATCTTTCTATACATGACATGTCAATATTTTATTTTACTTAAAACTTTACATAATATAGTTTCCGTATATGTCCCATTATAACCAATGTGACAGTAACACAATTTAAATATTTTAATCTTTTAATATATGTTTACAGTATGCATCCATTAAAATGTTTCATTTGTCAGTTAAGAAAGTTGACATGCACATCTAAAAACAAGTTGACTAATCTAAAAATCATACTTTCATGCCAGAGCATAATATACCTTTATGTGTCTCGAATATACTACATCTTTTTAAGCTTCCTATTTGCTTTGGTTCTTCAGGTGTACTTCCTGAAATGAAACGTTATTTAGTCAATACACATCTATCCTTATATGAATCATGTGCATGCTGATTTGGTGATTGTATCCTTTGAATTTTCTTATATAAATTAAAAACTTTATGTTCTCATATACCGCGTTAAATGTGGCGAAATGATGTGAACATTATTTAACATGGCTGAGTTATGACACTTTTGACGCCAAAGGGGAACTAGAACAAATGGGATTAACGCCATTTTCCAGGTTATAAATGTCTTCTTGTCGTATTGGTAGAAGATATCTTCAGAAACATATACCCGAATATCTGAATAAACCAACATTCTTCCGCAAGTATCTTGATCAACAAAATGTAATTGGACTGATTTCATGACAAAAGCGATAGAGGTTTATGTTATTAAAACAGCGCATGGACTCGGAGAACATACTCTATTTATTTGAGGAAAATATCAAAATCCATGTATGTCTCTCTCTGGAACACAATCGTCACCTTGCTGTACAAGGAGTTGTTCAATATCGAGAAAACCGTTCGTTTTCTATACAATATTTTATAAATTATTTTGAATTTCCCTACATAACAACAAATCGATAATTGTTCCTGCTTAAAATGTTAAATATGTAGTTTCAATGGTAATAAAACTTAATGAAGTTGGATATTTTATTTAGTATTACGAGATATGATTCACGAATTTTGAAACAGTTTGAATATGGCTAAAAGTAACCACCTTGACATATACATGTACGAGAGTACACGTAACATTGGTGGCTTTTTAGGTTTATCATCGAATATCATTTGAAGGACAAATATTAAAACGTCTTACGCACACTGCATTTCATTGTTTATCCTAATGTTTACAATAAATCAAAGCTTTCAGTAAATAAGCTGGTGCCCACTTATTTCAGTGAGCGCAGTATGTAATGTGAAATCAATACATTGCACCATTCCAAGAAATTGCGATTGCAACTAGTCAGCTGCATGCAAAGGTTTATTTTAAAATTGTAAATATATGTTATTCTTGCAATTGATATAGATACAACTATGTTATTTAGAAATGGGGGTATAGTTAAACAAACTGAAAAATTTCAACAATGAACCTGTTGAAGTTGAAGGAAATAGTGTATGTACAGAAAAAATAAACTGTTTGTTATAGTATAATAACCCCTATTGAAAGGACCAGCCACATTTGTCTTATGAGATAGCTTTGTGCTTTACACAGTTACTTCCGAAAGCTATGTATGTCTCATTCTCATTGTATGTTTTTTCGATATTCAGGTTACTAGATAAGTGCACATATATAAAACACTTATATAGGATTGGTGTTATTGGATATACGGAATAGATTATTAAGTAATACAAGAAAACAAAGTGTTGCTAGTGAAATAAAATAAAAAATAAAAACAAACTTGACCAGGATTCGAACCCATACCGCCTAAGCGACAATACATAGCTTTATCTAGTGCGTTGTGACGAAATGTTACAATGTCTATATACACGTATATAATAGCATGAATATTGCATATATTTGCATTATGGTGTGTACTTATAAAACAATGATTGACTGGTCAATAATGTAAAATTTCCTTCAAAATTACTGTTTTGTCCCTGGTTTTGGAGGGTCGTGGGTTCGATCCTCCCGCACGGCTGTGTGTGATGTCCTTTTCCGCATGTGCTTATGTTTGAAAATAGTCAGACTATTATTTTTGTGTTCTCACTTGTTTCTGTTCAATTGTTGATATAATGTCCGAGATCTATTGGGTACTTTTAACCACATTGTTATAAACGTGGATAAATCGATTGATTACTCAATCCATATCATAAATATTAAAAGCATGCTAGTTTATTAGAATATCGAGAGATTTTCCAATCATATCTCTATTAAATTTCCTATCATTTAAACTTCTCACCTGATTATTCCTTAAGGAAACCAATTTTTATATCAAATGTCTCTATTATGCTGAAGCATACGGTTCCCTTATACTTCGTGTTTGTTTTTTGATAAATATCCCGTTAATATCACATGTTATTTTGTGAACGGGGTTTCACGCGATTTGCAACACGTTTCAGGGTATTGATGGAATATCCAGTTTTATTGGTGGAGTAAGACCTCAGAATGGATCGGAATAGAACAACCGTCTTCCAGCAAATAACTGTCAAACTGTCTTTCATAAAATTTTTGGAGCGAGCGGGCGCCAAACCTACGACCTTCATAAGACGTCATTGACATTTCGTCGACACACTTCAAATGAGTTTTATTTAAGCACTGATTCAGCGGAATATAATACAGAATAGTATTTAATAATTACCAGTTCAATCAGTAATACATATATTTAACGGATGAACATCGTATTTACAAACTGTATTGGTATTTCATTCAATTCATGGCAATAAATTCCACTTATAATGTACGTGTCTGTTCAATTAAAATTATGACTTGAAGTAGTTTTGAAACACTACAACGTTTTTGGTTGTTGTTGGTTTAAAAATTACATTCAAGTTACAAACGAATATTAGATTAAAGGCTTTTAGCTAAGCATTTGTGTTTTCAGTTTTAGTGCATTTCAAGGCCATTCTGCTATTATTTTCGTTTGTTTTGTTCTGAGCTTCTTAGGGATCATGTTTTGTTATCAATGAATTTTAAATTCGTTTAGGAAACATTTCAAACGCTTATAATAAAGTTGGATTTGTAGTTTATTAATTTCAATACCAATTGTGACAGGGAATTTCGTCTTCCCTAGATGTACTAGAATACATTCCGGTTCCAGATGCCCAAGGAACAATAAGGTCTGGCTGTCTGGCTTAAAATATATTTTTAATTATGAGCCTCTTTGTACGTTTCTCTCACTACACTTGGAGCCTGTCATAAATCAACCCCACATTAGCATTCTGTACAGGAATTATGTATAACCCCACAATACAATGACATTATTCGGGCGGACATATTGACGGGCGGACTCTTCATTTAATGTTTGGTGAACTCTAGTAAAAAATGAATAATTGAGTACCACATCAGTTAAATATGGCGAAAGGCGATATTTACGAATAACCCAAAAGAGTGCTACCACACACGAAGCAGACAGATTTACTGACAGACGGACGAACGAACAGTCACAGTTTCGTTACATACGCTAACTAGGATTCTTTTATTTGCACATCCCATAGTTAACTGGACTGAACTATAACAAACTATACTGACATTACAAAAGAGGAGGATGGGAAATCATTATTCGTTTAAATTATAGCTGTTTATTAACCGTAAAATATTCATTATCGTTTTATTCTTTTCAAATAGATTGGAAATGACAATAACTTATACCTGCATATTTTATGGCATCTTTGAATGCACCATAATCTAAAGACGATGTAATTGACACTGGCTGCCCGAGTCTTTCTGAGAGTGACTCAGATATCTTGTCGAATTTATTGGCAATGTCACCAGAGTTGAACATTTCAAATACTCCATACATTTCATCCAGGGAACTGCTCTCAAGATGAAGGTTCATTGATCTCCGAAAACCATCTGAAATGAGTTATATATTAAAAGTTGCATATAGAAATAGCGTTGCTAAAAAGGTTGAACAAAACAATCGTACAGCATCACAAACTTAGGTATTCCCTTTTCATTCATAGCATGCTTCAAAGCATTAATGGAACGATGCACATTATTTTAAAGGGAGCATTTTGGCATTTGACTATCAATATAGTCATAACTAAACATTGCACACATACACAGACAACTAACATATTTATGTATGCAAGGAATAAACTTAAATATTGCCGCTTTATTGTTTACCTTTCCTTTTTGAACGAACTTGCTTTCGCTATTCCGATCAGCTTTGAAATTCGTAAACCGCAGCGGTGTAAATAATTGCGTTCAAATGCGTAGATAACGACTGACTGACACTTACACTCAGGTAATGGTCAAATATTTTTGAGGAATTTATTTACTAATAAAAAATTATATAATTGCTGTATACGTATATGGTAGCCTTAGAATCACGGTAAAAATGTCAGCAACGGAAAGATTCTAACATAATGAAACGAAAGTTCACAATTGTTTGCACACACTGCATTTTACTATTAGTCCTTTCGTTATGACGTATTTCACCCACGCTGCATTTTTATGTGAAAAAACGTAAGAAACACTCCCGTGTCAAACCTAGCTCGTTCTTTGTTTCCATTTATTATTGACATGGTATCCGACTTCCGCATGGAACCAATATAATATATAGTTTTATAGGTCAATTCTTCAATAATTGTTTGGCACAGTTGCCTGTGCATTTGTGGTTAAATTTTATTTCAACCGCTAGGTGTGCGTACGGATTTATATGTATTTAGTAGTGCCAAGCTTTTTTTTGAATGTTAACGGAGATAAATGTATATATTGCGCAATATTTTTCGCGTCGCCCTATAAACATTTGTCAATATTTTGATTAGTTTTGATTTAATAACTCATAGTTTAATTATGGCAATGAATCGGTTTACACGCATCGTTTATGTACATAGCATATACAGAAATTTCCCGTTTGCAGCTTTTATGTCTAATTTGCCACATTTATCCCTTTAAAATTTCTATTGACTTTTATAAACAACTGAGCAAATAATCAAGATGAGTGGTAAATGATACATTTCATGTTTATATCAATGTTAACGTTGATTATCAGTGACATTTAAATGCATTAATGGGAATATATTTACTAGTAATATAACAACAATATAACATATTTTACATTAATATACTAAAAGCAATATAAAATTATTTTGTACGAAATTGGCCTATTACCTTCATGCTTTTCCTGCTTGCAATAAAGTTCTCGTTGATACACTGTAAAATTGATCATTAAAGATATATGTTAATATCTTATTTGCACTTTATGAACATGTATTTTAGGCAGGTGTATGTTTCAATGAGCAACACGGTAAGGAACGAAACTTGGATTGTTCCAACAACACACACAAACTAACAAAAAGCGCAGTTCCTTTTCTATATATATTTATTCTACATTATTACTTTTTTTTTTATATTTTTCGTTTAAACTTAAATGAATTATATTAACACATATCTAAACATAATTCAAACAATACTCCTACCTTAATCTAACTATTCTGCCTCTCCGATCAAAAACTGTTCCTACTCTACTCTAAACTATTTGCATGTATCTTGCACTATTAAATGACATAAAAGTGACAGTTAAGTCATATACAATTCACATTTTTTCATGGGCATGCTGGACAAATGTTGCTATATAAAAGTGGACATACGTTATCCTGTTGATAGCCCATCACTCATCAGAAGTGACCTCTAAACTCCCATGATTTGCCCAGTACAGACCTACCGTATATTAATGACTATTTGCTGTCTCGCCTTAACTAGGATATATCCCACATAGGTATTATGTATTGGCTTCAAAATATTACAGTATTGAACTAATAAACCAATTATTACTCATAGACTGACTTTAAAACAAAATACAGTAGAACTTCGATGGCTCGAACTCGACGGGACTGGACAAAATAGTTCGAGCTAAGGGTTGTTCGAGCCAAGCACTGTTTAACATCATACCAAATATGTACATGCATATACCAGATAAGTGGTTCGAGTCATGTGTGGTGTTCCAGCCGTCTGTGTTAGAGCCAATAAAGTTCTACTGTATACTTATAAAGAAAGGTGTCTGAACAGCTTATTTATTTAAATTGCCTAAACAATTTTATTGAACAAATTTGAAAAAAAAATAGTGTTTGGAACTTCCCGTTAAAAGATTAAACCATCAAGGTTATTCTAAAACTTTTTTTATTGTATAAATAAAGTTATTAGTATTATGTTTGTATATAAGTATGATAGGTGCCAAAGTGACCTTAACCTTTGATCTGCAGACCCAAAAACAAAATGGGTGTTCATTATGTTTTAGAAAGTATTTGGATCTTAATAAATACTATATGCAAAATGTGGAATTTAAAAATTTACTAAAACTTGCCAAAAAAATGCTTTAATCCAAATATTGAAATTGAAACGGAATTCCGATTCCAAAAGTAACAATCATGAACCTTGAAGACCTTCACCTCAATATTCAGAATCTTTCTAATATGAATGAAATTTAACCAAAATGTCAATTTAATATTTTGCTTATATCGGTATGGCAATAAGAGCTCAGAGAATATATCTAGTCTTATTAAATAAAGGGATGACTTCTCCCTTATTCTAAATTTTAAGAAACAACTTCAATACTGTTTCATAGATCAAAGATGTTATTCTTGCAGATTGAAAAGTAAAGGAAGTGTTGCACAGTAAAACTGAGTTAAAATTGAACTTTAACCGCGGCATAATGGCCTAGATACATAATTGACGCCACAGGAAGACCTACATGCTATCTAAATTATTCAAGTTTGGAAAAATTCTGTTTAAAACTGTTAAAAATTAATTCCAAAACAAAGAGATTTAAGAACAGACATGTCCATACTATAATATATTTTTACTTTTAAAATTTCATGGTTGCATAAAAATGAATGAATTATTTAGACACAGCCAATCGCTTAATTGTGTATTTTTTATTATTAGATATAATGATGAATTTCCTGAGGAAACAACAGCGGGCTTTCATAGTTTTTCTGACGTTGCACATTGCTATAAGAATAAATCATGGCAAACCGATTAAACATTAATATACAAAATTACAGTATCATTTCACAACAAATCTCCGAAAAAAAATACCATTATGGGACAGGGGAAGTTGAGTATCCAATCCTTACAAAACTATAAATAGTTTATTAGTTGGTTTGAGCTGTAAGTCGCTTGTAAAAGGTACAGGAGTAAAAGTAACAAAGACGAAATCCCGACCAACTCATTAAAGGACAAGCGAGCTCCAGCAAAGTATATTTCAGCAAACACCATGCAAAACAAATTAGAAATCTAACTGACTATAAAAAAATATCAGCAATATCAAAAAGTATCAAATAACAATACCTCAAGAAACACTGCTAAACGAATTGTGTTCTTTTCTATATAATGTTGGCGTTTCTTTTTTGTACAGGTCATATATATGCAAGCAACATCCAATGTTATTCAAATATAAATTTTACATCTATTTGATGACAGTCTTGTATATGTTATGGCAATTGCTATACCAAACTTAAAAAAACCTTGCAGACGGATAGATAATGCATATATTACCCATTCATTTCGAAAATTTGAGAATAATGATTTAGACACTCCATCCACTTTTCAAAAGAAATATACAAGTATCTGTCTAAAAGTCCTAACTACATCTCATTTGAAACTTACAAATAATTGATATGTTAATAGTACAAAAACATCACTGATACCTATATCTGACAAAAGCTTTCGAAGATCGTCTTCAGGAATACGCATCGCAATCTGTAAGTCACAGGAAAACTCTCTCTGAAGTACGCGTTGCACTTTGTTTAAAGAATGTTGTAGCTGTTCACCTGTGTAGTACTGAATGAATTTATTCAATCCAGCAAGTGAATCACACTGCAGATTCAGAATAACAGATCCTGTTGAAATAGACTGTATTTTTGCGTCTTGTTTCTGTAATTCATCAGTAACACTTTGAATTGCTTCGCCGACGTGGTCATTACGATCTGTCTGGTATTTTGTGGGATTTTCAAAGTATTCTTTTAGTATCCGTTCTGCCTCGTCTGCAATTTCCTTTGTATCTGCGGATACTTGTAATTTTGCCTTGAACACTATTGTAATATATATAATTGTAAATGTTTAAACAGTTTTTAAATTAGACACATATTATTTTTACGTTAAAAAGAGCAAGAAAAAATGTTTGATGAGGTTATAACTTTGAAAACTGCGGAAATGATTTAGAAATGAGCTAAAGAACACATTCCGACTATATTGAAAAAAATAATGCAACATTATCTGAACTTTTTTCTTTAGAACAACATATAAATAATTTGATATTGCTGCTCTGTAATCATTTTTCATTGCATGCTTAACGCCAAATGGCAGATAGCATATGTGAAGCAAATGCTTCCACAAATGAAGTCATAGTAGCAAATGTATTTATGTGCAATTAGTGAACGAAAGTGTCTTTTATATGATATTTTTCAAATTAATTGCATTATTTTGGAAAATATTGCACTTTTTGCGTTGTGTAAAATTAAAACAAATAGTTTTAAAAAATGTCTCGACCTTCTACACATTGTCTTAGAAATGACGACCTCATCAATGATTATGGTAAGCTGTCTATCAAATACGTACAGTATATTGTAACAATATAAAGTAGAAATATTGTGATAAACTTAAATGAGCATTTTGAAAGAAAGTTAAACGGGATTTATATAAAGACATCTCTACTGTATCTATTGTAAAATTACTTTAAAGTGTTTTATCACTTGCTATAAATCTACTCTAAACCAACCATAAACTTTTCGCTATCAACATAATACTTTGTTTACAATGTTGGTGATAATTTATTATGTTGAAAATAAGGTTCCTTTATTTTGACTTATAAAGTTGCAAATGATAGTATGTTTGGATGAGTACATGAAATATATAAATAAAGAAAATACCATTAGCAAGATGATATATTAGTATTTTGATTTATATTTCAGTGATCAGTTAATATTCACCGTAAAATTGCCTCACGTGCTCGAGGTTCTGGTTTCTACGTATCAGCTGAATCTCGTCTTGAATTTCTGAAATAATGCAAACGAGCTGTTCAAAGAGACGTTAACTATAACGAAACAACTTATTAAATATTCACATTGATAAACACATGTACTTCGATAAAAGAAATCAAACACATGGATATTAAACAATAAGTGTATAAACGTTTTTAATAAACTGTAATATTTAAAACATATGATGTGTGTATTTGAAGTTGTTTAATTGTATTTAATTGTTTTACTTGCTGATATATCTTGTTTTATTTTTATGCGTTATATTCATAGTTGATATTCCAATGAAATTTATAAAGCTATAATATTCACTTGACATACTTTTCATAGTTGCATTTGTTTCTATTTGTGCAGTTTCCGCATCTTTTTGCATCTTTTCTAAAGCAAGCAATATGTCTTCGTCTCTGGAATACTGCTTTTTCAAATATCTTATGGTGGGTTCAATTGCTAATGGCCCGTCATGAAATTGTTTTATTTTCTTTTCCATGTCTTCATTCATCTTGTACTCATTACCTTTTAGTAGTTTACGAATAGCGTTTTCCAGTAATTTCCATTTATCCTGAAATTGTTTGTCGTCGATTTCTGCGTTTTCTCTGTGTGCTAATATCTCGTTTCTGAACCGTCTTACAGTTTTAATAGCGTCAACAATTTCTTCTGGCAATTGACAACATACTTGAAGTACCACAATGCAAAGAAGCTCATTATCCCAATTGTTTACGTCAGTGTGTTTGCCATTCTCGGGAAACAACATTTCAAATTGAGCTGGCGTTATTACACATTTGTTTCTCATATCTTCAATTTTGACTTTAACTTTTTTCAGAAATGCTTTTACATCAAGTTGACCAACTGACAGATCTACAGATTGCTTAATAACATCTCTTAATGTGATGCAAACCGTCTGAACAGTCTGTTGCTTAAAAAGGTTGAACAAAATGCAAAGTAATAGACTACCGTCCCACATATTCAAATCTGTGAAATGGGACGGTGGAAATAATATTTCATACTGTTCATCTGTAAGTTTAGAGGCATCTCTCAACTTTTCGATTGTAGCCTTTCTTGTGCTGAGATAAGTATCAACGTCTCCAACTTCTGCAGTTAAGATCTTCTTCAGTGTCTCTAGTGTTTCGTTCAGACAACAGCAATGAAGAAGTATCGTTGACAAAAGTGGCACATCCCATTGATTGATATCTACGTCGGAGCTTTTTGTCGGAAACAATTGTTTATATGCTGCAGGACTTATTATACGTTTTTTGCTTAAAACATCGATATTTGTCTCGAAATATTGCAGAAATACAATAACGTTTCCTTTTGCAAACGACTCTTGTACTCTTTTTGTAAATATTTCTCGAAGGGCTGATGCTCCAACATCGTTATTCAGCAAATACAGTCGAAAGTAGTTTGTATTACTGGTTTTAGCCATTGTCTTATTCAGTCATTGCTGTTGAACTGAAAAAAAAGTAGAAAATAATAAAACAAATGAAATAAAAGAAGTGATTAAAGAGATAGAGATGCAAATTGTTAATATAGATCTACCAACGTTAAGACTCACTCAGTCACCATACTCATTCGTATATATCGCAAGTTACAAAGCACTACAATATTATTTTAAACATATTTTATTCATAATATTTACAACGTATGCATGTATACACAATTACAGCAAATATTAATATTAGAACGAAAGCATAATGCTTATAGTGCTACTTTCATTTGTAGTATATTCTAACACTGGAATGGCAGACGTATACTGTATATTTTACTGGTATAACTAACTTAGGAAATATTTCAGTATGTACTGTTAATAAAATATTATACTAAATAGGATTAAAAACAACGAAACAAAAACAAAACCAACAACAAAGTACAGACATGTATGATGTATATAGGTAACAGAGGTAATTAGAAATATCAGTATTTTGAAATTCAAGTTGGATTTTTGAATTAAGATTGACCATGGTTGCTGATTAGACACGTTAACTTATATACTTATATACTTTACATGATAAATTCGTGCACAAATTTAAAAAGCGATGAATTTACTTCGTAACTTAGACTCGTCTCTCCATATGAAATAATTTCTGTAGCAACAGTACATAAGGACGAGAGAATATTTAAAATGTCCATTCGTATGTTATGATAGGCTGGACATGTAAAGAAAGTGTGTTGTGTGTCCTCGATATTACCGCAATCATTATGGTATAACAGGGATTCAGTCATATTTGTAAGAAACGAGTGATGATTGAGTGAACTACAATATGTTTTAAGATGCGTTTGGCATGTTTTGGTCTTTCTTTACCCTGAATAATAATATTTCGGGGTGTATACTCTATTTATATTTATGTATCTTGTAAACTAACAAAACAACACTCGAACTGTTATGCAGTACTAAATCTTGAACCAAATATTATTATTGCATATGTGAATAAGTTATCAATACTGAATAATTAAAATGTATTATTCAGCGTCGGTGACAAATGTCAATATTTCGTCAAGCCATTCTCTGATACATGGGTAGAGATAGAAATGGAAGAGACATTTGAAAGGGAATGGTAGAATATAAATAAAACAGTGCAAAGTGATTCATATGTTGGCACAGCGGACCCTTAATGTGTTTACAGTAATTTTCACTAGATAAAAGCAATGATACTCCGTATGATGTGCATTTGGCAAATAGTTTAAACAATGTTTTTGTTGTTATTTCTCTTTATTCTTAAAGGGACTCAAGATGATTTGATAAATATATGTTGTCAAAAAGCTATTTCTGAAAATAAAATATTTACACGATTCAAACCAAAACTTAGAATACCCCGAGAATATGTGTTGACACTAACTTTTAAATCTTTTTGAAAAGGAGCATACTATTTGTAAATGGTTGATAGTTTATATTTTGCATATTCATAATCGTATATATGACAACTAGCCATGTTTTATTAGTATGAAAAAGCCAAGTAAATATTAACTTAATAATATGTTATTTGGTAATATTTACTTAATACATGTGTGTATTTGTGAAATTAGTATGACTTAACTAGTGTTATGAATATGTTAGTAATTGCTTAATATTTTCATATAGCAATATCTAAATTTTAATATCCTCGTATTTGTCCTTTTACAAGGCCTTACAAACTAACTGGAGCACAGTGAAGTATATTGTCATAGTAGTAACTTGGTGTAACTAAAAGAAATGCTATGTTGCAGGTAAATGATACTTTAATAGGTGAAGGGGCATTTTAATCATTGGGAAGAGGCACTTTACTTGGAGTGTGCCTTCACCCGCTGGTAGTAGTTTGGGGAACCGTCCCCGAATATCTTAAACACCAATTGTTGCATCCTACTCAATTTGTAGGATAAATCATTTGCAGCATTACAGTTATAATATCATTCGCATCGAAGTGTCATTTAAATATTGATTCAAAAGAACTATTAAAGTGGCATTTCACCTTTCTATTCATCATTAGACATGGAAGAATCAAATAATTTTGGTGGTACTGTGTGAGCAATTCATCAATGTTAGTATGCGGAATATTGAGGGTCGGTAAAAATGTAGATGTCTCGTAACTCAGTGTACCAACACACCATAAATAAAGAACAAATAAGCTTCCAAGAAATATACGATGTTCAATATAAAGAGATTAACACAACTTATTTAAGGTGATGATATAAGGGCATCAAACCCACCGTCACCACTATCATTATCATACTTATCGTCATCATCTTCTTTATTGTCATTATCTTTATCATCAACGTCAACAACAACGAATAAAAATATTGACTGCAAATGATAAGTTCTGTTTTTTGTTCTCCTAGTGTAACACTAAATGAACGATCGACATAACAAAACTAGTTTTGAAAATCAGTCATAAGCAGTTTTGGTCAATGTTAAAAAGAATGTATGAGAGATAAAATTTACGTTAGAAGACAGCAAAACCTATAAGGAGAGAGAATATTGTGATGAAACAGCTGTGCCTTATAAAACAAGATTATGCCAGAGTGTGTTTTGAACTTGGTATCATATACCTCCCGAGATACACAGACCATTGTTGGTATTCAACAGTTTGATCATATGTGGTGTGGTTAATATATATTTGCACAGTATTAATATTTTTAACTTGTATTGTTGTCAATTGTAACTACCAATCAGTAGTAAATTATAACGACAAAGAGCTTTGAGTTTTATTAATTCTGCTGTTGGATTATACATCAATACATAGTAGGTAAATAATTACATATACTTAAATCAAAAGTAAGTTGCTGAATAAATATCACACTTACCTGCATACTATCCATTTTCTATAAGCATGTTTAACATGCACTTTCAGAGTCAATTTTTTCTAACATAATTGGATATGTGAGCTCATGAACATTATGTAACCCCTCAAAAAGAGTTCAAATTGTTATCAGCTTGAACAACGAATTAGATTCACAGAAACAGCTAATTTTGATGGAGGTATATTTTTCAAGTTTATTGTTTTCCAAAGTTTCATGTGACCATTTGTGATCGCCTTTTGTTAGTCGTCGTGTGCCATCTGTCCATAGTCATGACTTCTCACAAAACGTTACTCTGATTTTAATGAAATATTTGTATGTAGCTTTGGTACTTAAAGTTGAATCAAAATCATCCACGTTAGAACTTTTTTAAAAACATTTTTAATTGAGTTATTAGCATATTTTCTGTACAAAAATATGATCAATTAGCTGTATATGTGCATATAAACACGATCCCGAACGCTTTAGAATTGTTAAAAAGGTGCCCAAATTATAAAGCGTGACTAAAGGGAGACAGATTCACAAAAGCTGTAAGCTTTCTTCTGAATCCCTTTCATAATTGTATACACATGTGTTAACTTATATGTGACATTTTATTGTATACTATTTTTGAATAAAATAAGTTTAAACTAACGTTTTATAGAACGAGCGTGTAACTCACCCGAGTCGGAGAAATTTGTCAAATTGATTTTCAAAACGGGTAAAGTGCTACACACGAAAACGTGATGTTTTTTAATACAACTCGCATAATTCAATTCGAGGCCAAGCGGGAATCGTCGGCGATTTAAAAATAACTTATAAAGCGTTAGTCACACTTTATCAATTGGATATCTTTTTTTATAATTCTAAAGCGTTCTGGATCGTGTTTATTAGCACATACATTACAGCTCATTGATCATAATTTTGTATGGAAAATTTGCTCATAACTCAATTAAAAAAGTTCAAAAGTGGGTGTGTTGCTTTAAACAAATTTTATTTATAGAATAGGGCTGGGAAATAAATTGTAATGTAATTTTTTAGGTATTTGGGTCCATCATAAAGATGTGAATTGTATGCCCTGGGTATCATTGTTTGGCCCTTGGGTGGGGTCAAATTTACTATGTAGAGAAAATGAGAAACCATCACGATTGAAAGAAAATCAATAATTTGAATGGTTTCTGATGTGTTTTGTTGTTGCCAACATGACATAGGGTTGGGGTTGAGGCAACAGTCAAATTCGTGGTAAGCTTATATATTATTCTTATTAATATAGGGAGCGATGGAAACAAATTGTAAGCATACTTATTGTGACCTATGTGCCTTTCATAAAATTATGAATTCAAGGCCCCTGGGTCTCACCGTTTGGTCCTAATTTCCTAAATCTATATAGTGAAAAAGACTAAAACAATTATTTCTCATAATTGAATATAATTATTTGAATGTATTTTGATGTTTTGTTGTGCTGCCATTACGGTCAAAATTCATGTTTGAATTTTTGCCCCTGACCCCCAGAGACCGAGGGCATATAAATAATTTGCTTGGGCTGAGGCAGTTAATTTGTGTTAAATATGTTTTTTTCTGATTATATACTACTACATGTGTGCTTGGTTTTGAAACATTATTTTTCAAAGTGTAAACATTCATTTAAATTCATTTGACAAGTTTGAGATCAAAATTGAAACTAAAAATAGTTTTGATCCAAAAATACTTTCGTTGAATATTTCTTTTTAAAACACATATAAATATTTGAAACTGTTTTTTTTTTGTGTGGAAACAAATACTATGAATTGTCCACAAGACTTTCTATTACAAATTATTAAGTTCATGACCTTTGTTCCCAATACAGTGAAAATGTATATCAATGTTATTTATCCACTGGAAAACTCTCTGGATATAAATCTTATTCATGGTTATAATGTCCACTAGGATTTACGCCAATATTATGAAATTCCTTACGCCTTCATTTTCTGTTGATGCCCCAGGGATGGAGGCAAATTTGCCAAAAACTGACTTTAAATTATATGTTTCTTTCCGGAACCAGAGATATGCATCGATACGCTGGCTGTTACACCCTTAATACCTCCTTGGTCCTTTTAGGCATATAAAGGAAGGGGCTATAAAGTTATTATGACATTGTGAGTATTCTCAGACCGTTAAGGCCCTTTCAGTCTCTTTGTTTGAAATTCAGGGGGAAGTATTTACCGTTAATTTATAAGTCCATGGAACCGTGAAAAATATCAAACAGGCCAAAAAGTTCAATATGGCTTCCACACATGAAAACGTTGTTTTGGTACATATTTACACAATAATATAAAACACTATTATATAATTATCTTAAAGAAAGTTGCTATTAAATAAACTTATTCAGAAATAGATTTTTACTATTTATTAATATTATTATCTTCTAACTGAATAAGAGTTGCTGCATTCACTATTTGTATTGATAACATGATGGTCTCTTTAGGGTCTTACCAACCGTTAACTATGTAACATAATATTGTGAAAAAAAAATAACGTTTGTATTGAGTGTAGTGCGTTTAGGTTTTGTAAATCGATATTTTCCAACATTAAGTTATATGGTCATACTTTGTTAGTTCCACAACATCAATTGACAAATTAATACATTTTGTTTTGAAATTAAAAACAAATTGTTACATACATATAGTGTATAATTATTATCTGGCAGTAGGTTCATTCTACGAGCATGCATAGTAGTATTTGCATTAAAATATACATGTTTTATTATATTCCTCTTGTTAATATCAGCGAAAACTAACACCATGCTCAATAAAAGTATCTATACGTACTGGATTAACTAACACTTTGTCCAAATCTATGGCTTGAACGGTCTGAGGGAAGGCTCATTCGTTCACAGTTTTGACCATCAAGTCATTTTTTTTTAATTTCTTGTCAGAATATTATGGTATACGGATTTACCAATGAGTTATTACAGATCTAAAGACAGACAGAAAGGAACTTTGTTATAAATATGTGGATAATTTCTAATTTTTAATTGGTGATGACATAACTGTATACAGTTTTAATTCATTTTTATTGTATGGCTTTTTGATATCATAATCCAACACATTTATGAATGACCTATCAAACACATGAGCATATGTTATGTTATTTGCAGCAAACATTATTCAATATAATGTAACTACGGACATAAAATCATTTTACGATAAACCAAACTACCTTTTTGTTGATGGACAAGAAAAAAAGAAAAGAACAAACAACATAGTATAACACGGGTTGCCTTCCTTTTACTTTTAAGACGATCCCATATAATGTGTGACCAAATCGCGTGTACAACGAAAACAATCGAACAAGTGGTGTTAAAAAACTTAATTTTATCGTCGTTTGATAATACTTTAAATGTAGCAGGCGTACTAGAAGTTTATACTAGACTTTATAGCACATGTAAAATAAGAAACAAAAAAAACACATTCGTATAATAGCATTAATGTCAATTTAAAATTATTGATTTTCCCGAAAGGCAAATTAGGAAAGTACAAACATTGGCCTTTGCGCGAGTTCAAATCGATATTTTGAATAAACAAAGTATGTATACTATCATTTTAAGTGTTCCCGTCTTTCTATTATTAGTATAAATAAATCCAAGTCGAACGTCAATCTGAAATCGTAGTATTGAGACAAGTTACACTGACACTTTTTCACTGCATTTTACTCTCCCCCCACCAAAACAAAAAAGGCGGTCAAAATAAATGAATCGTATCTTGTAACGCTGAAGTTGGGACTATTTTTACCTATGCTATATTCCTTGTATACCTAATACCGTGATATACCTATTACTGCGAACGCCCATGAAATAAAATATTCCATACATTTGCAAAGCTCCAACTTCGTTTATTATTGATTCCATTATTTACATGGTTGACAAAGTTTTAGACTCGCGGTAAAATGTATGACGAGTATACTAATGCACAGTAGCAATCTGCATTTCATGTCATTTTAGTGGAAATCGTATGCTTTGATTACCGCATATTTGAAATACTTTGCCCTCAGATTGATAGCACAAAAATTGCTTTACAAATTTTCTTTGCTATGGCAACAGTTTAACAAAGGTAATAGAACAAAATTGTAAATGGGCCTCAATATGTCTTCCAAAAATATGAAAATAATTCATTTCAGTGATAATAGCATGTGTTCCAATTCCTTCACAAGCTAACTCAGAAAGCACAATGTTTTTTTCGATATATCTTTATTCCTACATTATTACAACATCATTAGTTTAAACTTTAATCATCACTATTGAACACGCATATAATTATGAGACTCCCCCACCTTCCCAACCCTAAACTCGACCTGTCAGCTTAGACAGTCCGATTCAAACTGCTCCTACTGCCTCAACTGTCCCCCCCCCCCCCCCCCTCGAACTGCTAGTTGTCATAAGAGAGTGACAAGTAATTAATAAACCAAGATCTGGGCACCGCTTTTCTCTTGACAGGCCATCACTCATCAAGTGCCTGACCCAATATATACCATGTAGAATGTGGCAATTAGCACATTGTATGAAGGTTATAGTTTTTTTCCTATTTACTAGAGTAAATTTATTATTTTCATTGATCAAATAAAGCTTTTGAACTATTTTTACAAAATAATTTATGAGTGACTTTAAAACACATGGAGACACTTGCTACTTCTATGATTGATTAGAGAAATGTGTTCTGTGCCAGTAATCGTCAAAAGTACCACTACAATAATTCGCAACCTGTTCAAGAACACCAGACATGCGCATGATAAAATATATAACTCTTTTGAAGATGACAGTAGATTATATGCCAAAATAAATTCTTTGTAATATATCATTCACATTTAATGAAAATAATAAATTGATCATGATAATGAACAATTTCAAAGCCTTTTGTACGGACAGTGTAGTCAGAACATTTCATAATGTTATAAATATACAGATGGTAGTGATTCATCAGAAGATTCAATGACTGCAAATGTGACCCGTAAAAGTACCAGAAACGCTTCGAGAATCGACAATGGTTAATGTTTCTTCTTTGGCGATGAATGGAATTCTTTACTAAGTATCGACATATGAAAGAGATCGTACTGTTAGACAATACGCTATTAATCTTTAAGATACATGCACTTTTCTTCTGGCTGGATATATTCTTTAACAATAAGCAGTGTTTTACTTGAATTGAGATATATATCTATTTAATCAAAACAGAAGGGAAAGTAAATGAAATTTCAAAGAGAACAAAGACGAAAAAAATATACATAGTATTGCACTAGCTGAATAAGTTCCATTAGAGAGATGATATCCCAATATTCAAACTATCTTGTTGAATTGCATAAAACAAGACTAAAACAGTTATAAAAATTCAATCACACGCAACATATAATAGAATACTGGACAACATTCCCGAGTAACCTAATTCTAAGCAATGTCGTGAAAAGGTGTAAGTGTACAATAATGACACAGGAGATGCTCCAAAATAGGCTGCTGAAAATTGGTTTGACGATGAAGCTAGTATTATTTACAAAACAATCAAACTACCCATAAAGATATGTTTAAACATATTTTTATGGTTTTCTGAATAACGAATGTCATAAGAGGTATACTTCTCGATCTTTATAGACACTAAGAGCACACAAAGCAAATTAAAAGATGGCAATTTTCCATTGCCGATAAACGTTTACATGCTTGTCCAAGCGGAAACACGCAAACGTGTTCTGATTTAAAAATTTTACAATGTAGTGTAATCAGTCTCGTAGAAGAGAAATTCAGATCAATACACAATGTTCATAAGATGTTTAAAAGGTAGAATGTTGCTTGTCCATCCAATTTGAAACTACGGTTAACCACAACATCTGCTGTTAGCAGCATTGATCTACATTTTCGAAAGGATCATCTACAGAGTCAATATCTTAATGAAAGCCGACATAGTCCCATTATATAAAGCTGTGCAACAACTGAAACCCAAACCATGAAGATGATCATAATATTCTTTATTTGCAATATTATGCTGTTTAGTGAGAATAACCTTAAAACAGATACACAGCGCCTATTTTAATTTCTGCGACAATTTTTGCAAATCTCATTCATCTTGGATAATATTTAAACTTAAAATATTTTAATTATGTCACAGTGCGTACGTAACCTACCAGGAGAGGAATTTATGTAGGCTGTTCTGTTAGCTCAGACAGTAGAGCTTTCTCCCTGTAATCGAAGGGTCCTGGGTTCGAGTCCCGGACTGGCTGCATATTTTTCTCGTCCTGTAACATTGGCGCCCAAAGAGGGACTGTGACATATATATATATTCCGAGAAACAGTTCAAATTTCTCTATGGAAATTCGGGACGAATTCCAAATTTTTGCGGGAATATGTCACAGTGTGTACGTAACCTACTAGGAGAGGAATTTATGTAAGCGATCTGGTAAGCTCAGACAGTAGATCATTCGCCCTGAAAGCGAAGTGTCCCGCGGTCAAGTCCCGGACTGGCTGAATATTTTTCTCACCCTGTAATATTTGGCGCCAAGCAAGGGACTAGCCTCAGAATCTGTTGATTTACTTTCAACTAGAATCATTTCTTTTTCTTCCTCATTTTCACTTTCAGCATGATTATGGTTAAATCTATGTTTGTCCCCGTCTAATCCTGTCTTTGATACAAGTATATATCTGTCATCATCATCATCTGAATCATCATTAATATATTCTGTGACGTCACTTTTCCTTGTTAGTCCGGATGCATCTCCTTTCTCTATCAATTATGTAGGTGTCTTCTTAACTGTGTCCTCAGTTTCTTCGTTTGTTGCTTCATTTGATTTTTCCCGGTAGTTCACTGGGGACAAATGTTTTCTATGTAGAGTTGTCTCTCTTCCTTCTTTCGATTTGACCCTATAGACTGGAATTTCTTGTCGCGGCTGTTCTTTTATTCTATAAACCTCTTCTTCGAACTTGTCTGCTAGCTTATGTTTTCCTTCGCCATGTGACAATATCTTGTCAAGAAAGGTATCTCCAACTTTTATTTTTGCACTTCTGACCTTCAGATCATAATATTTCTTCTGTTTCTGTTTAGCCTTGTACGTATGTTTCTCCACAATTTCTCTGGTCTGATCAATTCTGTCTTTCAAGTCTTCAATGTATTCTTGAGCAGTTTTGTTGACTTTAGTCTGTACATTGGTGTTTTGGAACATGGCGTCAATAGGTAATCTTGGCTTCCTTCCAAACATTAATTCATAAGGAGATATTCTTGTCGTTTCATGTGGTGTGCAGTTGTACGCATAGTCCAGTGAATGTATGTATCTTTTCCAATAGTAAGTAAGTAAGCATTTCTTTATTTAAAGTGGGTAACTCAATTGGTAGACCAATCTTCCTCGAGGCCCTCGTATAAACAAACAAGTATATGTACATTTTAAAAAAGATAGAAAAAATAACTTTCATTCATCTGCTGCATATATCACACATTAAAGATGAATTACACATACACACACTCTCAATTTTTATATTCGTATAAAGAACATAGTTTAATTTTGATACACATGCAATTGTACATGTAAATTTGAATATAACAGAGGAAAAACAACACAAAAATAGTAAAATCGATAGGAACAAAACAATAACATTTTTTTTTACAAAAACTTATAACGGTATGGTATTTATTAAGCATATGGCTCTTGGAGGTACATGTATTTCTAATTTCAATTTCCATTGATCCATATCGAACTTTTAACGAACATGTGTTTCCTATACTAAGTTGAATAATCGAATTGCTGGTAAAATAGTATGACTTACGAGATCAAAGGCCTTCCGAAAATCGACCATGACAGTCCCAACTATCATAAATTGCCGTTAGCCTTTCATCAATCATACCAAATAATGCAGTTTCAGTTGAATGACCTTCCCTAAAACCAATTTGTGTTTTATTCAATAAGTTATATTTATTAATAAATGTCATCAAATTAATATGAATATTTTTTTCTATAAGTTTTGATATAGTTGGTAAAATAGATATAGGACGATAATTCTTTCGGCCGCTTTTATAGAATGGTTTTATCTTTGCCTGTTTCCATATATGTGGAAATGTTCCATCTCGCAGACTTTTATTCACAATAAACATACTGCTCTTAGATATAACAGGGTATGCTAGTTTTACAATCGCTATTCTGTGATATTTCAAGAGTTCCTAACATTTCTAGAAGTGTTCTGTTGAATCTTTCAGGTCATTAATTTCCTTAAGGATGGTAAATGGAAGTGTGCGATTTCTTCATGTTGGTTAGTTGACAAAGTTCTTTAATGAGTTCAGATTCAAAGTTTGCTCCTCGATCTGAATGGAGTCTAGAAGGTTTTCCGTAATGAATGATGAAGTTATTGTAGAATGTATCAACTGTAGTTTGTGCGGTTTGGTTTCTAGTCGGAATGGCTAAGGCAAACTTTGTGTAATAGTCTGTCACAACCAAGACATTTCCAATACCTCCTTTGGACTGTTCTAAGGTCAAGTAGTCAACAAACTAACTCCAATGGGTAGTGTTGACATTGACAAGTGGAGCCCTTGTATTAGCTTTGCTTTTCCGCCTTAAACAGCAGACATTCTTGGCCAAAAGAACCGGTCACGTATCAGTCTAAGCGTGCGTTCTTTTCCTGGATGTCAAACATCTGTGTGTAATCCGCGAAGTATCTGCTATTTGTATGTTTTAGGTATGACTAGTTGTTCTCTCTTGATGTTATCTTCTTCTACTTCCCTAAATAAAATGCCTCTCTTTATTCTAAAATGCATGAAATTCTTCTTCATGATCTGATCTTGTCTAGTAAAGCAAATTGTTGTTTTTTTCTTATCAATCACAGCTATTCCCCATTTGTCTAATGTTGGGTCTTCTCTTTGGTTCCGTCTAATTTCTGTCATCTCAATGTGTGCCATAGGTTGACCTGGGTCTTCTGTTGTATCAAGTATGTTGATATTAATGCAATGAAGAGTCCCAATGTACGGAACAGTTATTGCACCACATATTGCCTTCACCACACTGTTGTGTAGTTTCATTGTCTCTTCATTGTCTTGGGCAATCCTCTCATGTGGATATCTACTCATGGCATCAGCATCTGCATTCTTTACTCCTGGGCGATAATGTATCTCAAATTGATACTCTCCCAGAGCTGCTGCCAATCTTTGGCCTGTCGCGTCTAGTTTTGCAGAAGTAAGAATATACGTAACCGGGATTGTTTGTCAGATAGTCGCTAAATTTTTCTGTTACCGCCCATTTCAAAGCCTAAAATTCTAATTTGTATGCTGAATAATTTTTCTCTAATTTTGAAAGTGATCTTGAAGCGTAAGCGATGACTCGTTTGTGATCTTCTTGCTGTTGGTAAAGGACTGCGCCGAGACTGAGCATTGAAGCGTCCGTATGCAACTCAAACGGTTTGGTAAAGTCGGGGTATGCTAATATCGGTGGTGATGATAGCGTTATCTTCAGTTCTTCGAATATCTTCTGCTCTCTATCAGTCAAGTTCCATGGTTTCACTGTTTTCTTCTTATCTCATTTTCTTGCAGTTTGATGTATTTATTCCTACAATGGTCTTGTTATTCTGCTGAACCCTTCAATGATTCGCCTGCAGAAACTCACAAACGAAAGAAACGAATGGAGTACCCCAGGAGTCTTTGGTGTAGACCAGTTTCTTATATTGTCGATCTTGTCAAGGTCAGTTTCAATTCCTTCGCTGCTCACAATGTTTCCAAGATATTTTACACGTTGATTAAGGATTTGCATTTTACAGAAGATTGCAGGACTTTAAGCGGTTGAGAATTAGATCTTATCTTTCTAGATGTTGGTCAAAAACATTGCTGAAAATTATAAGGTCATCTAAATAAATTACACAAATGTTCATGTTTAGCGCTCCAATACATTCCTCCATGAGTCTTTGATACGTAGCGGGTGAATTGCACAATCCAAATTGCATATTATTAAACTCCCATAGGCCTAAAGATCCCATAGTTAAACTTGTTCTTTCTTTATGTTCTTCTTCTACCTCTTTATGGTGATAGCCTGATTTCATGTCAATGGTTGTGAAGTATTTCGCTCCGTGTAAACAGTCAAAAATTTCCGATATTCTAGGTAGTGCGTAAGAGTCTCTAATGGTCATTTCGTTCAACATCCGATAGTCTACGCAAAATCTAAGTTTTCCACTCTTCTTTCTTACTAGCACTATGATGCAAAAGGTGATTTGGATTGTATAATAATACCACAAGCTAAAAGTTGTTCCAAATGATGCCTCAACTCTTCAATCACTCCTTAGGGGTATCCTTCTATGCCTCTGTTTAAATGGAGTAGAGTCTATCAAATCTATTCTATGTTTGAATCTATTACATTGTTCTATGTCTAAGTCAGATGTAGAACAAATATCTCTGTGATGCATCAATAATTCTCCAAGTCTTGTCTTTTGTTCTTCACTTAAATTGTTGTTTTCATCTATGTTTAGATCTTGTACAATTTTGATTCTGTCCCTTTCCAAATTTTCTTCTTCTAATTTGTGCAGAACCTCATCAGTCACATTCACAGGTTGTAATTCACAAACTATTTCCTTGGTTGAAATTGTTTCGGTGTTTGTAGTGATATTCGATAAAGTTACTTTCATCGCCTTGTTGTTCCAGTAATGGTATCTGACTAGTCCGGGTATTACATCTATATAATTGGGTAGAGTTGCATCTTCTGTTTCTTGAAGTATGGCATTGGTTATTGGATGATCTAATTCTTTGTCAGTGTATACATCAATGGTTATAGTTTCATTGGGTTTGGTGAGAACTTTTTTTGATACAGCACTCCTAACTATAACTTTTCTGTTCTTATTGTGTTCTAATTTCTTCTTTCTGAGCACTATTGTTTTGAAGCATAAGTACCATTATATATGTAATTTGCTTTTTCTGTAGAAATTGTTGTCCAAAGTTGTTCTTGAATTCATCCAATAGATTTCGAAAATGTTGGTTCCTAAGATGACTTGTTTTTTTTACGAATAGTTGGTGTTTGGTACAATTAAAAATAAAGAAGTGTGCTTTTCAGATATTGGAACTCTAGTCGGTATGGTCAGGTCTGCTTG
Organism: Panopea generosa; assembly: GCA_029582155.1. Lineage (NCBI taxonomy): Eukaryota > Metazoa > Mollusca > Bivalvia > Adapedonta > Hiatellidae > Panopea > Panopea generosa. The sequence goes on from CM055896.1 coordinate 45,886,516, forward strand.
AATTTATCTAAGTATGGTAGTTGTGACCCATCAGTGCATTCAATATGCAGTAGCTCTTTAAGCTGTTGTAGTTCTATATCTTGAATATTGCTGTTGTAAATCAATTCTGAAATTAAACTGCAACTGCTTCCAGTATCTAACAACGCAGATGTTACATGTCCATTTATAGGGACTTTGGCCTCATTGGTGCTTCCAAATAGTTTGGGATCTTTTTTGTCAAGAGTCCCAGCCATCAGATAAGGCACTTATTCTTTTAAATCGTCTTTGTTGGTTTCTTTGTTGTTATTGACCTGAATGTCCTTATAACTTACCTTCTAGCTAAATGACCCTTTTGGTTATATCTGTAGCAGGCCCCTTGAAAAGTAATTGATGCTAATGGTCGTTGAGGTTTATTATTCTTCCTGCCTCTCTCAGAATAACCTCCTCTCTTATAATACCCTCTTTTATACGGTTTGCTCCCATAAGAGTAGCTATATGGTGTTTCTTTATTTTGTTTTTCTCTCCGAAGATGATCAACCTTTTCGTTCAGTTGTTTCATCTTTGTTCTCATTTTAGACATCTCACTTGTATCTTCCTTATCTACCTTCTGTGCTGAATGGCATGTCTTCCCTTTACGATCAAATGATGTTATATATGCCTCTAACTTCGTAAGTTCTATTTTAAACTTGTCGTAGTCAGTAATTGTTTCATACTTGTACTGAGCGATGTGTTTAAATTCAATTCTGAGTCCTTGGAATAGTACTTGCTTCAACAGATCATCTCGTCCCTTGGCAATAGCACCTAATTTTGTAGCTTGACAGTACAATTCCTAAAGTTTAGCTGCGTATATGATTACGTTATCTGATCCTTATGTACACGAGTATAATGTTTTCATGACTGTTTCTTGGCTTTCAATGTTTCCATAAGTACTGTGCAGTTTCTTAATGATTTCTGTAATAGTGACTCATGTCCTAAGTCTTCTTACAATGTTAATAGCGGTTCCTCTTAAGGCTCACCTAACCCCTAGCAAAATATGTGCTTTTATGAAAACTTTTTCACTTAAAGACGTCTCTGCGGGTTGTTACTGCGCATCGCTACGCGCATAATTCCTTTCTGTTACTTTCAGTTTCGGGGTCTAATGTCGCCGTTTGGTTAATTAAAAGTCGAGTCGCATTAGGATATTTACAAAGCGAAGTATTTTCATTTCGAGATGTCAGAAATGTAAATTTTGTCAAGGAAGCGAACGAAAAGCACGGAAGAGTATATTGTTTTTCGTTCTAAACCACCAGAAGTGCTTGTACATAACGAAGTCGAAGAAACAACTACGAAAATATAATCAATACTCGTAGTGGTAACATTTCGGATAGCTCATTTTTCGGATATGGATCATTTTTGAATTTGTTCCAAAGCGCTGAATACATAATGAATTTACCTGAAACAATATTATTCATACCGGGATGGAGACAAGGCAGAATACATCTTTTGACATTTAGCTGATCTGATGTATGTAAAAGTTTGGTATTGAAGGACACTATGGAAGACACTTATATGGGTCAACGTTATACATAAACTGTATATGTGGAAGTATAAGAACAGTGGAAACAAACAAGACACATCGATTAAACAGGAAAAGTCCAATATCATTTGACATTAACACAAAGCAATTGAGTATAAGGTTAGTTGATGCTTTATCATAACTCACTGAACAATATTAATGTATCACATAAAATGATAACTTACTTTATGATTTCTAGAGATGAACAACTATAAAAATTGATTCATTGGTTGAATATTTACATCATTTTCATGCCATCGAGGGCTAACAGACGATCACCTAACCACTGTTTCTTGGAATTAACCAGTATTTGAGCACACCCCATCTCCGCAAGTAACTGATAGCTTTCCCACTTGAATCAGCGGTGAGAGACGATTGATAAACTTTATCAATCGTCTCTCACCGCTTATCATAAAGAGACATAATGCTGTATATCTATCAATTTATACACCGTCATGTTCTGTGTTTCCTGCTTAACAGAAAATTGTTACATGAATTATGAAAATAAGAAACTATTCAACACATTTCAGGAATGCTAAACAGAGGCTCAGGTTACAGATGGATTGAGATGTCGGTGCTTTAAATACCTGTAGTGGTTACATCTATGAAGAGACAATCAATATCGTGACATAGACGACGTGTACAGAAACACTAAATGAAAGAGTGACAATCATCACAAGGGGCCAATGGTAATTATTAATGTAATTTAACTGTTTCAGCTTATTTCTACTATGGATTACAACAAAATAATCATGAGCACAACAGATGATCTGAGGGGAATCAAACCTGTGACTACTTGTTTGGCACACCCAATATCCGTGCAAATAACTGACAACTTTCCCACTTGAATCAGTGATTAAAGATGAATGAACATGAGACACAATGTTGGAATTTGCATATATTTAAATCATCACAGAGACTGGCCAAGTGGGGATTTGAGCTTGCAACCCCTTGACTGCTTGTTACATAACATAACAGTTTCATTCAGTAAAAAAATGTCCACATACATGTATGCAAGTTTATAACCATAAGATTTTGTTCAATGGTTTGAACATAGATATCATAACAGGAATTGCTGCTCAGTTATAGCCCTTGAGTTGTCAAACTATACCCATATATTGTGCTGATTTATTAAAATACATTGTCGTTTTTTTGGCCAAACCGATAAGCTCAGTCAGTAGAGCACAATACTTCTAGCTCAGGGTTGAGAGTTTGATACCTGAGACTGGCTAACTTACAGTGCTAACTGTCATTCAGATGGGACTTTAAACTGAGGGCTTTTATGATGGTGCTATACACCAAGCAAAAGAATCAGGTGAAACATATTATTAGGTTTCTATGATATTTGTTTCCTGCACTATCCCCCACAAACCTAAAAAGTCTAAACTGTTCAATCTTCTGGGTGCATCACCCAAATGGGAAACTGGTGATGATATAAATTAAGCTTACATGCAAACAAACATTGTCATTTATTTCTTTATCTCATATAAGCTTCCTTTGATTTTCAGTGATGAAGTCAGTCAAGTAGTACACCAGGACCAGGCCAATTTATTACAATATGTGTTGCCAGAAGAATGGATTGTGACAGTAAATCAGATACTGGGACCATGTTAACAAAAAGTATTCGAAAAACATATGATGTTTTTCCAGACGACTAGGAAATGCACATATTATGAAAAGTTAAGAACAATCACTGCCAGTTCACCAGGCAGTGTTCTAAAATTTTAATGACAATTCAAAGATTAAAGTTGGAAGTAGCCCAGTACAGGAATAAAAATTTCAAGTTAATGTAATAATAATGGATGACAGTGCGACTACTATAGCCTAGATAAATACCAGAAAAAATGACTTGATCTCTGAATGTATTATGTTGAGTAGCAGGTCACTGGTGATCCAAACCTTGATTGACAGTACATGGTTTTACCACTAGGCCTCTAACATTTCAAACTTTTATAACTATTGATGTTCATCAATTACCCAGTATATATGAAATGTACAAAAGCAATTTAACAGTAATTACATTATAAATTACAAATATTATAATTGCTATTTAGTGCATCATTCAGAAATATGAAAATTACTTCTGCAATGAAACTTCATTTATAAAAATTACAACAGATAATGTTCACAATTTTGACAATTTTAGGCCATTTTATGAAAAGGGAAGTTAACATTTAGCACTGTAGCTTGGTAACAAGCAAGGTGACATGTAATTTTTATTTTGATTCATGATATTGTTTGATGTTGTGCTTTTTTGTAGAAAAAATAAAACAATTCTCCACGTAGAACATTTTTTTATTGAATTGGTGTGAAAATGCATCGATTGCGGCCATTTTATGAAAAGGGGAGGTAACATTTAGCACTGTAACTTTGTAACAAGCATGGTGACCTGTATTTTTTATTTTATTTTCTGATATAGTTTGTAATAATGCCTCTTTGTAGAAAGAATGAAACAATTCTCCGCATTAGAACTTTTTTATTATTGAATTAAGTGTCAAAATGCATCATTTACGGCCATTTTATGAAAAGGGAGGTAACATTTAGCTCTGTAACTTAGTAACAAGCATGGGGACATCTTTTTTTTGTTTTATTTTCTGATATAGTTTGGTTTAGTGCCTCTTTGTAGAAAGAATGAAACAATTCTCCGCGTTACAACTTTTTTTATTATTGAATTAGTGTAAAAATGCATCATTTGCGGCCATTTTATGAAAAAGGGAGGTAACATTTAGCAATGTAACTTAGTAACAAGTAAGGTAACAAATGTTTTTTATTTTATTTTCTGATATAGTTTGTTGAAGTGCCTCTTTGTAGAAAGAATGAAACAATTCTCTGCATTATAACTTTTTTTTATTATTGAATTAGTGTCAAAATGCATCGTTTACGGCCATTTTATGAAAAGGGAGGTAACATTAAGCACTGTAACTTAGTAACAAGCATGGGGACATATATGTTTTATTTTATTTTCTGATATAGTTTGTTATGGTGCCTCTATGTAGAAAGAATGAAACAATTCTCCGCGTTAGAACTTTTTTTATTTTTAAATTAGTGTAAAAAATACATCGTTAACAGCCAATTCTATAATCGTAGAAATTTATGAAAATTACTGTATGAAATGTGAAACTCAAAAGAGCATCATAACTTTTTCTGTTTTAGATACTTTATCTTTTGTTACATGAATGACAACAATATTTTGTTGAAATATATCACTTAGTTAGTAAATCAAACAAGATTTATAACTTACACCAATTTGTTGTTTTTTCTTCAAAAAATGTAAAACGGTGTAGTTTAAAAATAGTCATAGCAAAAAATCAAGCATGGGGACCTATATTTTTTTTAGTGTTTTAAACTTATCTTACTTCAAAGTACTTGTGTGCAAAATTTAAAAAAAATCTCCGCGCTAGAACTTACTCGAAGAAACGTCTTTAATAAGGATTCAACTTCATATTTAAAAGCTTCATATGAAATATCGCTTTTGTCTTCTTCTCCATAAAAAATGGATACTTTTAGAAAATGGTAAAACCCTCCAATCCTAACGGGTGTAGCTGGTGCTGTGCTATCTGGTGAACTAGTTGTCAATGTAGCCTTTGCTGATCCTTTTTCTGATTTTACTACGTGCTCTTCCATAGTTTTAACCTTTTCTGCTTCTTTTTCATCTTCCCGTTTGTTGAACATTTTTTAAAAACTTTACTAAATCTTCTGCACCTCCTATATCTGGACGCATTTATAACTCATGAAATGCTTCTAATAATTTCACATCTTCTTCAGACAAATCAACTGCATCGTTCTCTCCTCCCGTCATTTCAAATACTTTTGGATCTGCTTCCGACATATTTATCTTTTATCACAATGGAATATAAAATATCTTAAAAACCTATAAATTGAGCAATAGCTTTCTAACAACACATTCTTACAAAAAAATTGTTGTATTTCAATATATTTATACTTCACAATTTAATTCACGCTCGTACAATATATGTAAGTTTCTTGCGCTAAGTCAGACAATGCACCAATTTTATTTATAAAATCACAGACCGATCACTTCGTTATCAACACAAACTCCAAGCCTAATATGTAACTAATTATAATTAATTTTCAACTTGCTTCACAATATCATTCACTTAAAACTTTCATAAAAAATCATTTTCACACTGGTTCGCATCTAAGTTTTCTTTCACTAAGTATCCATTCCCGCTGGTTCGGTATAAATTGGTCTTTCACAAAAATATTCTCACTGGTTCGATTTCAATTTAGTATCTTACTATAACTTTCTTTAGCAATATATTGCAACCCTTTCTTTCACCTATCTTACTGTATATTTCTAAATATTAAATGATTGAAATGGTAACTAATTTTCAAATTATAATCTAAATTTCTAATTCACTGGTTATATAATAATGATTTAATAATCACTATCACAAATTCTTTAAATTATTCAATGATTCAAGGGTAATATTATATAAAAGCCAATGTACGGCTTTCTGTCCGAGTTCTATCAATATAAAGAGTCAAATTATAATTAAATCTTATTTAAATGTTATTGACCTAACCACATAAATAAAGAAAAACAATTTTGCTGATAAGCCTTTCTGGCTTTATGATTCCAAGTCTAACACAAGAACTAATCAATAAATCACTAAGTCAGATTAAGTGAACATTCCATGTATATTCAATAAAATATTTCAAAAGAAACAATTATGTAAGTATTATATAAGTTATAATAATTGGTCAAATGATCAACAAATCCGATCAGTTGTAAATATTCAACTTTTTTTAATGTACGACGATAGTCTTAGTCAACTATCTATAGTTTTATTTTATTTTATCATTTTATTTTATGTTCGATATAAATCTATTTACCAACACATTTAACGACAGAAGAAATTGCCCATCAACAACTTCAAGACAATATGTTCAAATTTAAATTTCAACTGATAAACTAAACAAATTATAAAGTCAAAATTTATTCAACTATTTAATATATAATCAAATTTACCTCTTTACTCAATTAAATATCTGATAATTATTAATTCAAATCAATAACTTTCTTTACTTTTACTATCAAATCTCTATAACTGTGTCAAAACAACCTTAATGTAATTGTAATAGTTTCTAAATACCCCTTTTTACCTGTATGGTATTCAAAATAATACTTCAGTGACCTTTTACTGGTTTCCAGATACCCAATTCCTATAGATAGTTACTAAATATAGCTGTCAGGTAGTATTTCCCACGGTAAACTATTCCTTTAGGCCAATGAAAAACAAGGGCACAAGTATTTGCTCTATGAACTCGCTGAACCGAGATTTACTACACACGCAATAAAGAAATGTTATGAATGGAGCAGCTGATCAGTGTAAAAGAGTACAACACAAATTAAACCTCCAAAGATATTGATTCAAAACTTATATTACCTTGAATAATCCAGATTTTAATATGAATGAATGCCAAACACACTGAAAATCCAATCAGAAATTACTGTCAATGAACAAGAGTGAAATACACACAAAACCAAATCTAAGTCACACCTGGGCTGTGTTTATTATTGAGAACACAACAACAGAGTAAATCTGTGTTCTTTCTTAACTATGTCACGCTTGAGCTATGATTTACAAATGAAGGACAGAAAGTAAATAAATGCAGCCACTTTTTTTGCCTGTATAAATTAAGATTTGGCAATTTTAATTTAAAATAAATATATTCTAAAACAGCAGCATGAAAGATAAGGTATGGTAGATATATGCTTATTAAAACTTTAAGTTATGTTTAGTAAAAGAATCTTCACCAGAATGGGAAAATTATTTTAGTATGTTTAACAGTGATTTTTTTCTTCTTTCTTCCAATCAGTACAATAGCATTCTAAATATTAGAAACTGCAGTAATTTTTATTATAATAATAAATGTGTATTCTTCTTATAAGCTTGAAAACAGCTGAATGAATATTATAAACAAGTAATTAACTGCAATTTTTGAATATATTACTCAAAATTTATACTCACAATCAGTTCTTTTTTTTTGTTTGGCAACTAGAATAATTCTCTGCTAGAAAGCACTTAAAAACAAGTGTCAATCACTTTATAACTTAAATTCTCACTATGTCACTGTTCAACACTATGTTCCAAGCAATTCACTTCTCTTTAAATGTTTATATTGAGTCAGTTATTGTTGATCTTCTGGTCTGATCCTTCTGTCACTGATGGTTTTTGGCTTGTCCAAATGCAAAGTAATCGCTCTTCCTAGTTGAAATCCATGAACGACTGTCTGAACGTTACGACAATTCACCTTGTAGTTGATAAACGTCTCCGTAGATTTGTTAATTTAACACGTTGTTTACATCCAATTTAAATCAATTTGGTTTACTCATAATGTACATATAGTTGCACTTTCTTCACTGTTTTAAAACTGTTAAAAAAGGTATAACGTCTATATATGTACAAAACGTACGTTTAATAAAACAGTGCATGAAAATGCTGACTTCACTTTAAAATATTAAGTGTTAATAATCATCTAAACACTGTTCTTTCACTGTTCTTTCATTTTAATTGAGATCACTGAATAAACCTGTTGGGCGTCAAAATATGTTACCTGGTCGCTTTATGGCTTAGACCCTTAATAAATGTTATAAAGGATAAGTCCAAGACTATGTTGCAATTGAGTTCAACTTATTGTTCAATTTGTTTGTCCATTCAATATGAATGATCTCAGTAACTATAATTTATACTTTTACTTATACTAATCACACCTATAAGTTATAACACACTGTCATATATTAAGTTCAACGTGAATATTAATGAACCTCATGAACTGTTCAACATCTAGTATCCACTAGTGCACTTTAGCAAACAAACCTGTACCAAGTCTCATGCTTTCTCACAATTTGCATGAATTAATTATTTAAGTCATCACATGACTGCGCTATTTTACGTTTATATTGAAGAAGCACACTGCTTAGCAGATTTGAAAATAAAGCTGAACATCTTTTGGTTGTTTTACCTATGCGGTTCATTTATAATGAGTAGTGTTTTGGATGGGCGTTATACTCGAACTTGAGAATTACAATTTGAGTTCATATTTATACCCTACTGAAGTCACATAAACGCTTTAAATTGAGCTACCCCTACCTGGCATATTACGCTAATATTTATACGAAATATCAGAAAGACGAAGATACTGCTTACTGTTCGGAAACAAAATTGTTAAATGTCAACTTTGTGTAGATAAAGTGTAAGCTGCTAGTTTCAATACCTAGAGTAGACCTTGCCAATTTGCTGCTAAAAAAACGTTTAAAACCATTATTATATATCACCATTGCTAATGATCATATTCATTTATTCAGGATTGACAGCTATTCATTAAAATATATGATAATATTTGTACAATGGAAACAAAGACAGATCGCAATGATATTTGCAGTGTGCACCTCAAGTGGTTTGCCAAAACATTTGCCAAAACATTCATCTATATATTCTTTTGAATGTGCGTCATTTGTGTGTATACCTATTGTATTTGTTCAACGTTTTATACCAATCTATTTTCCCAATCTATAATGCTTTAAATATACTCCATAGGTATTCGTTTCGTATGGGACACGTTATTTAAAACTTTATGCTAGTCAAAGTTAATAGTTCTACTTTGTAAAAAAAAATAACACACCATGTCCTTTCAGTTAAAGTAAACTAAACACATGACAACTGAATCGTTGATGAGGTATTTCAGCTGTAGCTGTTATAAACAATAGATATAATTACATTTGTGCATGCAGCCAAAAACATCATGTTTATACGGCAATTAGAAATACACTCATTATAATGCTGTGCACTTTAGTACTTAAACCAAAATACATAAAACATGTTTCAATCATCATAATAATATTAAAATGTCATTTTTTATCTCATTTAACGAGACAAGGCAGAATATGTCTTAAAATGAAATCAGGTTTTTACAAAAAACGCTGTCACTTACTTGTGCAATTAAGGCATTTTTTTTATATATTTATGGGTCTGTCATTACTCTTATAACGGTAAGTTTATACTAATAGGAAATTGATATTGTATACGCTAATAAGACCATATTCATTGTCAAAGATCCCAGAAAAGAATAATTTGGTTAACTAATTTCTTATTAGTCCTCGGTGGCACAAACATTATATATTCATTGAAATTCAATTCAGTATTGGATAAGCAAAAGATATGCGGAAAATAGCACATTCAATGTAAATTGATATTCTTGATGCAATTAAAAAATGGATCTCTTCAATAAAGAACCGACACAGCAAAGTATTAACCTTGGAGGCAACATACAATTTATAGTAAAACAATATTACTAAGAAACTATAAAATGTAATAAACGAATCCGAACCAAACTTCAAAACTTAAAATAATTTACATTTCTTCACAGAACAGGATACTTTTTTTTTAATAAAATACGCAATTTAGCGCGTTTCAAAGATGAGAAAATAAAAGGCATTCTTGAAAACAAATAAGGTGTTACAACAGGCAGTATACTGTCTCAAATAAACCAGAAAAATATGTATTATTCTATCTAGCATTGCTGTAATGCATTGTAATGCATTGTTACATCTCGAATCAAACTACTTTTTCTTTTTACATCTTTGCACAAATTATTTGAAAGGCATATATTTTACTATATCTCAATTGTTGTTGTTTCAAACGGGGGAGATTGCATTGATCTTTAGAAGAAAAGATATTATATTTCAAAAGGAGATATGCAAGTCTTATACATTATACATCACTAACTCTGCTGCACTATTCATTGAACTCAATTGGATGACTTTTCCTGAGGGAGTTAAATTTTAAGAAGCAGTTTTGCAATTTAAAACCGTTAACGATCAGTTCCTTTCTTATTTAAGAGTCATTCATTGCAACATATATTGTTTATATAACAAATTTACGATCAACTTCAGCTTTCAATATATACCCTCCCGCACCAAATAATGAGTTTTTCAGAAAAATGTATTGTTTGTTATGAAACTCTGCTTCACGTCATATAAACAATGCTCAAATCATTGCAATGGCCTTTTTATAAAGTGGAGTATACAGAATATTTTCATCAATAACAGTTTTATATACTGTTGTAAAGAAGTGGATAGCTCTTCCAGATGTGAAGCATACATATGTTTAAGGAGCATATAATTTTACTCCATTATGCTATTGGTTTGTCCTTGTTTGTGATTTTTCGTGTACTATACAATAACATTCGTTTACGCTATCTTTATTTGTGATATCTTTGCTAACTTTATTAACTCTTTATTTATAAAGTTCAAAGATATTTAAATATCCATGCGGACACAAACATATGCACACATAATATGACGACAATATAATTTTCAAAGTGATACAAAAGTGCCGGTAACTAATATTTATGTAAGGTTGTGGATATAGTGTTCACAAAAATGATACAACCATAATCATATGAAATAATACGTTACAATATAACTAGATAGTTAGAATAACTTAAGATCAAGTATGACATTATTTTTGATTCGTGTACTTAATCAACAATGAAAATGTTAAGGATATGAATACTTGTCATATGCAGTGGGCATGCATGCATGCATGCATGTTTTACTTACTAGGTTAACTTACAAACTGATGTTATAAAAGTTGCATACATCGAGAGTGCATAAAAACACATCTTTAGAAACAATTGCTTCATGGCAAGGCAACAAAATAAAATATTTACTGTTAGATGTTGTAATCGTGCACTGTACTACTAGTATTAATAACTGTGTAATTGTAATTATATATCATAACAGTTTTTTTTTTATTATGGTATATTGATGAACTGATTTTGTTATTTAACCGTTAATGAAAATATATTTTTCTTAAATCACGTTCACTGTCATAGTCACTGTCGCTACAACGGTTAACATGCATGTAAGTCTATGATGCTGTTACTGTTAAGGTTTCGGTTTCTATTTCTGTCTTGTTATGTTACTGTCTTTGTTAGTTTAACATTTTGTTAATGTATTGCTCCTGTTATCGTATGTCAAGGCCACTGTTAATGTTTTTGTTCTGACACTAACTCTGTTAACGTTACTCTCACTGACTGCGTTACCCTTTCTATTTTATAATGACTGTTATGTTTGTTATATATTCTAGTGTTAATGTTTATATTACTGTTTCTGTTACTGTCTATGTGACTGTAACTGTGATTGTTTGTTACAGTGTTTATAAATTTTGAATTTACGTACTTGAAGATGTCCTCATCTGATATTAACTTATAGTAACGTTACAGTAACGGTTACTGACAGTCACTTTTATCGTCCCTGTAGCTGTAACTGTCTACTGTACTGTATGTTACTATTATTGTTATGGTAACAGTCATTGTCTCTGTCTGTGTAAATGTCACTTACTGTCACAGTGTCCATGTTACTGTTATTGATAATTTTACGGTTTCTGTTACCGTATCTATGTTATTGTTAATGGAATCTTTATGTTGTTGTCGCTATTGATGTTGCTGTTACCGTCAATGTCATTGTTACTGCACAACTATATATTAACAATGATAGTAACAATTATAACAATATCATCAACACAACAGTAACTTTAACAATAACTGTTATAGTATAACAGTCACATACGTACACGCATTTTAACCATTACTATTACTCTCATATATCTAATTTTTCATTATTCATTCCTATTTCTAATATTGTAAAATAAATAATTTAACGTCTAGTGCGAGTGTTCGAAATTTAATTCAGCTACATATTGATTTCTTAGATGTCATAAATACATCTGAACATTTACAACACAACTCGTTGGGTTATATCAATAGAACTAGCGTTAAATTTCAAGGCGCTTTGAAATATGAAATATGATATTCGTGTCTGTGACAGTCGTATTATATATTACACAAAGAGATTTTTGCAAAATCACATTCGCATACCGCACCATGTCAATATACTTTATATACGATGTGTGTGTAATTTGAATACCACAACGAGCACATAGACATTTGAGCGCATAAAAGAAAACAAACATTTCCTCATGATTTTAATTCTCAAATCATTTTCGTTTAATTTTAGGTTCCTTTATTAACTTATTCTAAAACGAACATCATTTAAACTAATATGTATAAATATATACATCAACTGGTCCTGGCCTTTCATTTATGAACTCTTCTCATATGCTTGACATATGTAACTCTTAAAAAATATTTAATGTGTGCGATTATTTTAGTGAAATTTTCCTAATCGTGTGCAATACATCGGAAGAATCAAATTCTCTGTTTTCCCCAGTTATATATATAGCAATGGTAATGTTGATGCCAAATAACATCTGTTTGAACATACTGGACTATTTCAGACATTTCCCAAGAGTTATCCGATAATTGCCCCTGTGCATTTTGATGATATTGGAGATGAAACATACAGGTATCGCTCCGTTCTGACGCTAAGAACAAGTACGCGTGACGTGTTATATGCCCTCTGGATATATCTATTCGTTTAGGCAAGGACTTTTATAAGCGCATTCGTTTTTAATAAAGCCTAAAACAGTATTTGACTAAAATCAATTTTTAAAAACTGCTTTAAACTACCTTGTGTTGTAATACCATCAGATTATATTGTTACAACAGATTAATATTTTTCGCGTACCACTTTGATATTCAGTACAACTTCGTTGGCTCGAACACGGATGACTGGAACACCATACATGGCTCGAACCACTTATCTGGTCCCGGCCGAAATACTATTACAATTCTATTATTCTACATCTGATGACTAGAACACCGAGTCAAACTAGAAATTAGGTCCAGCAAACATATTTATCTGTATTTTGACACTCTTCATTCGAACTATTTTATTCAGTCCCGTCGGGTTCAATCCATCGAAGTTCTACTGTATTCATCTTTATATACTTGGAATAGGTTCTATCATTCCGATACAACTAAGAAAATTAATATATGATTTGCACTTGCTGTCGAAGATCTGCCAAATATAATGTTTTTAAACCATTTACAAGAACAAAACAAAAGAACAAAAGTAGGCTTAACATATGCTATGGTAATGTAACTTTACATAATAAGTATATATACTTTTCAGAAATGGTTTTAAGTTAAAATTGGATTTTGTCCCTTTAAAGTATTTTAGTAAGCTAATAAATGTGAATAGCTGATATATTACGCAGCAGTTTTACAAATCTCTTTGCTTTGATTAGTAACACCGCAATTATCTAAAGCTTTATATTCCCTTTAGTGTTTCACGTTAAGTAAAGTAAACACTAAAACATCCACAAAATATTTCTTACAGATCATGTCTCGTAAGAACGCTATTGAGACACGCGATATGTTTTAAAATAGATATTTAACAAAACAATGTGCAAAATCATTTATATTAATATCAAGACCTCCCTAACTGCAGTAAAGTACAAGGTTAATGTAGGTGGTAATGGTTCTCTCTACCTGTAAACAAGTCAATAATGTTATTGTAGAGATTTGCATTTTGAGCCAGTTAGTCACTTACGAATGTTGTCATAATCATTTGAATAAGTGACTTACGAAAGATGATTATACAGACGAACTTCGTTGGCTGGAACACAGATGGCTAGAACACCATATATAGTTCGAACCACTTATCTAGTCCCGCCCGAAATCCTATTTCGATGTATGTACATATTTGGTATGATGTTAAACAATGCTTGGTTGGAACAACCCTTAGCTCGAACTATTGTGTCGAGTCATGTTAAAATATTAATGTCGGATTATCAAACTTTAGAAAGTAATCTCAGTACCATTATATTTCTTTAAATAATTAAATAATTTTATTTTCGTGCCGCAAAACACCATTCATTTCATATGTATTATCTTTCTTTTCGTCTCATCTACACATCATATAACAAAACATAAATCATTCATGAACGTTTAAACTTGTACATAGCCATTTTAAAAGAACTATAAGAGACATTTTAAAACATAAATTATGAATATCAATACAAAGCACAATTTTTCGACATGATAAAGCTCCATGTAAAATATTGATAATCTTTATACTTAAATCTGCAATGAAATGTTTGATTAAAAAGTGAAGAAGAAAAAGAGCACTATTGCGCATATTTAAAAACATATTTAAAAAAATATGTACAATTATCGTTTTTGATCAGATCGTTTGAGAACTGATTAGCAATATCTTCATATATGTGGAGATTTTTTTAATTGAGTAATTCAAAATAATAATATGCTAATTATGAAGTATTAACATTATTGTCAACCACTAACATTATTAAATCTCTTTATTCAATTAATATGCCTCGCGAAATGTATTATTGCTATCTAACCACTGGTTTTGATATCTAAGACTCAAGTGATATAAATAAATTGAGTATTCCTATAATATATACTCTTTAATCAATTTTCACTGATTATTTTCATAACAAAAACATTAAAACATGAATTTGTGCGATAAAAAATAAACCATTAAATAATGTTTTAGATTACAAAAGAAATGTACTTGAATTTGAAGCTTTTTGAAGGCTCTTTAGTTAAAATATGAAATTAAAAAAAATCTATGCTTTAGACTATGAAAAAAAACATAATAAGTACACACACACTTTAAACTACACATAACTTGCAATACCACCATGTGTTTATAAATATTTCAGGGCTGAAAAACATCTGCATTGCGTATAGCCGCCTGTTATAGCGACATACATGCTGTATTTAATTGGGTACAATAATACACTGTACATTGGACACACAGAAAATAAATCCGAATTACATTTTATCTCATTTTCAAATCAAAATGGAAGCAAGATGCAATTATCATATTTTTTATATCTAAATATCACCGTAAAGCGAATTTCATTTGCTCTTAACGTAATAAGTTGGCAAAAAATCACAACTAAGGTTTATAAGATCTTAAAAATGACCGAAAACGTGTTTTGAGTAATTTTTATATAGAACATATAAGGACCATATATGCTGTTTTAAAATTAAATAAGGAAGCAAGAGTACGTAAACACATTTTAATTTTTTTATTTTATCATAATAAGGTTTTATTTTTAACTAAATGACTAGTCGTTGTAATAGGTTGGTAATTTAATAATGAAACAGTTACAACGATAAAATTAATTTTCTCCTATATGTTTCTATGTAAACCAAATATCACGATTTAGCCAGGTAGGTGATAAAAACGGTCGATATCAAGGGAGGGTGTGTATGTGTGTGTGTGGTGGTGTTGGTGGTGGTGGGGGGGGGGGAGTAACTTCTCCCGATAAGCCAGTGAAATATCTGAACGATGCATTTTGGACCTGGGCTAAATATCTTTGGGATCTTTTCAGATGCACCTGCATTCATAATGTATGATATATTTATGGAGATAATTATCTAAGAACAACCAAACATAAATGTACAGACCAGATTACGGTTAGCGCGTCTAGCTACAATGCAAACCATAGACACACTATCAAGGCATCTACCAAACCAATAGATTTGGTGTCAACCATGACTTATATACTATAGTTTTACATGCAACATATTTGGAAATTTTCATACATGAACTGATAGTTTTATATGAGTAGGATCAAGTTAAGGGTTTAGACAACTCACATACTATGTAAAGGACATTTTCAGAAACCCGTTGGATCATGAAGACACAATGAAATCATATGTATTTATTTCATATATATACAGTCATATAAAAATAAAAATTAACCTTCTTCTTGTGTGTTATATTTAAAGTCATTCACTTGGATAGTGTCAATCTCCACTTTTTAAAAATATATATTTGAATGTACTTAATATTTCTAATGTGGTTTAACGCCGTTTTCAACACACGTCATGTTTTTAATTATAACAAATAACATAACTATGTTTTAGGTATATGGTAATCACATAAAGCAATTATATTTGACTAGAATTAGCTTACTAGAAAACAATCAAAAAGTCTTATATAGACATAACAACAGTTTGATCAAATAAAATAATCAAATAAATAACTACAACAGTAACACTGAACTGATAATTATCACACTTTACTTGTCTATGTATTAGGTATTCACATAAAACGATATACTGCCGTCCTTCGTAATATTTGTACGTAATAAAGTTGCGAAAGATTGCCTTATTCGTCCGGCCTTTCGTCAAACTAATTTCAATCGTATTGTTGGCATTTTACAAGTAAACAAAACATATGGCAATGCAATTGCAAACGGTTTCTCAGCATCTTATTTCAACAAAAAATATGTCTTAGTAGAACCACCGTCTTTCCCACATAAAGTAATCAGAAGAACTTGTCTAAAAACCATCGTCAGAGCGGGAAGAGGTAAATGATCATAAGACGAAGAAGCATTAGTTGTTATTCACCTTTTACTTACACGTTATCATTCTTAATATAATTGTTGTATAACTGTATTTAATATAACAATATGATTTCTGCACTACAAGTGTCTAACGGGTCAGTGAATCAGTACACAGTATAAATATTATAATACTATTTTATGGCAAAATTAAACTTGAAATACACATTGATGATTGCATACCCCGCGCAAAATCATCGATACACTCGCACAATATATAACAAAGAAAATACAACTTGTCAATGGACACTGTAAAGTAAAAAAGGTTATACTGTATTTATACTTACACACAAACTATACATGATCCTGCAATCCAAAGTAATCTTATTCAATAAATCGAGTGATCTAAAACACACTACTGAAGAATATCGACGACAACTTACAGTTTCACATTGTGTATTAAACTACGCATTTCCAACCAGGAAGGGTTGTTGTTATAACAAACATCACGTGATGTAAGTGGCTCCGCCACTCGTGAGAATATCACTTACATTATTCAAGTACGAGTTATGCACCTTGATGAGTTGTTTATTCTTGTGCGGACAATAACTTCAATATATTTTACAAATTCTGCTATTTTACTGTGTTTATATGGATATTTGTGCGGATTGATCCTATGAAGGTATTTTCATTCAGTTGTAGTAGATTTTCTGTGATAAAACTTTAAATTAATTGTGATACTGATATAAACTACAACTCGCGTGTATGTTTCTACCGTGCTGCCATTGTCTAAATATGGTACTGACGTGCAGCTCGTCACGCAACATATCACGTGTGTATTGAGTCAAACTGCTCGCTTGCAGTTCAACGTTTTTGTGTTTGGAGCGTGAGTTCCAGATATATATACACTGGAGAATTGAAATTTTAATGATTAGTAATGATAGTGTCGTGACTGACGCTGATGCTTTTTTTTTTAATATGATGAATTACACGAGTGGACACACCTCAATATAGTGGTGGCAGGATATGGAAGGGTATCACCGCCATAATTCTTAGTTTGAAATGTGTCGTTTATTCTTTGTGCAATGGGTATAAATGTTTCTTTCTTCTTAGTTCTTTGTGGGAAATGAAACATTTCACCTTTGTTACTTTGCTATTTGTCTATCTCATTGTAAAAGTTACATACGTCTTGTCGCTTTGTGTCAGATTAAACATTACTTGCTGCATAAAGTGTATTTTTAGAATTTAATGTAAGTTTCGATATGTGTTTCGGCTGCAGTCAGTTACGAATATCTTTTTATTCCATTGTTCAACCCCTTTGTAATGAGTGCACGGAATGTTTTTGGACAGGGTACCGAACTATTTCGACTGTGCTGCCGCTGAACGTCATCATTGTTATAAATCACAACTTCCCATTATAACGTTCAGTGGCGCTGCAAAATTACAGACAGGTCCCCTGTAAACTAGTCTCATATAATCGCCGTAATAGGGGTGAGACTAGCCCCTTTAGAGGACGATCAAATAAAAAAATATGAAATTCGTTCGAAAACGTGCTTTGATATGCACTACCTGTAAACAACCTAAGAAGTTGCGAATGGAAATATTTGCTGTAAACAGTCAACATAATTCGCGACTCAAAATACAGTCTTAGACAAGGTCTGCTACCACCATTGCGTTTTCCATAGACTTACATTATAACGTTTGGCGTAATTTTCACGATATCTACCATTCGTGCATCATATTATAGTACTATATTGTGATCATTTGCCAGTTTGACATTTTCACCCATTCAGAAATAAGCTTACTATAAAAATTTATGCCCAGAACATCCATATACTGTTCTCAGCCAAGCAGAGAGCTCCTCTCAATGGTGGTAGCTGACCGTGTAAGATTTCTGTAAGGTCAGCCACCACCATTGCGTTTTCCATAGACTTACATTATAACGTTTGACCTAATTTTCACTATTTCTTCCATTTGCGGACCAAATTGTTTAGTTTAAACTTATTTATTTTACTTCGATTGTGAAACCAGTTAATACAACTTAGGCAAATCCAAGGACACCACACATATCCGTGGCGGAGGATCGAACCGACGATTTTCCGATCATAAGTCCGGTGCTCTACCACTAGACCACGCGCTCCACCAAAATGTCTTACATCAAAGTAAAGTACTATTCTAGACTCAAATTAAAATGTCCCCAAAATGCGGTCAAAATTATCACTTTTTACCACTTTTGCCCCCTGAAGTTGGATACTCACACTTTCAGTATGAAAAAAAGAAAATTTCACAAATTTTACTTTTCACACAGTTTCCTTGATAAAATGAATTTTGTCAGTTACAGAAACATACTTTTTATTGACACAAACATAATAAACTTATATTTTATTGTGATCATTTGCTAGTTTGACATTTTCATCCAACCAAAGTTAAGCTTACTATAAAAAATATATGCTCTGAACATCACTATACTTTTTCAGCCGATCAGAGAGCTCCTCTCAATGGTGGTAGCTGACCATATGTTCCATATGACCAACGATGAAAACAAAGCAACATCGATTTACTAGGGACCAGTCGTTATTCTTTCATATATGTCTAGCTGCACCTGTCGTCATAATTGACAATGCCAACTGTGTATTTTGCATTGTTACATATACCTAAGTGCATTGTACAACATGCATTCTGCATATTTTAACGTTTGCAATTCGAATCCTTGTGAAACACGTGATTATGCTGAACTAGTTATATTATGACAGGAAGTATGTAACTTTTACAATGATAGGATATAGTAAGATAGACAAATAGCAAAGTTACAAAGTTGAAATGTTTCATTTCCCATAAAGAACTAAGAAGAAAGAAACATTTACAGCCAATGCACTAAGAATAAACGACACATTTCAGACTAAGAGTTATGGCGGTGATACCCTTCCATAGCAGGAGACATGTGTCAATGCCGTCTTCGGGTGACAGAACAGTTAAATTTGCAAGAAACGATATTTATCTAAACCGCAGTTGTCAGCACTCATAACTAAAAAACTATATTATGTTCCAGTTCCTAGTCTTCAGCTCACAATTCAAGTCAGCCGAACAGGAGCAAACTGCAGAAAAGCAATACCCAACATTCAGATAAACAGCGAACAAAGTTCTTTATTAATTGTTTTGAATATTATTTTGGTTGCTAATATAACATCTTTCGAACTTTTGTGAACATGTCCATAAAGTCTTTTGCGATAAACAATTATTTTTATCGATTTAAAACATACAACCCCGTTACCTTAATTCACATGCAAATTCGCTTGCATCAATGCGCAAGGAAGCTAATATAACTATACAATTTACTGATTTTGCGACGATAGTAATAAGTTAATTGGTTTTCATAATATTTATTTGTTGTATAACATATTAAATGTACATATATTTATTACGTAGCGATACATAACGACATAGTTGAGAAGAAAGCTGTTTCTAGCTTGTACAAAGTGGTGTTATAAATGCAAAGAAGGCAGTTTAATTACTAGACAAACGGATTGTAGGCAGCGTTTGATATACATGCAACTTTGATTTTAAAGACTAATGCAGTTGCCGCTGATTAAGTATGTTTATAGGCTGCGGCGTATACGACGCTTCAAATACTGACAGTTGTATATACTAGCGTTGATAAAACAGATAGGTAGGTAGGTAGGTAGGTAGGTAGTTAAAGACAGACAGACAGACAGACAGACAGACAGACAGACAGACAGACAGACAGACAGACAGACAGACAGACAGACAATTTCTCCAAGAGAGACCACGTTTCACTGGCTTTTCCAATACATTCCAAATAGACATCTTTATGAATAAAAAAAAAAATAAAAGATGGAACCACAGATTTTCATTTTACATAATTATATAATAAGATGCATATGGCACTCAAATGAATCACAAACACTTTTTATATGGAAATGAACTCTCAGATTTGTGAAAAAGATACAGTATAAACATGTAATGACTTGGAAATCATTCAATATTTCATAATACTTCTACAAGACTCGGTTATTCGTATACATTGTAAGCCTTACCTTTGTTCAACACATTTTAGTATTTATCAATAAGATGTACATCGAATGTACAGGGGGCTTAAATGTTATACAGCATTAAAGACGTTAATTACCGTGATTTAATCTGGATTAATCCATAAAATAAAAAGTATTGTGCTGACAAAGAAAGACGTCATCCTGTACGCAAGCAATTAGGTAAGAAGTCAGAACCATCAGTTCGTCCACAGGCACTGGTCACAATCTCCGATTTAGTATATTACCATATACACTAAAACGAGAGTGTGACCGTTGCCTGTGAGCGGACAGGATTATTAAGTTGTCATGTTTTTTATCTTACTGCTGAACGTTCGCCTACCTGTACTCGTACGACATTCGCGGAAACCGAGAACAATGACACATATACTTCAGGTAAAGCGGAATAACTTATTTTTAGCAATCAAATATGAAATAACTGATTAGTTCCCTTCCTGATACACTATTTCTTTATACTCTACTCGCCTATAATGGAATCAGTTGAATTCCATATCTGTATATCTTTGACTTTTATTTCGTATTAAAATTATGTGAATCATGAGTAAATAAAATATGAGTATAAGTTCTGAGCTTTCATCGCAATCGAGCTAAAATAAAATATTTCAGAAAGGTCCGTTTTTCCCATTCTGAACTTATTATGATCTGGATTTGTTGTTGTTATTGTTGTTGTTGTTGTTGTTGTTGTTGTTGTTGCAGTTGTTTAGGAGCAAATGATAGCTGCAATAATATATATCCCAAAGAGTGTGTATTTCTGAACTGCAAGATCCGTCTATATATACACCTCATTCAGGATATAATTACAGGAAAGTTTATCTCAGTTGTCATTTCAATTATTTGATTTTGGTTTTATTGTCCTTATTGCAAAAATTAAACTAATAAACGTTTCATGTACTTTGTGAATTGCTTCCATCTTATGATATATAAAATAAAGATTAATATTTACGTTTCAACAAATATAGCTAACATGTCATTTAATATTTCAATAATGATTGTTGAAATAATACCTAAAACATAAAAATATAATATGTACAATTTCACAAAATAAAATCTGTGAAAATTAGTATAAACTAACTGTGATGCAATTCCGGAGACATTCTTTGCTGCCTTTTACCTCCTTGCAAAAGCTCTCTGCAGTCATACAATAGGAAAGGCATAGTTTAACAACAAGCATTTTTATATCGTGTTTGTACATCATTTTTATATCATTTGCTTTTATTCTTGATCTTCCCCCTCATTACTCATGACTGACTGACTGACTGACTGACTGACAGACTGACTGACTGACTGAATGGATAAAGAAACAAACGGTCACATTAACGAATAATGAATCATTGATATGATTGGATAAATTGATGTCAACTATATGTTAATTCATGATATTGGACTTTTATGCTACGTTATGTTTGTTTGTGCGTATTTATCAATACTAAAAGGGTCAATAACCATGGTTTAAAATAAACAAACACACGATTTTATCTCACAAATCGCTGTTTGACATAAAGGAGTAATGACTGATTAGAGCTAGAAAACACAAAATAAAACAAAATTTGAAATTTGTCCTTCGGTATCGGTAAAAATCAAAATAAATGAGATTAATTTTGTAATGTATTTATATTGTAAACATATTCATATGAGAATACTTGCTAAACATATTTATACTAAGTATACATAGTTTGTGACAGCAATGCTACGATTTAAATCTCTATTCAAAGATAGTTATGAATGTGTGTTCGCTACCTCGATAAGACACGTTAAGCACTGCATAAAGCACCAAGAAAACTAGATCAATCGAAACAAATAAACGGCGGTTCCCCCCCAATCCGTGTATATTTATCAACAGGTACACTCCACTCTAAATCTATTATTTTTCACAAGGTTGCGAGGTGATTATTCTGGATAAATCGTGTCATATTCTGGTGTTCCAACTGGAATTATCCCCACATCACGTTCTGTGTTAGCAGTATCCTAAGGCTCAGTTTTGCTAAATAGAAAATTGTAAACTTTTATATTAAAGGTCGTTAAGCAATTCAATTCAATTTAACCAACGATTAGGTGAAACGTAAAAACTACAATTTATGTTAGTGACTAACATTGAATTTAAAAAAATGTAAATTCACAAAAATACCGAAACGGACTGAAAAGAAATGCATGGAGCTAATTGTATGTATTTAATGTATGACAGTCATATACATTTATAATGAAGGGGTCATGGTTTAACGTATTCACTTATAAAGATTGAAATCGAGCGGCGTAATATATTGCATTGTACTAACTGGTTAATATATTACTATTATATGC
This sequence comes from Panopea generosa, assembly GCA_029582155.1. Lineage (NCBI taxonomy): Eukaryota > Metazoa > Mollusca > Bivalvia > Adapedonta > Hiatellidae > Panopea > Panopea generosa. The sequence continues at coordinate 45,909,669 of CM055896.1, forward strand.
TAATATCTTAATTTTATAAAAGTATCTTACAGGTGTTTTCATCCTTTTGAAGAATACAATAAGTACAACGACGGTTACAACGACAGCCACAGTTGACACAGAAACCGACACACCGAAGAGTAAAGATTATAAAATTCCTTCTGTCTTAAAATACAAATCGCCGGCGTAAGACGGTAGGCAGCCATGTTTACAAATACCAGTAAAAAAATGACACTGGGTGATATATAAACACTGACCACACGTCTTAGAACAGTTCATTCCGTAATTGTTGTCTGCACATTCTGTTATATATGCATTGTGAAAAAATAAACACATTAAACAGGACATCATGTAAGATTAATTTACTGTTTCATTCAATTGTGACAATAATTGTTTTAAACTGATCTTTTTTAAATTGATTGTGAAATAACTGAGAAAAATTGCGCTCGAAATTTTCCTGGGTAAAACATGATGACAAAGTGTATTGTTCGAGGACGCTACACATAGCCGTGACGAAGGATCGAATCGAATCCAAGATCAACACCGCCGACCCTGGATCCGATGATCCACCACTGAACTACGCGCTTCACAATAATTCTCACTAACATATATTTACACGGCAATATGAAAATCAATTTACCTAAATTGACTTTTAACAATTGAACCAGGATCATGCCCTTTCTATAACAAAATTAAAATGTATGGTTTACCTGGGTAATTTAAAATATTTATAAAAGTGGATGACAAATTTCCCTTAAAATGTGTAAACAGTTTGCGATACCTGATTTTAATAAAAACCGTTGTCGTTTTGTTGGAATGAGAGTATACTTTCCTAACATTTGTTTTGGTCTGGTACCGCAGTCTATTTCTATCCGATTCTTATATAGTTAAATATTTTACTGAGTGTGTTTTTCATGATTTAATTTTTTTAAGCAAAATATCTAACAGGCTACTGTCAAAATACCTTTACTACAGTGTATTCCATTATAACCTCGGAGACAATCACTGGGGCAAACACCAGTGTTGGCTGTACATGGTTCATCATACATGCAGAAACAGGAACTTCTGCAACCGTCGCCGTATGTCTTGGCATCGCATGCTAAATGGTTTGTAGTATGGAACATAGATATATACATTATGCAATACGAAATACCAAAAGGCCATTAAGTACACACGTAACAATAGAACATACATAAGTCGTCAATGACGAATTCAATGAACAATACAAATCTTAGATTAATAATTCTTCTTTTAACACAATATTAAAGTCAAATGTTTCATTTAACATCACTAACACATATCTAAATTAAGTTATATAACTCATTTCGCCACCATTATCACATTAAGGAATAGAAACCATATTTAAAACAAAATAAATGGGACTGGTATTTCCTTGAAGTTGTTTTTATCATCCCTCCAAAACATATAAAATATTAAGAGATTTGCAACTTTATATTGTCCAATATCATTACGGACATACTGACTATGATCCTTTTCATCATAAATGTTATATCCAAAAAAAATTCTATACATTATTTTCATATTTGTTTCATCCAGTCAATATTAAGAGATTAATAACTGTGATAGGTTTGCTTCTTGGTGATATTGGCCCATGAAAGCGATATGAGGCCCGATGGTTTTAAAGATATAAATTGATTTCAGTTATTGACATAGTGCCCGAGAAGTTTTGGGAAGCTTTACCTAATAACTCATAATTGTTATATCAGTAATTCTTAACAGGAATACCTGTATTTGTGAACACAGTCAGAGGCTTTGTTTCACAAACTATTTCGACGGGAAATATGAAGCCATGTTCGGAATATTTATGGAGAGTAGTGTAAATGCTGCGCATTCTTTTCCCTTTCTTTTTCCTTTCACTGTACATAAACAGTGACTTAATTACATATGTAATATGCTGTTTATATGTCTCTGATATGAATAATATATAAATTTATGTGAACAACACGCAGCTAACCTATGTCGCACGCATGTCCCACTAATCACATGACTTGTTGCTATCACAATGGCACTTAGACTCGCAATCAACACCAAACATGTTAGGTTAACAACCTGCAATAGGTTCTTCAATGTTTGCATAATATATGGATGTAACGCATCACAGGGAGAAGTACGAACACACAACACAGACATATATATGAAAACGCAACACAGGGTTGAGGGGAGAGTTAACTACTTGGAAATGAAAAAGTCACATCAATGTAGGAGTTATCAAATTATTTAGAATTTCTCAAGTAAACATGCGATAACATCAACACACAATAATTACTCTAGGATAGTTACCTGTGCTAAATATGTTGCGTTTTCATATTTCTTCCAATGTTGCGTTTTTATATCTCTTGAGTGTCCAGGTTTATGCATTGCTACCAAATTTTAAATCATTATCTCTTCATGTCTGAAAACGATTCTCAATATTCGTTATCAAGTATGTTGTAATTGGAAGAAATAGTAACATATACCAACACCATATTACCTCGATTGCAATGGTATGTAAACAAGTATCGTATTGGAGAAACAGTTGTTATATCTTAATATACATATAGCTAAAATAACAGCTGCCTAAACAATGACATAAACACAGTCAATGTATAGAAGACTCTTATTCAAATATGCTGTCAGGTATTACCAAACCGCCTTGAAATGATCAGTTATAACACCTGGGCCTACATTCATCAATAAAATGAGCCTGAGAATCGATTTTTTATATTTTGTATTTTGCATTACACCTCTTTTCATCATAAATAGCATAATCAAATATATATCGAATGCCTTAATGAAGATTGGCTTTGTCAATTGAGTCACCCTCTAGAATTAAAGGAATCACATACTTTTTAAGTAAAAATATAGTGTATTTTAATGAATCATGGGAGTTTGTGGGTAGGGGAAGTGCGCCGTTTGTTTTTAAAGAGTAGGCCTACCATGGAATAGCTAATACAAATTACCGCTAGGTTCTCTAATAACAATTATGTTTTGGATTATATATTGTTTGCCATGGTTGAGACTCCATCAGGCAACACCTCCTATGCGGCCATGAATAAAAATGCAGCAACCACACGTAAAAGGTGATCCATTTATGTCGGGATAACCATTGATAACCATGTCAACTTACAAGAAAGGCTGAAAATGTGGTCCTGTAACATCGTCTGTTAAATATTCATAAAAACTGCTTGTTTCTGACAAAACATATAGTAAATGCTGGTACAATATATATCTAAATTTCAGACTCGCAATATTGGTGAATTTGGTCCTGGCCTCAGTTGTTCAAAGCTCTGTTACATTAACGCCATGTTAAGCATACTTTTAAATTCGTTGTATTTTAAAATTTAAAACATTCAAGATAAATGTTACTAGCAAGCTTAACAAAATATTATTCTACTTCTATAATCCATTGTACTTGTATAAGAAAATTCGACTTTTAAAAAAATTCAACATCCAAATTTCCTTAAAGCTAACAAATATTTGAACAACTGAGCCCTCAGTGTACATCAATTAAATAAAATAAATAAATGGTCCACTACAAGATTGTCGTTCGTGATATCGAACATTTCATTTAAACTGCCAGGGTAAGGGGAAGGAAAGTTAGATTGTGTATCCTCTTTTTATATTGCGCAAAAGTATTCACATAAATTTGGTTGCCAGTTAATACATACCAATGCTTTACATATTATAAAATACTCTTGAAACTTGTAGGTGAAAGATAAAGATATACAAAGGATAGGTCTAATGTTAGTCTATTAGTATGAACACTTAAGATTTCCAGGGACATCTGCAATTATTATATTTTCCCACCTCTTATTCATTTATAGGTACTTTGTACATTTTGGTGATATGGTATTTTTGCATTTTAATTTCCAAGAAACTGGATGAAACAAAACTGTAAAAGAGTATGCCACTAAAATGACACGATATGTGTATCTTTAGTTTTAACATTAACTGTTTGAGAACTATCCCCTCTCCTCTCCTTGTATCTAATACATTCATCCAATGTGTACTACCAATACATGTGTATCTGGAAACGAGTCCCGATTTTTCTTCTTGTATCTAATGCATTCATCCAATATGTACTACCAATACATGTGTATCTGGAAGCGATTCCCGATTTCTCTCCTTGTATCTAATACACTCATCCATTATGTACTACCAATACATGTGTATCTGGAAACGATTCCATATTTCTTTCCTTGTATCTAATACATTCATCCAATGTGTACTACCAATAAATGTGTATCTGGAAACGATTCCCGATTTCTCTCCTTGTATCCAATACACTCATCCATTATGTACTACCAATACATGTGTATTTGGAAACGATTCCATATTTTTTTCCTTGTATCTTATGCATTTATCCAATATGTACTACCAATACATGTGTATCTGGGAACGATTCCCAATATCCTTCCGTGGAGAAGTCACCGATATTTCTTCTAATACCGTTCAAATAATCCCTTTACAAACATATTTACCTAATCCGTAATGCACTGTTTCATGAAACATATTCGATGAACGTTTGCAATATTATAGTATAACAACCGGTTGGACTGCACTTTCGTTCCTTTATATTACACCGTTTTTAACCTCACAGTTTAAACGTCTGTCTGGTGAACATGTTTCAAGCATTACCATGCACAATTTATTTACTTTGGATATTTCCAAATCAAAAATAACATAAGCGTATCTGTGGAAATGACAACTACATATTTTACATGACATGCACCTGTATTGCATTCGTCCCCTGTGTATCGAGGTTTCCAAGCAGGCGATTGGCACCTTCCAGTTGTTCTGTTGCATTTCTTCTCGTCTTTACAATGGCAATTATTGGAGCAATCGTCACCGAATTTACCAACTTGGCAATTTAACAAATACAAATTTGAATAAATATATACCCAACGTAAGATGTCGTATATAATCAATAGTTCATTATATACATACCATAAATGAATAAATGAATGAATGATATATATATATACATAGACAGGAAGTGGCAACGGAGTCACCGTCATGGAACAGCCGGTATCAAACTACGCCACTGGGGAGATTAAATCTGGTAAATTTGTACATCCAACCTTGCTCTTTCCATTTCGTCTCCATTGGGTTTATATGCCTGTATTGCTTAGGTTTGCACATTCATAAGGGTACTGACATTAATTAATAATGTATTATAATGTGTGAACTACGTTCACTCTCTACTCAAAGGCATACACGTGCGCAAGAAAAACGTATTAATTCAAATATGCAAAAAACTATTGACTAGATCACAGGATATAATATATTATATAAGTAATTTTGTCTGTATTGTCCAGAAATCTGCCAAAGGTTTATACAAGTACTATTTCATCTGACTGGTGTATGTTGGATAGGGTTATATGTTTTTACTGTAGGAAGAAATAAATTAACAGAACAGAACATTATTTTATTTCCGCTTAAGCATTACACCTCTTTTCATCATAAATAGCATAATCAAATATATATCGAATGCCTTAATGAAGATTGGCTTTGTCAATTGAGTCACCCTCTAGAATTAAAGGAATCACATACTTTTTAAGTAAAAATATAGTGTATTTTAATGAATCATGGGAGTTTGTGGGTAGGGGAAGTGCGCCGTTTGTTTTTAAAGAGTAGGCCTACCATGGAATAGCTAATACAAATTACCGCTAGGTTCTCTAATAACAATTATGTTTTGGATTATATATTGTTTGCCATGGTTGAGACTCCATCAGGCAACACCTCCTATGCGGCCATGAATAAAAATGCAGCAACCACACGTAAAAGGTGATCCATTTATGTCGGGATAACTTCCGTCAATTGCTCTGTCAGATTCCCAATCAATTTAGACACACAGAGGAGGTTTGGGACTGCAAACGGAAAACAAAAAAAAAACAACACATGGCGAAGGTTTCAAACACAGACACACGGTAATATTTATATTGATTTAACATAGTATTTCTCGTATGTTGACGTTTTAAAAGTCTCACTTAAGACTTACCTACCTTACATGACGGTACCATGATTTTTATGCCCCGAAATTAGATCTGCGTAAACCAGTTGGGCATACTTATTTTGAAAATACAGTAAATGTCACATTTCTTTGTGCATATGGGAACATTGGAACATTTTCATGAGATCTGCTGGATGACATTCTGAAATCTTTGATGAAGTTATAACAGTTTAAAGATGCGAAGTGATACACTGCAAAGAATCGGCAGAATTGTCAAAAATAAAGGGGTGCCACCAAACCATCGACATTGTGAAAAAGCAACTTGGTCAACCCCATGTTTTTGTGCATAATTGGACCAACACAAAACTATTTATGTGACAAGGCACTATTAGAACAATTGGTAAAGTATCCAGTGTTCCAGAAGTGCATTTCTCTATACTCTATATGTAGAACAGAACAAAATAATTATTGTGTGAGACGTAAAACAAGTGATTACACATATAAACATTATCATATTTGATGTTGCAAATTAACATTTAATCGGATCAAAGCAATAGAAACTGACATCAATTTTTGATTTATACTTTTTGGCATACATTATGTCCACAATTAGTAAGAAATATTATTATTACTGGCAACTTTCAACCACTCATGGTGTGTCCCGTTTTTCGTTGTAGGGATGATATAAGGTTCAAAATACATATTGCACTTGCGTATTTTAATTTCGTATTTGTTACATATAGATATATTTTTTCATTAATAGTTTGCCTGTAGAACGGACCCAGCTCTCCCGATGTGGTCCGTTAAATAGCAATTGTTACTGGTACGCTGATTTGCTATCATCTAGCAATATGTGACGCTGATATGTCAGTGAATTTGGCGTTGGGAAAGCCACATTTTCGCACGTTAATTTGTCAGTTGCTTCAGAGAATTCAGTGTGAATGCCGTAACAGTTTAGTAAGCGTCCAATGGCATGGAATTCCCGACTGTTTCATTAGGGGTAAACAGACCTGAAAAGGAAGATATCAGTTCCATATATAGACTAATATGTAGTTGATAAAAGCAGCATTATTTTAACTATCTACCAAAGACTATCACATACATGTCTTTTGTTATACGACTTACCGTAATTGTATTATTTCCTCACTATGACTATGTGTGAATAAAGAAATTTCATATTTTGTTTTTGTTGTAAGATGCTCTTAGCAAATATGAGAACAAATAAGCGAATTTAAAGATGTTGTCATTATTCATATGGCTATTTTGATGTTATATCGCTAAGTGACTGATAAAAGGAATTATCACTGTTAAAATGACATGTCATGGGAATGTACATCATGGCTCAGGAAGGTTAGAAAAGGTACGTCTAGAATAAAAAAACAGTACCAGGTATACTGTTTTGAAATGAATGTTCAGTTATAAGATTCAACGATTATAATACATATAGCTACATTATACGTATACACATATGGGGATACTTATTTGTGGATACCAGCGTAAAGATATCTCTGATCCCATTTTAATGTCTAATGCTGCTTTCTTCTTCAGCAATAGAATCCTCATATTTTCGTATTATTATTATCATTATTTTCCCTTTTTCTGCTTCTTCTTATCAGTGTATGTGTTGATGGCGAGTCTGTCTTGTTCCATATATATTGGAGGTCTGTTTTGTTTAACCTGGTTTGTACGATGACATACAAGTGCATGTGTGATATGTCAATGAAGGATATGTATATAACGTAGTTTATTATAGTATTACTTGTTATGATTCCTCTTTTGCCATGCCACATTACCGCTGGAGTTTCTATTTACATTTGACTGAATTTGCTTGGAAGTTTTTCCACTTTGGATCTTTATAGAAACGTTACCATCGTCCACATATTATTTGCTCTTCTCATCTTGCGACATTAATCAAAATCTATGTCCAGACCGAGTTATCCCACCTGCGTTCCCAAATGTACCTGAGCACAATTTGTATTATATTTGAAGTGTTGATTCGCCTCTGTGTGCATTACAATGTCCGAAGTATACGTGGCGAAACAGAAACTTCGTATCACTTCGTCTTCGAGTGTTCTTACTACTCCAACTTGAGAATTACAATGACGAATGAACTTCGTAATATATTTTCAAAAATTTTAAGTTAATAGAATAACTACAACGTTTTTTTAAATTTTCCATACAATTCGTTTACGTAACTTAGAAACAAATTACATTAAATGTTATCTGGCATCAGCATTAACCGGATTTACATAACCATGCTTTGAATCCAATCCGTTTCCTGTCTGTGTATAATTCTTACAGTTTATAAAAAATACATGTTATAGTATTGCAACATAGAAATACATATAATGCTATGTTTAAACCACACATATACCTACAGACCATACTACGGCAAGCGCGTTTAGCTAAAATACAAACCAAGGACACACACCTATAGAATCAGTCACTTCAATAGAAATTGTTTCAGCCATAGCTTATCATAACAGAATTTACATATAACATTCAGAAAACTACAAAAGGATACTTAAAAGTAGTTAATCTTACTCGTTACTTCGTGAGTTACCCCAGAGACACACGCTACGCGTTAACGCTAATGGCCTAATTAAAGCATTAACAACACGAATAAATGGCCGACTAAGAATTGCCCCGTTCGAATTATCTATCAAAATAGACACCCGTTAACCGGTTACGAGGGGAGCAGTTGTGGCGGAGAAACAGTTCAACATTTTTACGATGATTGTACTACAATCTGGATTGGGGTTTGTATTTTTGAATCCTACAATCGATTATTCGTGCAAAACATTGTAAACTTATTTGTTTCTCAAGAAAATGACATGAATGAAGAATATGTCATGTGATTCCTGTTTAAAACTGACATATATGTAGTAAGTTATGGCGAGTTAAATGTGACAATGTGTTGGAAAAGTGTGAATAAGAACATTTAACGCGATTTATCAAATTAACTATTTGATTTAGGGCTACTTTTTTATATGTCACCCATAAAAGAAACGTTTACTCTAAACATTGTCCAAATATTTACCGAAAAAAACCCACAGTATTCAAAGAGTTATGGACATTCAAACATGTGGTTGGATAAAAGTGTGGAGCATTAAGCATTTTAAAATAATTTGTGTGGTATTCTTCTTCTAAATATCGAAACAGAACGATAACGTTGGTGAGCCACCAGGGTAAAGACTTTGTACAATTGGTTATCTACTGCAGATTGAAGCTGAAATATTTTTTTGTTTCAGTATACATTTTACAATGATATTTGAACTGAAAGTTTCAATGAGTTAATTGTCAAATATGCAGTTTAATGGTATGAATGTTGTTGATAAATCTGTATATCTTGTAACAACTGTTCCCGGAAAAGTAGCTAACCAAATTGTTAAGGCATATATGAGACCATTATATAACATTTTATTACCAATATAACATAACAATGTACTTATTGAACGCCCCTCGTATCATGAGTAGGGTCCAGTTACGGATTCATAACAACGCACACACTTTATTAAGGACAGACAGAGAAACACGTTGGATCTTGAAAATACAGTGAAATAAGAATAATGTTATTTCATAAAGGGAAATAATTGAATAAATCAATTATACATTACCATATGCTATGACTTCGATTTTACAGAGCGCATTTACGCCATTATAAATAGTACCAAGTCTGTATGTTTCTGGCAGCTGTATTCTTACGTACCGTGCATGCTCGTTTTTAAAAGTGTACAAATAAAGTGTAGTCACAGATTTCTGTAGATTTTACACCTGTTATTCTATATGTTATATCCTGCATATCATCATTGGGTATTGTTGATAGGAACAAGTTTAAATCGCGACATATTTCTGAAAATAAAACAAAAGCAACATTAACAAAAAGTTATTATTGAATTTTGCCTTAGTGTACATTGCCATAGTATTAATGTATTGCTTATAACAATATAACGACATAATAAACTTGGTACATTTATATTTATTTGTATATAAATATGCAATCACATACATGTATGTATGAGGGTCACAAGTTTCTACCAATATAGAGTATGGTTTAACGCCATTTTAAACAAATATCAGGTTATATAAGGCATATCCTATTTTATTGGTAGATACTATCCTCAGAATGGATCTGAGCATAACCACCGTCCTTCCGCAAGTAACTTAATAACGTTTTCGCATCACGCTTTTGGAGCAAATGGATCCGAACGTATGGTCTTCTCGGTGTGAAGTAAGTGCATTTATGACAATCCCCGTTCATCGAGGGTAAACATAACAAAGATGTGTTTATTAATTATACATTTGAGAGCTCACTTACTATTATAAGGTTGAAAAATGCAAAACGGAAATCATATTAGCTGCATAACTAATAAATACTACACTTTCAATTCAAAGCGTAATTGGTATAAGTGTAATATCTAGTATACAGTATGGTTATCTGGACTACAAACTCGTTATCGGTTGACAAACGTGCCGTGAACTCATAACCGACGAAGAAGGAATACATCAAATAAAAACAACAAAAAATAAAACCACCACATATATTAAGTGGTTCTAACCATATCAATCGATAAAAGTTATATTGATGAATAGATATCCTGTGATCATATAACAGCTCACTACACAGTTGCTCCCTTTTGTAACACGATGCTTGTGCTACTAAATTCATCATATGTAAGCTGTTTCGGAATATTTACAAAATGATTAATACACGCTGAGATTTCTATCGGCAAATTAGTTAATAGAGCAAAAGGTGGCATAGAATATATTGCAATAAGACATCACTGGTATTATAAAATGATGACGTTCATTGGATTTTAACAGATTGATGGATTTAAGAGAACACTTCTTTATTTTAAAAAAATCGGGTGTCACTGTACTGTCTTTAAAAAACAAGCTGGTAAACCAACCAGTTATTGCACATCTTTTATGAGCGTATATATTCCTGCTATGTAAAAAATACTATAAGACCGTTTCTATATAGATTTATCCGCATGGACAGTGTAAACTTATGTAATATAGAACACAATTCAACTGTATAATTAGACATTAGTGCTAAATTAATATAGTAAAAACATAAAATATAAATTTTGTTATATTCGTTAAAACAAACTTCGAACACGTAACAAAGTATATTCTATTCTTCTGGCTTATAACCGACTGCTTTGTCAATTCACTTTATCTAATTAAGTGGGTATGTAATAAAATAGTATTTAGTTTTAAATGAACCAAGGACAATGATCTGAATACGAAATAATGATATTACTAGATTGGTACCAGATATTTGAACGATACCGTAGTTCTTTGTTTTCATCATAGAAACAGATAAAGCAGTTGATAATAAGCTGGAACAATAATCTAAGTGTATCAAAGAATATCAGTTGAGACTGATATCAGGTATCAAAGGAGCCCATAGAAACATGCTGTGTAAAATAATAAGCGTGAGAATTACATTAAAGTCAAACAATTAGTAGAGATCAGTATTTTTCAGCTTGTTTTATGTCTGTATATGATCCCTAGAAATGTTTTCCATAAATGTTTTGACGTAGTTATATCAATAACAATGTTGATGCAACCAACTCATTGATGATGCCATTCAAACTTTATCGGTTCAGCGAACAAACTCATTCTATCTTAGACTCTTTCCTACTTTAAAGATGTTGAGATGCATCATCAATAACTTTCTGTTCAGTAAATGATGGAAAGTTAATTGAATCTTAAAAGAAGTAATCGAAGATAATTTTTAATTCTATATCTTTGAAGCCAAATGCGTTAATACACATGTCGTTTTCCGTTTTATTCAATGTTTGGTCAACAAATTTAAAGAATTTTAGACTACAGCGACAAAATACAGCATAAGAACAGAATATCCATAATGAATTACGTTTGATATGAATGTAAAAAAAAAAATATAAATATATATGGCAATACAGGTGAGGTTCATTTAAACATTCACGGATCCTACACACAAAACTTTAAACAAACAGCAGTGATACTTATGATCAATCCTAAGACTGACATTACCGAGTTTTGCATAGCTACTGAGCTTGACAAATAAACAGAATGCGTTATTTACCACAGCATGAGGTAACACAAATGCTCGATTGGCCAGTAAGATCCGTTGACCTAGTAGATGACATTAATATCTTACATATACACCTATAACAATCAAATAATTAGAAATAAAGCCACAATGTTTGCTCTCGGGAAGTGGCGCCATATTGATAGTTTACTCATTTTTCTAACATTCTAAATATGGATATCCAAAATATATGCATAATTATGTTAATGTAACTGTGATAAAGGGAAAAAGCCAGAAAATACGACAACAGAGTTGTTATATTCTAATTGTACTATTGTGGCTTCCCATTGAACAATATTATTGAGATATTATAACAATAACAACTTTTATTTAAGTTGTATTTATTATGAAACTCGTACCTGTGTCGACGATATGTTTGCCGAAAACCGTAACTTTTGTGATTTCGAAAACCTTTTCCAGATCTACTTCCTATCATGCAAGTGGTTCATTACCTTGGTTAATGAAGGGGATGTATTCTAGCTTATCTATATCGCATTTTCTGTCTCCATCAACTGCCTTGTTAGCTGGCCATTCATTTCCTAATACGTCATATGAACCATACTGCGTTGTGGTCTTCTTTAAAGCGATATTTAATCTAAACAAAATAAATAGTGGAGGTCACACGAGTGCTTGCTTATTTGAATTTCTTAAATGTGTTTGTAATCTATTACATGCAAACATTTGCTGGGCATGAAACAATATTTGAAAACGTGTTAAATAAATTTAATGATAAATATACACGAATGTGAGAGCCTAGTTATCGCATCGCTTGGAAAAGTGGTACATGTGTATTTACCATGATTTCCTTTTCAGGTAATCTCTTTTAGGAAGAAGAACATATTTTTTTCAGACTATTTCTGACAGTTCATGGAGATGACGTAGCATTGAAAATATACAGCTACCACAATATTGTAAACAAAATTAATATATAACAAATATATAGCAAAAACAAAATAAATACAACACATACATACAGAAGAAGATTCGAGCATTTAAACGATCAGTAGTAACAACTTGGGAGCTTTAACCTGATTAAAGGGTGTATAGTTATAATATATATATATATATATATATATATATATATAACTCAACATATGGATACTGAATCATAATTAAATAATATATATATTTTTTAAAAAATTGCTCTGGTTCTTATAAAGGTAGATGCATTTCTCTACCTTTCACTGTTACTCAAATTGCCGTTGAATCTAAACATATTTAGTGGAAAAAGAGAGGTATATTCACAAGTGATCATAAAATGTCAGTATTCGCGAGCGATTTCACTAAAATTTATTTTAACATTTTTATAAATGAAATCATTGAAATTATCATTAAATAATGTCATCTTTGAAAAAATCGAACATTAACTACACCAAATAATTTCTTGAGTGATTAAATCGTTGATTATATTAATATAATAAAACTTGTCATAATTTAAACTATTTACCGAGTACCGTTCCGGAAGATATAATTCCACCGTGTATACATTCAATAGCAAGGAACAAAATAACCAGCGATCCATTGATTTGACGAGTCATCTTCTATAACAATATTCAAGACGAACCAACTAACAGACTGTGTCTATGTCTTACTTCGACACATTTGAAACCAAATAAGTTACATTCTAGGTTACCTCTTTTTTAATCAAGTTATATTCTCATCTTCCAGCCTTTTGTGTCAAAGGCGTATAATGAGAAGAGAAAAAGCATTGCCAACACATCCTAGAGATGTTCAAAATGACTTCTGCGTGTGCATAAATTAATGTTATTACGTTCTGATCTACCTTTTATCCATTCTGCCATTGTAAATATTGACAGACTATTGGCCAAATATTTTAACGAATACATGTGACAATTGTTGAAACAAACCCTATCGATGTATGATATGTTTATGCAAGTCTTAAAGTCTGTATTTAAGAAATGGTTTTATATTTGTAATGTTAAGTGAACCCTGGCATTAAGAAAGAAGTATTCTGTTTTGACCAACACTGAATGAAATATTCCGCAATTCAAAAGAACCAGATAAAATACTGAGTCAAATTACGAAACACCTTTTTCACGGCCGTCACATAGCACACGAGATGACATTTTACGGCCATCATACAGCATACGAGACGACAGATTTATTCAGCCACATAGCACGCGTGAGGACTTTTCACCGCCGCAACATAGTAGAGATGATACGACATTTCGCACAGGATACGACGTTTTACGTCGGTCAAATATCATACAAGACGACATTTTACGACCGCCACAAAGCAAACGAAACGATTTATTGCGCAAGCCACTTAGCACTCGAGAGGATTTTTCACGGCCGCAACATAGCACACGTGATGACATTTTACGTCAGCCACATACGTATTTCCAACCATGCTTATTATGTGATCACTTGTTAGATGTTTGATTCTTTAAGTAATTGACATTGACTTAGATATTAGACTAAGTGCTTTTTATCTATTGTGTAAGTTTGTTTACGTTTAAATTATGGTTAGTGTTCATTAAGTAATACTTCACCAAATAAGAAACACAAAGGGAGCGACACTGATTGGCTTACTGTTAAACGTCATTCAGAGCAGAGCTATAATGAAAGCTTAGGCAATTGATGTTTGAAAACCATCCGTTGCTAAGACCGTTTTTAAGCATGACTCGTGCGGTTTATAGTTTTACATGACTCGTTCCGAATTGAATCAAGGGCGGACACTGTGCAATGTCATTTATGCTTGCGCAGTCATGACAAGCTTCTTAATAATTAAGAACGAATTTAATTATTAACAAATAAGAACAACAAAATTTTGAAAAATGAACCGATTCATTTGGTTGTCAAATGAGGTTAAACACTAAATGGATATTATAGGCATTTGCCGTGAACATAATAGCTAATACTGCTACGATTTTCTTATGGTAGGGTATACATTTAACATACGGAAGGTCAATGGTTCGATCCCGGTCGCGTCATACCAAATACTACACTGTAATATAAGATTGTTTCTACTTAGTAGGTTTAATCTATGGATATACAATGTATGTTTTACAGATGAATTGCATATCGAGGAAGAGTAAAGAATACGTAAAACCTAATTTAGTAGGACACCATGTCAAAATTCATAAATTTTCAAAAGATTTATTAGAAGCGATAATTTATGACACAAAACACACACTGAAATGGTGATATTGACTATTTTAGAAATTATGTAATGAGAAAAGCCAGTTGAAACTTTTACCTGAGTTTTACTATTTCTTAATATCTATCTAAACTAACACTGAATGAAAAACTACACAATTCAAAAGGACAAGATAAAATACTGAGTCAAAGTAAGAGACGAATTTTTAGGGCCGCCACATAGCACACGTGACGACAATTTACGGCCGCCAAAAAGTACACGAGACGACTGTTTACGCCGGAACAAAGCACACGAGATGACATTTTGCTGCCGCCACAGAGCACACGAGGCGTGCTTGTGTGTATGTGTGCCGGTTGAGTTCTGACCTTATATATTCCCATTATTTATATATTTATACAAATGATCTGCAAGTGTTTTTACAATTAACGTCTTTACTAATAAATGTTGTGGTGTTAAATAACTGCTCAAATGGGACGTTAGGGCAGTGGATAGAGTGTTGGCCGGTAACATAGGAGCGTTATTGGTAAATAGTATTGTTAACTAGACGAAAACATATAAATACAACCATAATAGTATATCAAATGACACAATATTTAAATCAATATTTAATTAAGATTCTTAACAAATGGTGAAAAAAGCTGAAATCAAATACTGATGTTAGCAGATCTGCTCAAGTGATCATCACATTCTATTTTGATTAGATTTCAGTTCAGCTGGGCTGATATTGTATCTAACTTTAAGGGCTCGGACTAGTCTGACAGGCAGTGAGGTCTCATGGCATTGGCTGAGTCTGCATGTTATGGCTTAAACATATTATGTTTGATTTTTTTATCTTGCATATTCAAAACAAATTTCGTTTTTTTATGATTATGTTGTAAATAACCGTAATTATGATACCTTCTAGATCCTAAAGTGTTAAGCACTTGAATAATAAAAACTGCTATTTATTCCTGTTGTTATCTGTCCATTCATTTAATAAAATAACTTTAATATGTGTGATAAAATACTGATGCTGTTATTTGTTATTGTATATATCCTGTTTTAAGTTAAACTTTTACTATATGTGATAATATATCGATGCTTCTATTTTGTATTGTGTGTATCCTGTTTTAGGTTATACTTTTACGATGTGTGATAAAATACTGATGCTGGCATTATCATTGTGTATATCAGGCTATTAGCTTATATATCTAATATGTTTGATAAAGAAAATGATGCTGCTATTGGTTATTGCATATATCCTGCTGTTAGTCTATCTTTGACTGTGTGATAAAATACTTATGCTTCCATTTTTTATTTTGTAAATCCTGCTCATAATTTATATTTTTGCTATGTGTTACAATACTGATGCTGCTATTTTGTATTGTGTTTATCCTTCTTTCGGTTACACTTTTACTATTTGTAATAAATTACTGATGCTACTATTGTTTCTTTTTGTATATCCTGCTTCAGGTTTAACTTTTGATATGCGTGATTAAATATTGATGCAGCTGTACTGTTTATTGTATATATTCAGTTTTAAGTTACACCTTTCATAAACGTGATGAAATACTGACGCTGCTATATTGTTTATTGTGTATATCCTGCTTAAGGTTACAATTTTAATATGCTAGATAATATATTGATGCTGCTATATTGTTTACTGTGTATTCCTGCTTTAGGGTATACTTTTAATATGTGTGATAAAATACTGATGATGTTATTGTTGCATAATATACGAGGTATTCCCAAAAATAATAGGACGACCCTGTCAATTCAATATTAAGGACGTCACATGCAAACCAATGGTATCAATGGATAAATTGACGCATATTCTATAGTTATAAAACAACAAATCAGCTTTCAGTGAGCATTAAGTTCATGCAAAAGTCACCATAGTAACGCGAGTTTAGAAGTACGGGGGACTTATGAAATAACGCATTGTCTTGAAAAACAGACAACTTCCACAATATGATACAAACAGTTATGAAATATTAATAGAGGTAAGTTCAGATCATATGCGAACGTCGTTTTAAAATCGACGTTATCAACAGACATTTGAAAAGTGTTAATTATATTTTTACTATGTGTGATACAATACTGATGTAGCTATTTTTTATTGTGTTAATCCTTCTTTAGGTTATACTTTACTATATGCAAATAAATACTTATGCTGCTGTATTGTATTGTCTATATCCTGCTTTAGGTTATAGTTTAGTATGTGTGATATGATACTCGTGCTGCTATTGTTTCATTGTGCATATCCTGCTTTAGCTAATACTTGAACTATATGTGATAAAATACTGAAGCTGTTATTTTATATGATGTTTATCATGTTTTGGGTCAGACCTTTACTATATGTGTCAAAATACTGATACAGCTATTTTATATGATGTGTATCCTGTTTTGGGTTATATTTTTACTATATGTGTAAAAAAACTGATACAGCTTTTTATATGATGTATATCCTGTTTTGGGTTATACTGTAACAGTTTGTGATAAAATACCGATGCTGCTTTTTGTTATGGTATATTTTCAACTATAGGTTGTACAATTACTAAATGTAATGAAATACCGATGCTGCTATATTGTATTGTCTATATCTTGTTTTAGTTTATAATTTTAGTATGTGTGATATAATATTTGTTCCGCTGTTGTTTCATTGTGTATATCCTGCTTGAGCTTATACTTGAACTATATGTGTCAAAATACGGATACAGTTATTTTATGTGATATCTATCCTGTTTTGGGTGATACTTTTACTTTATGTGTCAAAATACTGATACATCATTTTATAAGATGTGTAATCTGTTTTGTGTTATACTTTTACTGTTCTTGTCAAAATACTGATACATCTTTTTATATGATTTAATCTGTTTTGTGTTATACTTTTACTGTTCGTGTCAAAATACTGATACAGCTTTTTTAAATGATGTGTATCCTGTTTTGGGTCACACTTTTACTATATGTGTCAAAATACTGATACAGCTATACTATATGATATGTATCCTGTTTTGTGTAATACATTTACTAAATGTGTCAAAATACTGATACAGCTATTTTATATGATGTGTATCCTGTTTTGGGTCACACTTTTACTATATGTGTCAAAATACTGATATTTAAATGTTTTTCATGATTGAATTATTGTAGATTTAAATGCCAGGCTTTTTTATGATAAAACTTTAAGAAAAAAAACTTCATTATGTAGACGACGTGTTGTGATGTTGGTTTTCGTAGGAAGATTTAAACGTAAAACTATATGAAAGAAATGAGTATTTGTTTTACATGAAAGAACCTTTAGGCATTAATTTTAAGAAACTGCAATTATGAAGAAATTACTGGGAAATCAGATTTTTATTTTAAATGACGTCAAAGGTTTAAAAGTTTAAAAAAAACGGATGGCAATTCGTGCCATATTATTTTTTTTTATAAATTTTATATAATTTGCTGTGTTGTTTGCTGTGAAATTATTTATATTTGTTTAATGTAAAAATTTTTTTTCCAGAATGGCACTGTGCACTGTGTTGTGAAAACTTACATAACGGACATGCTATTGTTACGTTAAGACTGAAAGGATGTAACGGTATTTAAAACGCAAGCAAAGAGCGAGGTGACACTATTATATACTATTCCTGGACAATTAGTACATACCAATTGTCGAAAGTCCACGAACTCTAAAATAAAACACTGAAAAAATTTGCTTTAGCGAACGGTGCATGTTTTGTGACCAATTTGCAAAACTATTTGACAAAAAGCGTGGCTTTGACGTGTTCCCTGTAACGAATTTAAACTTTCAATCTTGTATTTTCAAACTATACAGAGATCGAAGTGATGAGTGGGCGGACGATGTTCAGGCACGGCTTGAATGTGTAAGCGACTAGCCGGCAGCAAATGCAGTTTATCATCAGTCGTGTGACGTGAATTGCCGGACAATGAAAAACCTTCTTCGGACATTTTCGCCTGGAAAAAAATCAGTAAACAAACTCGCGGCATGTCTGCAGAGTTTGAGGTCACATAAGCTTTCATCACTGTCATACACGATCTCGAAGAAAAAAAAGACAAAGAGCAATTAACTATATCAGATCTTGTGTACAAAATGCAGAAATTTGTGGAGACGATGCTTTTATTTCTGAGTTGAATGGAAAAAGTGATGTAGATGCACTGAAAAGTACAGCTTCATCTATTCTTCACGACTTTTATCAGCGTCAAAAAAGTGTTGATACTGAAACTGAAAAGATTGCAATATTAAAGATAGCAGCAAAACTGATAAGAAGTGAAGTCAAAACAATGGAGACTTCAAAAGCTAATTACCCAACTCTTTCAGAACTTTCATCTGTTGAACGAAACATTGTATATTTGCAAAAGTGCTAATCTTGTTCTTCAGAACACTTAGAACTTGGGGTTCAGCTGCATCATCACTTTGCATCTAAGTTTCTCATCGATGCTTTATACAACTTTGGGTTTTGTTGTTTATACACTGAAGTTCAAAAGTTTGAATCAAGTGCATCAGTTTCTCAAGGGACGGATCTCTATGGTTTCAAACTTAGTAAATTTGTCCAATTCGTCGCTGATAACGAAGATTATAATATTAGGGCATTGGATGGACACGGAACTTTCCATGGAATGGGCATCGTTGCATGAATGACACCAGGAACCCAAAATCACAAACCTACCCCTAGATAACCGTTTCATCAGAGGACACCCTCTCTGCTGGGGATATAAAGATATCATACTACAGAGCAAAATGAAACCAATAAAGTACTAATCACATTTGATGAACTTGAAGATTTAAGGGTTTTGGACGACACTTTGAAACTTGATATTCTGTTTAAATTGTCTTTGCCCATAAGGCCGGTTCGAACTGGGTGGTCTGGACTTATGCAGATGATACAAGAAGGTGAGTGTGCGGGAAAATCATCAGTTGTATTCATGCCAATGATTGACTTAAATCCAAGTTATATGTCATGCATATACACAACTCTAAAGTTTGTTGGTGATCAGGCAGTCAAATATGGAACGGACCCTGTGACAACGTTTGACCAGCCATTATACTGGAAGGCAATGACTGTCGCGTTGAACGAACAAGAGAATAGTAGCCTTCCTCAAGTGATATTACGGTTAGGAGGTTTTTAAACAGTCATGAGTTACCTGGGATGTATTGGTCATCTGATGCAAGAAACACGCCTTTGCGAGCTTTTAGAAACAGTCTACACTCAAAATTCTGTTGGATATATGCTGAATGGCAAAGCAGTTGCAAGAGCAATCAGGGGGCATTTGCTCATAGACAATACTTTAAATTCAATACTAATCTCGAAAGTATTTAAGATTCCGCTGCTACTAAAAGGCGATAGTAACAGTGCATCGAGTGACCAGCTAATTATCATAAATGACCTTTGTGAAGAAGATGAAGAACATGAAACGTTCAACATTGCAAGCAGGCCTAACGAAGATATGAGTAGCATCGGTGAAGTGTATGATGATCTTGCTATGGATAAAATCGATCTTTATTCTGTATCTGAAAATGATAAGCTTGAGAAAATAAACAAACAATTCTCAGAAGAAAAGAACTCGTTGAAAAAGTTCCGAACGGCAGTTACAAGGAGATGAAAGATATACTAAGATTATTTATTAAAGCAGAAAGGACAGGCAAGTGGTATCTTCATTTACAAGCACTGCACCAAATGTTTCCTTATTTTGAAGCAGCAGGTCACAATCTGTATCTTAAATCGGCCTATATTTATCTCCAAACGATGAGAAAATTCGAAATAACCAACCACACAGTTTATCAGCATTTCAGATCAGGTATTCAGGTTGTTCGAAGAACAGACAGATATTGGGCAGGATTTTCAACCGATCTAAGTATTGAGCAGGTGTTAATGAAAAGTGTAAAGACTAATGGCGGACAGACCCGAGGAAAGGGAATGTCAGAGAAACAGCGGACACAATGGCTTCTATCTCTGCCATCATGCGCAGATATAGAAAATGACATGAAGGATCTCAGTGGAACTGCGTAAAACAAAAGTAGTCAACATAATGAATGTGGCCATGCAAGGAAAGAAAGAGACTACAAGGATACACTTACTTTCCTGTCATTTCTTTTTGGAAGAAATCCGTTTACTCGGGATCCATCTCTACGAAATATTGAGACTGGGGTAACTCCTGATTCCTCTGTAAGTTTCGAAATAGCCAACGACATCGGTTCAAAAATTGTAGCATCAATGCAAAGTAAAAATGCATTTGCACATTTATTCAAACGGTCAGAACAGGTTAAGCAATTGAATACAAAAATGCAGTAAAGGTAGACTGACAGACAATTCAGGTTGATCCACAACTTCTTTTCCAGAGGTTGACAACAGCTGCAAATAAATCAGATAAATATATGTATGAGGTATTCACATGTGAACTTTGTACCGTACCATTTGCACTCTTTGATTCACCTGGCTTTATGAGACAGCCAAAGAAACCAGCACTGGCAGATGAAATTTGGTCCTTAGGAGATTGTGGCAGACAAGAGGAGCCAGAAAGCAACACAGCTCAATATGTTTTTGATGGTGGAGCATTACTTCAGCGCATACCATGGAACCGTGCTTCAACGATTTCTGAAATTTGTAGTGTTTATGTAGATTATGTATCTAGAAAGTATCATGACCCAGTAGTTGTACTTGATGGATATGAGTCCGGACCATCTACAAACGATGAAACGCATTTGCGACTTTCAAAAGGAGTTGTGGGTACAAAAGTTAATTTCAAAGACAGTACTCCATTTTAAGGGTAAAAAGAACATTTTCTCGCAAATTCGGAAAACAAACTGCAATTCATAAAAAATATTAGTTGGATCTCTGAAAAACAAAGCAAAGTTAATAAAGAAGTATATAAGGAGGATGATGCCGATTTACTTATGGATGTAGTACAGACAGCAGTTGCTTGTGCAGAAGAGCGTAACGTGATTTTGAGTTGTGCAGACACAGATCTTCTTGTTTTGCTGATCTATACAGCTAATATTGAAAGTAATAGTACTTTCTTTCAGTCGGAAGGGAAGCAAAACAGACCTAAAACATTAAAAGTTTGGGATATAAAGCGGACAAAGGTGCTACCTGGACCTGCTACATGTAGATGGTTGCCGTTTGTGCATGCTATTACAGGATGTGATAAATCACGACTATTTTGGGTTAGAAAAGGGCCAGCAGTTAAAAAGCTTCTAAAGGACAAACAATTTCAGATATGCGCAGAAACATTTACAAAGACAAGTTTACGGGAGGATTTTCTAATAGCAGGAGAACGTGCATTAGTTATTCTTTATGGCGGGGTTCCATTTGAAGGTATGAATTTGTTGCGTTTCAGAAAATTCGCTAGTAAAGTAATGACTAGTACAAACTATGTACAAGTACATAGTTACACTTGTTCATAGTTACACTTCCACCAACATCGGCTCCAGTAATGCAACATAGCCTGCGAGTTTACTTTCAAGTTCAAACTTGGGTAAACTCAAATGAGGTAATAGCACCTCAAGAGTGGGGATGTGAAGTTGTCGAAAACAATATGTTGCCAATCAAGATTCATTTACCACCAGCGCCTGACAGTTTGTTAAAATTAATGAAATGCAATTTTAAAGTTAACTGTGATACGAAAAGGTACACGTGTAGAAAGCATGGGCTCGAACGTTCTGTTGGTTGTGGAGAGTGTAGGGGTGTTGTATGCACAAATGTATCAAATCTGACTGAGACAGACCTAAGTGAGGACATATAAACTTGTGCAAAACCGGAAGTGTGACAGGTTATATCAACTCTTATAATAGCAATTCTTAACTTTATATTATTATTTGATGAATTCTGAACGTCTTCTTTCTTCACCTGTGGAGGCATCTGCAATCGAAAACAGCAACAAAGACAATTAGTAAACAAAAAAAGAAACAATTTTTCATTGCATAATAGAAAATGAAAGAAAACATCCTATAGGAGTTAATTGATTTCATCTTCTTCATTCTTCTTCCGCAACACGTGTAGAAAAAAGGCGCACGCGAGGATTAAAAATAAAAACACAATCGTAATTAATATAAGAAAGAAAGTTGTACTTGGTGTTATTATTATCCTAAACCTGTTTTCTTAATTGAATTGATATGTTAAAATAATAAAACAGCGATTTAAAAAAAAATCCGAATCCCCAACTGGCAGCTGGTTGGTAGTTGGCGATTCGAGGCGAATCCCCAACTGGACATTTTGATTCACCGTCTGGTGAGTATACTCGTTGTATTGAACCCGAACCCGAACGGGTTAAACCAGTGACAATTCTACTAATCTCATATTGATTTTTTCTATTTTTTTTTTTTTCATAAAGAGTACAATTATCCCAAACAAGAGATGCATTATCTAAGATTGGTCTTAAGTAAGATGTATAAATTTGATTAAGAGTATGTCTTTTAAGTTTAAATTTCAACATTGTCATCGAGCCTAAAACTTTAGAAGCAGAGGAGAGCATTTGAGTTATATGTTCATATATCAAAAATAATGTATGGTTTATTTAGATTTATAAGGGATAAAAACATTACTACAGTTTTATTTGGATTAAACAGAACTAGCCATTGTTTTGACCATTTAGAAATTAAAATTAAGGTCATTATTAAGTATGTTTTCCATTGAATTGATATTATTTGTTGAATAAGCTCATTAACTATCATCTGCAAATAATCTTGCTATACTTAACATTGATTCAGCAATATCATTGACATATACTAGAAAAAATAAAGGACCAAGGACATAGCCTTGTGGAACTCCAGCACTCAAGGATTTTGTATCAGAAAACGAAGATCCAACAAAGACCTGCTGGTGTCTGTTTGTAAGATAAGTTGATAACCAATGAATTAGATTTCCTGATATTCCATATTGTCGAAGTTTGAATATTAACCCTTTATGCCAGACTCTGTCAAATGCTTTTGATATGTCACAAAAAACAATGCACGTAGATTCCTTTTCATCAAAAGCTTTACAAATTTGATTATAAATATCAATAAGTTGAAAAACAGTAAAATGTCCTGGTAAAAATCCAGATTGATTTTGATAGATAAGGTCATTAAAATGTAGATAGTTATATAAATATTTAAAAACAATACGCTCCATTACTTTACCAATACAACTAATTAAAGAAATTGGTCTATAATTTGACGGGATGTCTTTGTCTCCTTTTTTTAAAAAGTGGCATAACATGAGCAAGTTCCCAACATGCAGGATATGAACATTCTTGAAGGGATCTATTAAATAAAATATTCAAAGGTTTACACAATGTTTTAGATGTTTCTTTTAACATACGATGACTAATTTCATCAGGACCACTAGCCTTATTTTGATAAGATATCGGTTATACCTTGTTCTGTTATATCAATATTATCTATAACTTATTCTGATTTTAGTTTGAAATCTGGTAGACTAGATTTAGAATCGTCAACCGTTGAAATAGACTCAAAATAAGTGTTTAGAGTATAAGCCTTTTCCATGTCTGATATCGAATAAGTTTGATTAGTATTTTAAGAGGAGGTATTCTGTCACATTTTTTTTAATTATCTTTCACCAGTAATTTAACAATTTTCCAATATTGATGCGGATTTGTTGCAATAAAATCAATAAGTGTGTATTCTATGTTGTCAAAAAATATCAGTTTTGCGTGTTTTTTTTTCATATTATTTACCTTGTTTCTAAGTTGTTTAAAAATGTTCCAATCTGACAGTTTTTTAGTGCAAATGGCTAAATTATTTTTCCTATCTCTTTGTCTTGTCACACGACGAATTTCAAATAATACCATGGTTTATCATTTGAATGAATAGTTACTATAAATGTTGGAATACATGTTTTAGCTTATTCACGAAATTTTGAAATAAAGTTATTGCAAGCTATATCAATCGAAGAACTATATAGAAATGTCCAATCTGTCATTCGTAATAAGTCATTCAGTTGTTTAAAATCAGCTTGTTTATAATTCTATACTCTCTTTTTATATGGAATGAAAGACTCGAAAACAATATTTATATGTAGCATAATTGTCACTGATACCACTGTCAATTTTTAATATGCCAGAATCATACGTTGTAACATTATTTGAGATTGCAATAGGATCAATTAGGGTTTGAGAAAAATCAGTTACACGGGTAGTCTCTTTAATAATATTATTTAATTATAGGATGTGTTAAAATTTAATGTTTTTAAATTGAGCTGATTTGCGTTGATATCTCCTACTAGTATAATACTATTTACATTTTCAGTTGCCTTTTCAAGACAAATACTAACTTTATCCCAAAATTCTACAGTATAGTGTGGAGGACGGTAAAGTTTACATAATAAGAAAGATTGGTGTTTTTCTTTAATTTCAATCCTTAAAGATTCTGGAAGATATGTCTCTAATTCAGTCAATCTTTTCGGTCTTCAATGAGAAGATGCATAGACTAATAATCCACCAGAATGTTCAGTAATGTCCTTTCTAAATAAAGTATCAAATCCCTCTAGGTGCAGCAAATCGTCACTGATATTATCGGATTAATGGGATTCTGTGAAACATAGAATATCAAAGTCTAAGAAATTGTCAGTTATATAATCTTGTTTTTTTCTAATACTACGAATATTTTGGTGAATAACTGAGAGACTATTAGTAGAATCGTAAACAGGTCAAGGGTTAAGTTCTACATCACCAGACATGATCATTAATTCATACGAATCAGGGTATATCGGATAATTGGACTAAGACATGAACACTTATCATGAACTCTATCAAAGTTATAATCCGTGATCTCACTTTGGCTAAATTTAACAACAAGTAAAATAACTGTAAAAGTAAATTGCAGGTTCAGTATTCCTTTACAAAGTACAGAGGTTAAAACGTTCAAAAAATAAAAAATACAAAACTGTAAACGCTCAATATAGTACATCAATAATCCATAAGAATTTCTATGATACGTAACCCAGTGACTTACTTTCTGTCCCTTATTGTTAAATACACCGATTGCTGCTCTCCAAGAGTTTACATCATTACCTATTTGGAAATAGGATTACATTAATTATAGTGGAGCACAGCCATCGGGCTAAGTATATCGAAATGAGGCCGAAACGCGAGGAAACACCGGGATGTGATATCCAATCATGGGCGAGCAGACAATAAATAAAGAAAAAGAGTAATAGAATCATACGAGGAATCATGACTGATATTTTGGGTAATTTATTGTTTTAATCATCAAAATAACTTATTTGGGATGTTTTTTTGTTAAGATTGTACAGAAATAAGTCGTTAAATGCTTTTAAATGGAGTAATTACTTGTATGACATTATTACAAGTGTTTTCAAAAATGTAAAATCATAAGTCACGGATTAAATTAGAAATCTCTATAAAGGAAATGAAAAAAAAGAGATGTCCGAAAACACATGTTTATTCTAGTTTAGAATTGCTAGTTTAAAACAAATATATTCATGTATAAACCGATTCAGCTATTTTGAAACTACGTCATTCTATTTTTAGATTCAAGATTCAAGATTCAAATTCTTTATTCAGTAATTTAAACATATAATGCTTCTCATTACATACAAATTCAGATAATACATGTAACACATGACACATAGATAATAGATCAATATTATGTTAGATTCTTTTAAATTAGAAAATTACGTTATTTAAATACATATATTTTAATAGGTTTTGAGGTTGGACAAATATAAATTAAACATTTAAATACTTTGTCAAATAAATACTTGAGTTGATCAACACAAAAAGATAGATGTATATATTATGTATTTTGATTGTACAAGGAATTGCGACTACTAAAAGCTTGATGAATAAACTTACACAAATTTAACAAGACTGAATACTTCTTACTTTGCATGTACTCAATGAATTTTATCCTACTTGGCCGTTGATAATAATATGATTTAATAAAGCTTTTACGGATATCCTGATAACTAGGACATATTAACACAAAATGGTATTCATCTTCTATGTCGTTAAAGTTGCATAGAGTACAATAACGCAAGTTACGTTCAATTCAGTTCTGTGCATAACGACCGGTTTCAACTTTCAACTGATGTGAAGATAATCTTAATCTTGACATAGGAATTTTAATTTTCTTGGAAGCATATCTAAATAATTTTCGAATTCTAAAGTAGTTTTTAACATTTTATAAATACATAGTGAACGACTGTTTTCGATATTATTAAACCATTTTTGTTTAAAATTATCTAGTACTCTCTCTTAAAAAAACAATATGAAAGTTTAACAAATTTGCATCATCATTACTTGATCATATATACGAAAATCCTTAATTTGGCTCGACCTCGCGACATTTGGATTGACAGTTCAAACCGTTACCACTACGCTATAAGAACAGACAGTAGTACAGCACACTTAATATTGACATCTAGTTTATTTTATAGTTGATGTAACTGATAAATCTACTATCATACTACAAACACCCCTAATACGGAAAGTTCCATCTAAAAATAGAATGACGTTGTTTCAAAATTGCTGATTCGGTTTATAGTAGCACAATTACAAGATTGAAGACGCCGAGCAGCCAATCTTCTACTATACAAATTAGTGGTAAATAACAACACCACAACTACCACGAGCTTTTTGTTTTCAGAATTGGCGACTTATAATATTTTCAATTTTTTTTTTATCTCACCAAATATAATGTTATACATGCAATAACATGTGCACCAATACAAACTCACAGAGCTACACACAAAACAATGCTCAAAGACATGGCAATGATTGTGAACGTTTTATGTATGAAACATCCATATACTACAAAGTGGCATTTTTTTAAAAAAATATATAATTATATGTATTATTATAATGAAATAGACAGACACCCTTGAAAGTAGATATTACTGATGGTCTTGTTGTGTAGTGATACCTGAATTACGATATACAGGCATATCTGTATTTATAGACAATTTCATATCATAAAACATACATCAACATGCATATTTACAATATACAAGTAATTATGATAACATACACATTTTTAATTGTTTTGCATCAGTCATATGTAAAGTCTGTTGGTTTTGTGTTATTATCATATACATTATTAGCAATAATCACCAAATACCAACACATCATTTTCTTTTTAACAGGTTAACACATCATTTCCTTTTTTAACAGGCTATACGCTTTATATAACTTTTTGAAACAATAATATAGTATATTATTATCATAATTATTAAAATCATCATAATTATTATCATCATAACCATAAATATTATCATCACTGTTACTATTTTCATCATTATTATTACTATTATCATAACCATTATTATCATCTTCACTGCTACCATTATCATTATCATTATTAATATAACCATTATCGTTATCTTTATTTATACCACCACTATCACCTTCGCTATTTTTACGTCAGATTTTCAATAATAGTAGTAACAACGACAACTACAATGATAACAACAAAATCAACAATACTAAAAACAACAATTGAGTAATTCACCATAACAAATAAATTATATAGAAGTCCTTGCCATAACATAAGAAAACCTATGGACTTGCTAAAAACGAAAGTACAGTATATTATACCGTCACTCGTAAGTGGCCCGTGGAAAACGTTCCGCACATTCCTCTCGCCAATGTGGCCGTATTTTATCATTGAGTTTTGTAAACAGTTTTACAAGAAAGACGATAGTACTGTGTTTGTGAAAAATAAAGAGCACGGGTGTTACTCTAACGGACATACAGTTTCTGGATGGAAATACCTAATACTCTTTTACTTGTATAAGACAAGAGGTAAACGTGCCGTCAATGTGACCGTAGTTTATCAATGACTTTTATTAATAGTTTGACTAATAGTAATTTTATGAATAATGATGAGCATTTGTATTTCTATAATGGATATAATATTTGGAAATACATAGTATTATCAACACCTTAGGATGGTAAGTATGTGTTTTATGCATATATGTTATTTCACCAAGAAATACAGTTAAATAGTACTATTTTACAACACATGCAAACTTTCGGACTTTGATGCCGCAAGGAAAGCTTAAACACGAACTATATCTTATGCTACAGAATGCATTTACTATAATGATAATTGTTGAGTAACGTCTCGTGTATTTTGTTAGTTACCGAAGCGTTTAACTATTGAATATGTGTTGATTATTTGTATCGATACATATTATAAACACAAAAGATCATGGGTTAAAAAGAAGTACACAGCTTGACTTGTCTAACTTTACACGCTGGATTTCGGACATGTCCTTTATTTGAAACTTCTTTTCATCACCGCGATCTTTCATGGTACAAAATATATTACCACCAGCAACCCATGACTTTATAAGTTTGTTGTCACGAACAAGTTGACGCGTTTCATATGCAAGTTTTTCTCTGAATTTAGTAAGGTTGTCCTGTACATATATCCTTTGACCTAGGTATCTGCGCTGCAGATACACACGTTGGCGTGCTTTTGAATTGGTGAACTTCACTATCACCTTCCTTGTTTTGTTGGGTTGGTACCGGTCCTTCCTTTGACATCTATCTATATCGGCGGATGTCAGGTCGATTTTGCCTTTACGAGCAAAGTCCAGCACCTTCTGCTCAACGGTCTCGATTATGTTACCGGAGTCACCTGGAATGCCAGATACATGTATATCAAGGCATATTCTACGGCCATATTGTTCTAAGTCATCAAGTGATGATGATGTGAATTTCACTGACCGTCCCGGTTTAGTCCATTTTTAGTAATAATGTACCACATATCACTTGTCATATCACTTAACATATCGTTATCCCTTGTTAGCATATACTAAATCATGTTTTGTGAGATTTTTAGACACAAGCACAAATATCGCCACCATATTTGAAATTTGAATTGAGTGAACCGGAAGTTACATTTACGACATGGCATAGAGGTCCGTTAAGGGCGCGCATAAGCCCTTCAAGCGACTGGTAAAATGATGATGATACATTTGAAACAATACCCAAAACGAATCATTCTTAGCTTTTTCAATTCTAATAGAAAATTCCGTCCATTGTAATTACTGTTTTTGCGATAGCTAGGCTCAGATTCGTTCCCGCCACAAAACAGTTATCCCGCACGCGACACAAAACACATTCTGGCAAAGCGGAATAACTCATGTTTGGTTGTCAAGTATGAAAAACGCGGCAGTTAATTCCCTTCGTAATTTTCCCATTATCGCACGGTCAGACTGCGAAACACAAATTTATATATGTGTGTGATTTCAGTCGTAATAACTCCAACTTCATATTCATTTTCGCGAGACGTACCTTAATTCTATGGGTTAATGCCATTAGTTTCACATACCATCTTCTCCATAAGATGACGAACTTCTTGTTTACTATAAAAATTTAACCATATTTATTGGTTAAATTAACGTCGGTTTTTATGCCATCGAGTGCTCACATGTATACGGTCATTTATCATTTCGCGAGGGATGAAACTCACAAATAATAGCAAAACATAGAGTTCTCGCTCATAAAAAGTGTTTTACAGTTATGAAAATGAACACTTTCAAAACATTGAGTGATAGTTCCATTTGTTTATCTATTATACTCATATACACTGATATTATTAATCTAAATTTTACACTTGTTGTCTTGGTTGATCACAAACGTGAGAACTAGGATATTCTATCTATTTACAACAGCTCTGTCCTTTTCCAAAAATAAAAATGATATTAAGGGTCTTCCAACATACTTGAGTATTTTAATTTCATTATTTTGCCAGTGTAGATTATTGATCTTTAGCAACAACGTAAAATAAAACTTTATCATAATCACTCTTTCTGGGTATGTGTTTAAACTTGAAAAAAAGCATTTGAAATACTTATATATATTTGAGAAAACGACATATGAAGGTTTCCTTTGTTGAACTGCAGAGTTCCGTTCACATTTATTGGCCGTTGCAAAGAGAACGGGTGTTAGGATACTTAAACTGCAAGTAATAAATGTACACGAATATGCATTCATTTCTAAACGTAAAGCTACATGTGTTTTACTTGTCTCCGATATGTTTTAATACTATATACATACATATTAGCATTCGCTCTGAGCTTCAAGTGTGTGTATATTTTCTTTGCATCATTCTTTGGTCGTTTCTTAATACTCTAATTGTTTGGAACGTTTGTTATAGAATTGTAATCGCTGGCAACATCACATATTAACTTTCGGTAACAACACATGTAACATTCGGAAACAACACATGTTAGCGTCGGAAACAACACAATAATTACCCTCGACACCAACACATTATCCTCGGCAACAACATTTACTGTCGGTACCAACACATATTACCCTCTGTATCAACATATATTACCCTCGGCAACAACACATGTTACTGTCGAAAGCAACACAATAATTACCATTGGCACCAACACATATTACCCTCTATAACAACATATATTACCCTCGGCAACACCACATGTTACCGTCGGAAGCAACACAATTATTACCGTCGGCACCAACACATATTACCGTCGGCACCAACACATATTACCCTCTGTAACAACATATATTACCCTCGGCAACAACACATGTTACCGTCGGAAGCAACACAATAATTACCGTCGGCACCAACACATATTACCGTCGGCACCAACACATCACACCGTCGGCACCAACCCATATTACCGTCGCCAACAACACATATTACTGCCAGCACCAACACATATTACCGTCGGCAACAACACATTTTACCGTCGGCAGCAGCCTTATTATATTATTTCAGTAAAAAGACTTAATATAGTCCGATTTGGTGTTGCAATAGCAGTAAATTAACAATTGTTGAAGCAATTGCCGTTGAGTTTGTTAAAATTTCTTAATAAAAATAATAAGACAACATTTATATGTCTGCCATAGCCTTCCTAGCTCATTTTTCACTGCATAGTTATACTTATCATGAGCATATGCACTATTATTTTAATTAAATGTAAACAAATCCGAACAGTTTTAGTTAGGAGACGTAGTACGAAACATTAACAATGGGGCAAGACAAGCATCATAGATAAGATGGGACAAGAGATAGATAAGAATATCACAAGACTTTTGATTATTCATAAATAGTTATATTTATAGTTCATTAAACGTGTCCTAGACAAAATGCTCCGACCGTCTAATCATAATCTTCAAAATCCAGTCTTATCAGATATATTGCGTACTTTCAACATGTCCCCATAGTGTTGTACGGACAGTAAAACAGAGGCTACCATATGGACAACATGACTGGATATATCGCAGTTTGTGTTGTTATAATGCATTATGGATTGGTTACACGTTCTGTAGTTGCGGTGGCAAGGAACCACGACGATTTGAAGAAGGAAGTACTTAATACCATTAAAACAGCTTTAGCGGAAAATGAACTAGAATTTGAACGCAGATTTCAGGAATTAGAGAATATTATCAACATACAAATACAAAGAATAACAATTCTGGAAAATCGCGAAAGAAAACAGAAATTTATAAACAATAAATTTAAAAGGTTCGTGGAGACACTTCGAATGCAACTAAACGTCAAACACGATAGACAACAAAATACGAAAGGTGCGGCGGAGAAAACTCAAAAACACAAAATAGATGACGATATCACAATTTTCCACAGCTCAAACAAGGACCATGAAGCTGAGAATGGACAAAATACACCTAATACAAATCTGAAAATGGAACGAAATACTAGAGTAACAATCAGACAAACGGAAAATGTTGCTTTTTCTGCATATCTAAGTCGTACAATAGAACACATGGCTCCAGGACATACAATAAAGTGTGACCATATATATATAAATGACGGCTCGGCGTACAGTCCTAACACCGGTGCATTCACTGCCCCTGTAACTGGGGTGTATTCGTTTTCCTATAACTTTGATTCCTACAAATACACGGTTGTAAAAATGGTCATTGATGGAAACAATGAGGTTGATGCAGTCACGTCTCCTCAACAGTCACACGAAATGATGGGTGGAAATACTGTTATAGCTAGTGTTACACAGGGACAACAAGTATGGTTAGAGGCCTATAGTGCAGCAGATGGAGAAATTGTAGGTGAAAACTCATTCCGATTCACAATCTTCTCTGGAGTTCTCCTGTACTAAAGTTTTTTTGTATATCGTTTCTGTACTTGTACAATAATATAATAAAAGAAAAATAATTGGGTGTTGCAATATAATTATGTAATACGTCAGGCCGGTATGAATGCTATGTTTTTTATTTGAGGGTGGTTTGGTCGAGAGTGGTCTAAGACGCTATATGAAGACCTTTGATCACTAAGGATGTAGGGTTTAAACGATTTCTGTGCGAAGGTTTCTATCCAGTTCCTTGTGGAATGACGTTAGTTATAGCCATATTATTGTAAATGCACGCAAGGTTTTCCCCAATCAAATTTGATGCCTATTAAGCCTTATTGTTGTAAACGACATTAACCTATTTCAAATATAAAACTTCTTTTTAGAGTATAAAAGCTCTCTCTTTGCTGTAATCTACATTAAATGAACGTTATTGGTCCCATTTTGTGATTATTTTTCAAACCCGGAGTTCACAACTACAGTAGGCAACACCAAACAATAAAAAATGCTGCGAAAGTTCATTTTCAAATATATTTACTATTTCAACAACCTCAAAAACTTCTGTGAATATTAATATAATTAGGTCTCATACTGATTGTCCTTGAGCTGTTGTAGTGGATTGTAACGGCGAGTTCTATATGGCATATCCAATTTTATCTGAGAAGATGTGGTTTTATCATAAGTAAGTCAATTTATATGTACTAAATTTATAATTTATTCGTATCCAACAACTCAAAACAACCCAAGTTCATTTTGTTCATTTTACAGTAACATAGTAAAAGTACTAATCTCGTCTAAGTCTCAAAACGCTCTCACTAACTAACTCCCAAACTCCAACTCTCACTCATTGGATGCAGCGCCCCCTGTACCGGTCAATGGGTTGTCTATCCTATATGGTAAGACAGGTCAATATGATATTGATTAACTGATTAATTGCATATACAAACATATGCTGGAATATTGCACACTTATGTTATATAGGAACTTGATGTATAAATAGTATGGGGAAAACCTCATGTAATATAAGAGTAACATCCATTTTGTAACATAAAACCAACGTCCTACTGCAAGTATCTGGGAACCCTTTTCATATATTTCTCACGATTGGTTTGCTGATAGCATCGGATGTACAAAAATAATCTACCTGACTGAAATTTCATGATTTACGTGTTTACGGTTCATAATTTGTAGGACTGAACGCCTCTCGGATATGTTTTCTTTTCTGAGACGAAATAAAGTATGATAAAGCATTTGCAGGGAGTGGAACGAAATATCGTTACGTCATCCTAGCAAAATAAAACTATCAAAGTTTGTTTGCAACAATTATTTGTTTTTATTATTCATGACCATATCGGTTATAAACTATTTGATTTATACTCCTGAAAGATGGTATAGACATTGATGCTTGGATTCAGTTTATATCATATACTATTTGTACGAAAGAACATTACCACATATGGAAAAATTACGCAGTTTAACTATGTAGTAATTCGCACTATTAACACATTTGAGTGTTGTGTAAACCGATATATTGACAGTTTCGCTAATTACAGTCTCGATAATCCCTGTACCATTTTTGTCTACATAAAATTATATTTGCAAGTGTACTGCTGTGGATAATTTGTCTTTTAAATGTTACTTAATCTGAGTTGCGTGTGTTATTTAATTACAAAATGTAAGGCAGTTTTGTTATTAAACAGCATACAATGATATTACCAGAATAATACCGAGACACGTGCGTAGATAAAGATGACATTTAGATAAAATAACATTTAGTGATGCCTGTAACTGATGTCAGGATACGCAAGTCGTGTTTTCTCATTTATTTTACACGGTTTATTTGTATCATACCTCAAACGGAAAGGTCCATGCAATTTTCTAGGTTTGATTTCCCGGTTCGTAAATTAAATGACGCAAAATGTACTTGCATTTGGACTGAAACACCGTAATATCTATCTGTCTGTCTGTCTGTCTGTCTTTCTATCTATACTGCAGCACCACCCTCGCACGGATAATGTGCAGGCACAAGGTGCACGTCCAAGTGGATGTTAGAGCAAAAGGATGATAAAAATAGGAATCAAATATGAGTGAAAGTGAAAATGAAAGATTATAGCATAACATGGTTCGATAAGAACAAGTGAAGCGAGTTAAAAGGTAAAAGACGGTGTATTGTTATCTAGGTGGTATGGTGAGATATATTGCTCACATCAATCTTGAAGGCATTCATACTGTTATGAGTAGCAATGGTGACCGGTAAGCTTAATTAAAAGAGGGTATGCATTAATTTCAAATAAGTATTTGCTTACCACTTTCTCCAAAACAACTGCATAGCAATCCGCTCTTTTTAATTTGTTATCTAAGTAGAGTTGCCTTTCGTTTTTAAAATAAAAAATGTTAAATGAGATAGATAATGTGTATTTGATAGATTTTACAAATCGGCGATGACTTTTTAGCCGTTATTAGCTTGTTTGAACTAAAAATGGCAACAATAAGCATTTAACATAACATTTATCGTGCTCTCTCATAATTACAATTGATGGCATTTGCATTTATCTAAGCATTAACATTTATAACGAAATGAACAATATTGGTACTTGTCATTTGTCCTCAAAGTATGGATATTTTTTATTGCTATGATGTTTGG
This sequence comes from Panopea generosa, assembly GCA_029582155.1. NCBI lineage: Eukaryota > Metazoa > Mollusca > Bivalvia > Adapedonta > Hiatellidae > Panopea > Panopea generosa. Next base: position 45,945,483 of record CM055896.1, read on the forward strand.
TTTTAGTATTGCACTATATTATATCGAAATTAATGAATGAACTTTTAAACCTTTTTTTCCAAAACAAATTTACATATCGATATAAATCTCGGTTTCTTTCTTTTTCTTTTTTAGAAAGGCACATACTAACTGTAAGGAAATAGAACTCCGTCGGAATTTACACCATTCTACACGAAGTTTACATATTAAGATAACACTTGGCTATTTCCTTATTTAGAAAGGTACATACAGCAGAATTCGATTGCTCGAACCCGACGGGACTGGACAAAATAGTTCGAGTTAAGGATTGTTCGAGCCAAGTATTGCACCATACCATCCATGCACATGAATGTACATCGAAATAGGAATTCGGCAGGGACGAGATATGAGGTTCGAGCTATATGTGGTGTTCCGTGTTCGACCAACGAAGTTCTACTGTACCAACTGCAAGGATCAATAACTCTGTCGAGATTTACACCAATCTTCACGAATATGTTTAAGCAAAGTACACAGTGAAGCACGACGAATAAAACTAACATCGCAGTATAACTTTCTTCGCATTTAATAAACCTGCAGGATAATTACTCACACTTGCAATTAATTGTTTGGTCGATAATCTAATCAGATATAGTGTTGAACCGATCAGATATAACTTAAAATGTCTACTTCTCTGTCAGATCAGATACGTTAATGGATACATTCTGTTTTTCTCTATCAAATCAGGTATTATATATCCATCAGCCGGATTGTTGAATGTCATTGTGTTCCATTGTCTGTTAAATTTATTTCATTTAAATACATATTATAACGACAATAGTTTATTCCTAGTTCAGATAAGAAACAAACCATGATAATTTGCATAGCATTGAATAGAAAACGGACGGTAACTTTGGACATCTCACTTGCATAGCTGAACTTCAGAATGATGTCATTGGTGGTTCAAAATAAGATCGAACATTATGTAAGTAAGAGTTTATCGAATGGAATGGAATGAAATCAACATTTGCTCCTTGTGTTCGTTACGTTTTGGATATTTTTGTTAAAATTTCATTTGTTTAAATATGGATAAAATAGACAGACAAACAAGATACTTACTGAAATAATGTTATTTCTTGTCACATTTATTTTCCACACATTGTGCATATTTGCATATATCACCAAATATCTAAATTGAGGGGCAATCGGATTTTTATCAGATACAAGCGCTTCCATGGAAACATACTTGTACCACAAGATTCTCTTAACTGATTTCCGAAATGTCACGAGAATATAGAACGCCAAAAAACTGATTCAGAAGTAGTAAAAAAAAACGTCGGGTTGATAATCTACAATATCTGACAAATACCAAAGAAGTCAATTATTACCAAACATCCGAGTAGTGCCAAAATATACTGTACTCGTTATTGTTCAATTGCAGTGGTATTGTTATTCAAATTCCTACTCAGATAGTCGATCAACTGGTAATTTTTACAAAAAAATATTTTGAAAAAGACCGAACAGGTACATGTGTATGAAAAAATAAGACCAACAACTGGTTTGCGAGACATATGCCACCTGCCTATAAGAGCCAAGTTGTCGAGATATTTCTGGAAGAAGGAATGGACGTGTCAAAATCACAACTGAAAAACTTCTAAAAATGTATGGGCTTTGTCTTAAAATGTCCGATTACCCTCGTAGAACTGTGTATCAAAACATATAAAACGAATGTAAAACACATTATCAAACACATAAAAACAAAATGATTGTTAATATGACAAATTAAATGTGGCGATATGGTCTGATCATTGTGAAAGGAAAATGCAAAACGGTTGCTGGCTGCTGTTGATTTGAACATAAAAACCACCAGTGGCCGCAAACACCACTACAGTATTTACATGTGGTGACTGCAAAGGTAAAAAAATAACTCCATATATTTGGCTGGTGGTGGCTGGAAAAAGTAAATCCCAAATTCACTATGTTTACAATTACTAGCCAACTCAATCAGCTTGGGAACATGTTGAGGTATAAGATCTAACTTCTCGCAAAGACTCGCGGTGTTTACACATGTTTCCCACAATTTATTTACTAGCAACCATTCAACCGTTATACATTTTCGAAATGTATCCGATTTCAATTGACCCATTCTCATTAAATCGGATATTCTGTTTACTGACAACCAACTAGCTGCACCAATTCGAAAGAAGTAAGTTTGACAATTCTTACTTGGATATATATCTAAAGCTTCTATTTCATTTGTAAGAATGGCACAAAAATGATTTCTTATTAATAATTTACCATCAGTGTGACGAAGAAAAAATAAATATTCTGCTCCTTATGTAGTTTATATTAATTTATTTTAGCTCGATTGCGAAGAAAGCTCAAACTTTACAATGTATATGAACAGCTCTCGAGTCAGCTTCCTAGTCAGAACCAGTACCGAGCGATGTTTCTTGAGAGACATCGAATCGATAAAGAAATGAAAACAATGGTGCGCTTTGGGTTGGGGGAAGGTAGCAGAGAATGGGCAGCATCAATCTTTTAAATGGCCTTACAAACATTTCGATTACATAAAACTGTAAATACATGTCAGTATATCACGTGTTTGAGTACATCGTATTCAGATATACTTTATATTATAAATGAGCAGTACTTGTTCATAACAAAGGGAAATCCTGGTTAAATGTTAATACATATTATTTTTACAAATTATAACAGATAAAACAGATTGCATCTTTTAAAAACAATACATATACAGTGTACTTGTCTCCTTAAAATGTAACGTTATGTAACATGTGATGCATACAAGCATTTGCCATTTACCCATGATAATAATATGATAGTCATTTAATACAATGTACATGGGCCATGCTTTGCTTAATAAAGGAGCATAACCATTAAATAAATCCAAAATACTTTAAACAATTTGCATTTATTTTCGATTAACGAAATGAAATACATATTGGTCCAGTAATGTAATTCGTTTAAGGAATTTCATGTTTGCCCAAGGATGCATTATGACCAATAACTGTGCTAATAAGAATTCACTTGAATAATGACAATTGCACTTATTAACCCCTACTTGAAAACATAAGTAATCGTATTATCATATTCGGTTCATATTGGCCTTGTTTCATTTTTCATATTGATCGTTTTGGTTCGTACAGACGGTGTTCGGGCTACATGAGCTTGGATTTATATTCGATGACAATGCTAATACAATGAATAGCTGTATTTCATTAACGCCAGGTTAAAATATTAACCATGAACGTAAACTTCAATATTACACTTTTATCACTTAGAACAAGAAACACATGGGCCTTAACGGTCACCTAAGTATCATTGCAATGACAAACAGCTTTATGACAGAAACAACAATTCACACTAAACAACCTTCACTTAAGTATATTCAGTTTTGAGAAGTGGGCCCCACATCCAGCGCCAAATAATTAGACCCAGAGACGCAATACACACATTTTATAAAGAACGTAAAGGCTTCAATAATCATGCATACCACTCGCTTCCCAGTGCTTCCTGTAATAATAATAGTTTTCAAGATACCATGAATTTGGCCCCACCTGAAGGTCCCATGTGGGTGGAGACTTAATAAAACATGGATACTAACCGTCATGTCAGCAATTAATGTCCCAGCACTACTACTATTAAGAAGAATATCTTTTAATTTTACCGTGAATTTGACGGTTTGTTTGGGCCTTGGTGATTGGAGCACTCAGTACAACATGTGTATTGTCTGTCATATCAGACAACAAAACACACCAACAACCATTTAGATAAGATAGTTCAGTCATGAGAAATAACAATTTTCTCTATATAGTTTAAATAAAGTAGGCCCTACTTCCATGGTCAGACGGTTAGGCCCACGGGCATGAAATTCACAAGTACCCGTAGACCTCAATAAATATGCTGCAATTTGTTTCCCAGCGCTTCCCATATTTAAGAAGTTTGTTTTAAATTTACCAAAAGTTTTAGTGGCTTGATCCCATCCCCCAGGCCTCACGGGGTTTTGACCATGATATCCACAATTTTTATTCGCAAATAAGTACCAAAGCTTTATATAACATTACATTACAATATAACGGTTTTTGAGAAGAAGGGGAAAATGTGTCTGAATTGTTAACGGCGAACGACGCAAGACGCAAGACGCAGACGACGGACAAAAGGCGATCGCAAAAGGTATTAGTATAAATATGATCAACTGGCAATAAACTAAGATATAACATATTTAACAATTCACAAAATAAATGTTCAATTGAAAATTTCTCACATATAATTTCTTGTTAGTACATGTATACACTCAATCGTTGATTGAATAATGAAAAGAAGAATGAAAGTATTATATAAAAGCTATTGATGGTATTGTACACGCTGTTCATATGATATTTTAAAGCAACACCATGTCATATTTATGAATAACATGTCCATGTATTCTGTTTTTTATCGTTGTATTCTAACAATTAATGATTTAATATATGCGTTAAATAGAACAATACGCGAGACTTTATAAAGTGTCTACTTATTTAATAGACGTTCGCGAACTAAGACGAAGACGAGTGTGAACTTCCAAAGCGCTATACTTTAAGGGTTCATCTCAATATAGTTTAGTTTATCTATATCATATACAGTATGAAAAATAAAAGCAATGCAATACGATGGAATTACATTATGATAGATTTTATCTCCTAGCGATAACCAATCGTCGGAAAATAGGAAGTCAATACCTATTTGTCGAATCAGTTTAAATCTCTTCATCATTATAAAAGCATTTATGCAATCTCTTTATCACTATAAAATATTCACACAATAAATATCTAAATCAAGCAATCTCTTTACTTCATCATTATCAAAGCATTTATGCAATCACTTTATCATTATACAATATTCACATAATATCCAAACCATTACAAAAGTATTAAGCAATCTCTTGACTTCATCATCAAAAAAGCATTTATGCAATCTTTTCAGCATTAAACAATTATTCACTCAATCTCTTCATCATTATTAAAGAATTCACACAATCTCTTTATCATTATAAAAGTATTCACACAATCTCTTCATCTTTATAAAAGTATTCACACAATATTTTCATCATTATAAAAGTATTCACATAATCTCTTCATCATTATAAAAGTATTTATGCAATCTCTTCATCTTTATACAGTATTCACACAATATCTTAATCATTACAAAAATATCAAGCAATCTTTTGACTTCATCATCATAAAAGTATGTATGCGATCTCTTCAGCATTATACAATATTCACACAATATCTAAATCATTACAAAAGTATCAAACAATCTCTTGACTTTATCATCATAAAAGCATTTATGCAATCTCTTTAGCATTATACAATTATTCACACAATCTCTTCATCATTATAAAAGTATTCACACAATATCTTCATCATTATAAAAGTATTCACACAATCTCTTCATCGTTATTAAAGTATTCATATGAAAGTATTCACACAATCTCTTCATAATTATTATAGTATTCACATAATCTCTTCATCATTATAAAAGTATTTACACAATCTCTTCATCATTATAAAAGTATTCACACAATATTTTCATCATTATAAAAGTATTTACACAATCTCTTTATCATTATAAAAGTATTCACACAATCGCTTCAGCATTATAAAAGTATTCACACAATATTTTCACCATTATAAAAGTATTTACACAATCTCTTCATCATTATAAAAGTATTCACACAATATCTTCATCATTATACAATATTCACATAATCTCTTCATCATTATAAAAGTATTCACACAATATCTTCATCATTATAAAATTATTCACACAATATCTTCATCATTATAAAAGTATACACACAATCTCTTCATCATTATAAAAGTATTCACACAATCTCTTCTTCATTATAAAAGTATACATACAATATCTTCATCATTATAAAAGTATTCACACAATCTCTTCATCATTATAAAAGTATTTACACAATCTCTTCATCATTATAAAAGTATTCACACAATATCTTCACCATAATAAAAGTATTTACACAATCTCTTCATTATAATAAAAGTATTCACATAATATCTTCATCATTATACAATATTCACATAATCTCTTCGTCATTATAAAAGTATTCACACAATACCTTCATCATTATAAAAGTATTCACACAATATCTTCATCATTATAAAAGTATTTACACAATATCTTCATCATTATAAAAGTATACACACAATCTCTTCATCATTATAAAAGTATTCACACAATCTCTTCATCATTATAAAAGTATACACACAATATCTTCATCATTATAAACGTATTCACACAATCTCTTCATCATTATAAAAGTATTTACACAATCTCTTCATCATTATAAAAGTACGCACACACTATTTTCATCATTATAAAAGTATTCACACACTCTCTTCATCATTATAAAAATATACAAATCTCTTTAATCATTTTGAAAGTACCACGCAATTACTTCATCATTATAACAGAATTCACGCAATATATACAACATTATAAAATATCACACAATCTCTTTTTTTTATTATAAAAAACATCACCCAATCTCTTCATCATTATAAAAGTATCACGCAATCTCATTTGTCTATATACCTGGGAGAGGAAAGTTTAATTATTATGATATATTTCTTCGTTTCTTTTGTCAAAGTATGTGAAATCTTATAGGTAAACACTTAAGCTGAATAGAGTTCTAACATTCTCTCTTTTAACTAATTGAATAAATTTAAGGATACATTTACTTGGTGGTTTATTTAATTATTCGATATTATATATAGTTCGTAATTCCTTATACATTGGACAACAATATACAAAATGATATTCATCCTCTAATACATTGCACATTCTACAGTGTTTGTTATCAAAGTAAATTATATTACGTGAACATCTAGCAACTTCAACACTTTATGTGATGACAATTTTAATTTGGATAAAGTTTGTCGATATTTAAAGTAAATATGGATTGGAATTCAAAAACTGTTGGTAGGTGACGATAACGTATTGCTCTTGTTTGTAAGCCTGGTGTCCATTCATCATGGCATACACAATATTGATCATACTACTTAAATTACAATTCACACAGCTATTATATACTATGTCATTCTATACAGAATTGTAAGAGACAGCTTGGCAATATTTTCATATCAAAGTAATTATACAACAACACATACAATGATACTACACTTACTAGTTTAAATGTGCACAGCGATTGTTAATCTTGACAAAAGAAGAATACGAATCTTCATATTATACATTTGTTTAAAACAGCATTAAAATACCTTATTTTAATTTACTGTTTTTTTTATAATCTTTCGCAAATGTGCAGAATTATTTATCGCCTCAAGTCATATTTAGGAGAACCTGATTAACAATAACAGATTATTCACTGCTAAAATATCTAAACACTATTTAAATAATATCAATAATTGCATACATTTTATGATGAAGTTAAATAGACCATAGATTTTATATAATGTTATTAAAAATTAGGTTTTGGCAACTATACGTTTAAGTTCTTGATTGGTGAAAAAAAAGTAAATTTGTTTTTATCTGATATATTTCTGTAATGGAGATCAATGTGAAAGGCTTTTTCAGTTATGTGATGTATAATATTGTCATATAAAGGGCATCGCTGACTCAATTTGATCACTAAAAAAGGGCAAAGTCTGTAGTCAATTGGAACCTTGCGTACTTTTCGGTTTCTAACCGAACTGGCGCAAAACCACATCCAAATTTTGCAAACGCTGCTAGATGTTCTTTAGGTTAAATAACTATGCAATAACGTTCAATTTCAAATACTTTGACATTTGAATATAATTATTTTCATATATCGTCTCTTTTAAAATAATTTTCTATGCTTGGTTAGATGGAAGGTGTGACATTTCTAAAAAGGCTTGTAAATTATCAAATTGCTATATTTGATTGTTGGTCTGTAAGTATCTGTTATAAACGCTTGTGTTTGATTATCATCAGTAAGTGACGTAGTGTTTCAAATTTACACTCATACAAAGCTTTAGGAATAACGATATATTTATATATTGTCAATAAAGTTAAAGGATTCAGTCCATTTCGATGAGTGACGCTAGTGATAAAAAGATAAATATAATAATATATTATACGTATAAATATGCATGTACACACTTCCCGGAAACAACGAGATCTTCGGGATATTTGAACTCGTCGTATTTCATTTCTCGTACAGATATGACACCTTCTATTCAATCTCCATATCACTCTTGGTGTCAAAAGTACGAATTGTGATCGGAACCCTGAGTTCAGTCTGCAGTCGTCTGAGCACGGAATCGATCGGTGTGACGACGCAAGTTCCGTAAGATGTCATTCCTATTGCCATGCCAATAATATGGAGTTTGTTGTTTCTGTCAACTAGGAATACTGCCGCCCCAGAATCCCCAGCTTGGATAAAAATGTTATCTAGTGCGTGGTAATCTATTTCTGCATGACCTTTCATAATATGCGTTGTCTGATCATGTAATAAGGGAACATTACTTATTTTAACTACTAATTCGTTAAGTCGCAATGTTCCCTTTGTAAGGCCTGTAGTTTGTCCAAACTTTATCACTCTGTCAGTTGCCCCATTTCTGATTGACAAATTCTTTATATCTTTCTGTGATCCATCATCAAACGTTGGGTAGTTGTCCTTAGAAAACCCTGCAATATAAGAACAAAAGGTAGTACAATTGCTAATGATTAATGATAATAAACCGTTGCAATAAGTTATAATTAGTTATATAATATTTTATTAATATATACAATTTGGAGAGTGATCAGTTTGACACATTTTTGCTATTCATCTAATTAACAGTACTCTTACACGATGATCCAAAATTGTCACCGGAATTTCTCATGATAGTTCTTTTCAATTTTTTCAATATACCAAATGACATTTTCTATATAAATATACAGCCTAGGCCCCTCGTGACCGAGTGGTCTAGGACGCCGTCTCAAGATCACGTACCTTTCACCGCTAAGGTCGTAGGTTCGAGCCAAGCTCGCTTCAATAGTTTTATGTTAGAAAGTTTGCCAGTTACTTGCGGAAGGACGGTGGTTCTATTCAGATCAATTTTGATGTCTTTCATCGCGTATAAAACTGAATATCACATATATATTCTGAAATGTGTTAGATAGATATCAAAAACCTTATGCTACATGCTAAATATGAAAGAGGAATTACCAATGTAGAAGATTTGAAATTATTTTTCTTTTAAAAACATGCCTCAACGGTCATGATTTAAACATTTTGTTAGAGGACTAGGGACCTATACTAATAAAACTATATATAAACCATAGCTCTTGCAGTGTAAGAGATATCATTTTTAAGGTTTACAATACCAGCCTTTGTGGTAATTTGAAACTTTGAAGTGTAGCCAAACACGACACAAGGTCCCGATTTTCGAGAAAAACATTAACAATAAGATTATGAATTTAATGTAAGTTTCAATGTATCGCCATTTGCATAGTTTAAACACTGGAAATAATGATGTTTTTGAATTTAAAATGAGATATAAACAGCTAGAATTATATTTTTTGTTACAAAGTGAATAAAAAATGAATACTTTTCTACGTCGCATTGCTAATATCGTTGCTTATATGCAAATAAAAGACAGAATAAAACATACCTGCTTTACTCAATGCACTTTCAGATACCTGTACAAATGTTGGTCTTGTCGGCATTCTATTTTCAGATATGTGTACCAGTGCTGCATCAATACCAACATCACTATCGGTGTCAAATATACACGATTTAACTGTCCCGCACGTCCTGTCGTCGTCAAGAATATGTTGATTGCATGCAGGCTCATCTTTAGCAGGCTGCACAACTTTCTCACCAACAGCTTGATGAACATCGTTAAGATCTTTTCGAAACAAATGAGACGCTGTAAGAAATGCATTATATGGTGGTTGGTCTTCAACTCGCACCAAGACGCCGCATGTTCCACTTATATTCTTGTCTTTAGGTCCAATACTGTGTCCCATGGCTAGTTCTCTATTCCAATCCGTACTTTTACCCAAAAAGGTTGCACCTCCAGTTGGGCATAACATGAAGTAACCTTCTCTTATGTCTGTGCTCAAGACATTTCCTTTAGAATCAGAAAGTTCTCGAGGGAACATTTTCTCGCCAGTTGGAACATCTGATTTTGATCGGCAATACAGTACAATGACCACTTCTTTCACGAATCCTTTTTTTGTTGATTTCACTGTGCTGGCTGATATCATTTCGAGGTTGCTGTGCATGGTCATCAAGTTATGTGGATCATTGGTGTATTTTGAAATGATACGGTTGATTACTTCCGCTTCCTCAAAGGACAATGGGTTTGCTTGTGTTTTCGCGTAATGTTCTGCACTCAGTGCTTCATCTAACCCTGTTCTTAAATCTTCGTTGTTATTGGGGCCAGTTGCGTAATATTCCTTTTTTGTTTCAGGAACAACTTCACATTTTGTGTTACCGATTGTAATTTTTCCATTTTTTCCTTCAATATTATCGTTTTTCTTTGATTCAACCGCCTGCCAATAAATACATTAAAAATAAACTTACATGGATTGCGTGCATTGTAATTACTACATACTTTTGAATTTAACGTAGTTCGTAAATGTGCTGCAAAATATATAGTTTTATTAAATTTTAAAGAAGGTTCAAATATATTTAACTTTAAAACAACTTAACAGGAACCACATAATTTATATAACATTTGTTACTCTAAATCGGACATACAGGTCTATACTTAATATATAATAATTCCAATCTCACTATCATATATGTATTTAAAGCATTTTTTAAAGACATATATTTTTCGATAAAACCCTTGGCGCCCGACTACTGTTTATGTTTCCCGCGTAAACAAATACGAATCGACATTTTGATGGTCGGTTTTATATTATATAAACGAAAATGACGTACACCACGGTTGCACACTTGTTTTATTTATAAGATATGACAAAACAAGTTGTTAACTATTTCTTTCGATTTGTTCGTCGATTTTATCCCGGTGTCGCATTCAGAATATACGTTGTTTTGAGAAACGATGAAGATGATCTAGGTCATAAAATGTTCATATTTGAGATAAAACGATACAATATATTGATAATATTTTTGAACTCAATCCTAGTTTACCGGATGTTAATGCTAATCGTTGACAAAAACATCCCACAGACCAATTTATTCGACAGGAAGAAATGAAATAAAAACATGTAGAAGTTAAAGTTCAGAAGCAGACGATCGTGAGGCAATGTTAATGCACAAACCTTGCACGTTTAAAACGTTCTAAATTCGGACTCTCCATCAATTGATGAGCGTGGATTATATGACCTTCGTAAATGTTGACACAATTAAATATTCGTATAGACAAAATCTATTCAAATGCGTCAGCTTCTACACTGTGTAGGTAGACTACGTCCTTGGATTATCGATTATTCATTTGTCCAAATCGGGAGATAAAAAGCGGTTGTTTTTTCACCTTAACATATTTCGTCATTTTACAATAAACCAACCATTTTTGCAGAGTTCAACTGACAATGTAAACAATAACCGGTACGATAATATTGGATATTAGATCTAGTGAATTTAATGTCAACCAGGACATAAGTGATGTATTCTTACGCGTTTACTTTGCAGCGGGTAGTTTCCATTCACTTCAAGAGTCTGAAGAGTTGGAGCAAATTAAATATAGTATAGCATCATCTAGATTGGAATTATAAGGATTTATTTTATTTTTTTATAATAAATGAATAAAACAATATATACTGATAAAACAATGTAAATTAGAAATATACATTACACGATGATTAATTATTAGACAAAATGATATTTATAAACATGTAAAATACCGCCTGACTGTCTGCTAACTAAGCTAAGCTAACAAAGCGTGCATAATGCATGTGTGATATGGTTTTAAATATACTAAGTGGCGTTCTTCGTCGGCATTAGTGGGTAAATACCTTATATATCTCCTTTGTTTGATAAAGAAAATATCCAAAGGTTATTTTTCGTCTATTTATTTTTAATTATTAGTATTCGAGAAACATTAGAATTACATCCCATTTTCGGTCATTAATTTGCGTTTACTCGCCTTTAAATTGTTTATTATGTCTTGAGCGATATATAACTGTGTAATAATTTCACATAACAATGCAAACTTATGAAAATCATTACTCGTGTTCGTAAAATGTATTGCAAGTTATTGTTAATTTGGACAGAAAGAGGCTACACCCAACGACTGCATGTATATGATTTAGTTTGCGTGACTATCTACACATTATGTGTTTTTATTTATCCGTTATATTAAGTGTTATTGCATATCTACGTATATGAATTTAAAATATATTCTTTTCAAGACTGTGAAAAGTTTGTGTGTATATGCAAGTGTGGAAACAAATTAGTATGTGTCATATGAATGTTTTGTTATATGCACATGTGACCAAAGTTTTTTTTATCTGTGCTAAGCAAGACATGATTACTTGTCGTTGTAAAACCTGTGAGTGAAAACCCGTATGTTGCGTACGTGCAATGTATGGAAAAATGTTTTTTTTGTGCTCGGACGCATGAATATTCGAAAATTTTGAAAAAAAATGCATTATAATTATCCGCAATTAAATCCAGATAGCCATGTATACATAACACGTTTCCGAACATGTATGCAAAATAAATATTCAAACATATAAAGTGTAAAGTTTTCGTCAGTTTCGTCAGTGTATATTTAATACATTGTATTGCTATTGGGCGCCAGTTGTCTATGTTTTTTTTGTGTCACCCTTTTAAATGGTAATGACATAACATCTTATCCTTCTCTTCTGGATAATCTCCATTTGTTTGTTATTCATTTAATGGAAATAAGCGACACATTTTATTTTATTCTTAAATGTCTGATAAAATTCAACCATTCAAAGTCAATCCATCAATCCCTGGACTTTTGTTTCTCTTCATTTAATAAACAGCGGATTTACATTCTTTCATAGTTAAATATCTATTACAAATAGATGTTTTATTGTTATTAAATGTTTATATGCAACCCCCCCTCTCCCCCGCACCCCCCAAAAAAAATTCCGTCCGATATTTCGTGTCTGGCCTGTAACTTGGTTTTTATCAATACCTGCTACAAATGATCAATATAAAATGACGATGTGTCGTGCGTAAGACCAACACCCGTACCTCAAAGGTCAAGGTCACAATTTAACTTTGTTTTACGAACATCGTTAAGATCATTTCGAAACAAATGAGACACTGTAAGAAATGAATAATATGGTGGTTGGTCTTCAACTCGCACCAAGACGCCGCATGTTCCACTTATATTCTTGTCTTTAGGTCCAATACTGTGTCCCATGGCTAGTTCTCTTTTCCAATCCGTACTTTTATCCAAAAAGGTTGCACCTCCAGTTGGGCATAACATGAAGTAACCTTCTCTTACGTCTGTGCTCAAGACATTTCCTTCAGAATCAGAAAGTTCTCGAGGGAACATTTTCTCGCCAGTTGGAACATCTGATTTTGATCGGCAATACAGTACTATGACCACTTCTTTCACGAATCCTTTTTTTGTTGATTTCACTTTGCTGGCTGATATCATTTCGAGGTTGCTGTGCTTGGTCATCAAGTTATGTGGATCATTGGTGTATTTTGAAATGATACGGTTGATTACTTCCGCTACCTCAAAGGACAATGGGTTTGCTTGTGTTTTCGCGTAATGTTCTGCACTCAGTGCTTCATCTAACCCTGTTCTTAAATCTTCGTTGTTATTGGGACCAATTTGTTTTTACGACACTTTGAGTCGTTGTGAGATTTCGTGTCCGGCCTGTAACTTTGTCATGTATAAATGGATTTATAAATACTTACTACAAATGATCAATATAACATGACGACGTGTCGCGAGTAAGACCCACACCCGAACCTCAAAGGTCAATGTCACACTTTGAGTGTTTTGACAATTGAGTCTGTGTGAGATTTCTTTTCCCTCCTGTGACTTTGTTATGCATAGATGGATTATAAAAAAATACTACAAATCACTACAAATGATCAACATAACATGGCGACGTGTCGCACGTAATACCGAGACTCCCACTTCAAAGGTCAAGCCCACCCTGTCAATTTGTTTGACAACTATTTAAATCTGTTTGAGATTTTGTGTCCGGTTTGTAACATCGTCACCTTTAGATACATTTTAAAAAACATTCATCAGCATGACATGAAGATGTGTCGCGCGTAAGACACACACCCGTACCTCAAATATCAAGGTCACATTTTGAGTTTGTTTGACATTTTCAATCTGTTTGAGACTTCGTGTCCGGTCTGTAATTTTGTCATCTATGGATAAATATATAAAAAAGTTGGCTCAATTCATCAGCATGGCATGACGACGTGTGGTGCGTAAGACCCACACCCGTACCTCAAAGCTCAAGGTCGTCACACTTTGAGTTTGTTTGACAACACTTTCAGTCTCTGCGATATTTAGTGTCTGGTCCTTAACTTTGTCATACATGGATGGATTTCTAAAACACTTGGCTCAGTTGATCAACATAATATGATGAAGTGTTACGTGTAAAACTCAGAACCTTTCATCAAAGGTCAAGGTCACACTTTCAGTTTGTTTGATATTTTGTGTCTGGTCTGTAACTTTGCCTTTAACTTGGCTCACTTAATCAAGATGATATGACGATGTGTCGCACGTAAGACCCAGGCCCATACCTCAAAGGTCAAGGTCACACATTGAGTTTGAGATTTCAAGTTCAGTCTGTAACTTTATCATACATGGATGGATTTCAAAAACACTTGGCTCAATTGATTGATTGATCAACATGACATGATAACGTGTCGCATGTAAAACCCAGAACCTTACCTCAAAGCTCAAGGTCACATGTTCAGTTTGTTTGATATTTTATATCTGGTCTATAACTTTGTCTTACATGGATGGATTTTAAAATAGCTTGACACAAGTGATCAGCATGTCAGGATATGTCACCTGCATTTTTCTGTAGAAATACAATGACCTTTACATCAGATGTCAAGGTCAAGGTCACACACAAAAAAAAAAATTGCATGTCTAGTCAGAAACGTCAGTACATTACTCTTGATATTTATGGATACATTTAAATCGCTACCTATCATAAAATATATTGTTATTTTCAGACCATTTGGGGGCATTTGACACTTACCAGTGACATTTCTTGTTTTATTCAACAGTTGTATTATTCCGATAAGTTTTTATTTTATCTCTATATAAATTTTCTGAAAGTCTTTCGTAAAATTTAACTTTTTTCTTTTGATATGTCAGTTACCTTAAGTTTGTTAGTCTAGTGCCATTTATAATCTTTAGTGAATGAATACTTTTTCTGGTTTGTCGCGAGTTTTCAAAGCATAGATGTATTTTTTTCTACATTTTCGAGATAGTTTATTCTCGATCTAATTTGTGCACCTATTGCTGTAATATTATAAATATCTTCCATTTTGACTTATGTTTTTCTTCCTTTTAGCTTATTTTCAATTTTATTATTACCGTCTACCTTTTCATTGATAATATTTTTTTCTCACTTAAGTTTATATATCCAATAGATGTTTGGATTTTTCACCAAACTATATTTGATTAGATATCTTTAAAACAATTAAATATTGAATATTATAATTTTACAGATTGCATACTCCAGTTCAACTTGCAATTGATATGAATGCAACTTGAATTAAAGTAATAGATATCTTTTGTTTAAACATTTTATTACAGTTTAAAGTTTCCTTTTTATCTATTAGTTAGGACGACATATATAAGCTTTGAATTGTTCATTCCGATAATACCAAATTTATATATATCCGCTTTCAATTAATTATGATATTCGTGTTTAAGTTTAACGGACAAGACTATTAGCAATATATTATCACACATTTGCACGAAAATTTTTCGAAAAAATAGTTTTTCTCTTTTAAATAAATATGTATTCCTCTTGGTTATTTCGACCCCGTATATTTCATGTAATGTTATGAAAATGATGGACACTACCGACAGAAGTATTTTTGTTAAATATGGACTTGTTTGTGGCTTAAATCATTAAATGTATGCATATCCACAACTTAGACTGAAGCGAAAAACCAATAATGGTATCTTTAAATAAAAAACACTTCAATTTAAGATGTAAATTTCATAAAGATGGAACGAGCCAACATCCTTAAGACCAAACCTTTTATCGAATATTGTATACACAATTTTCTCCAGCTGTCTTACAATTATATAATATAAAACGATAAGTGATTTTGGTCAAGATTCGCAGGAAACATCTTAAAACTTCCAAATAGAGCTAATTATAGTATAATCGATATAAAACAAGCTTGCTGTTAACCATTAATGCAAATCAGTTTGCTATACATGAAATAAACAAAACGGACTTACCAATATAGTGCCACCCATTGTTGCAGGTGTATCTAAAACATAATGAATAATTGAATAGATGAGTTGAAAAATGCATGAATGAATGAGGTTTAACGCCATTTTCTTTTTAACAAAATGCATGTTATATATGACATATCAGTTTTATTGGGGGAGGAATATATAATTAATTAAGAGTAGAACCATCGTCCTACCGCAAGTCAAGTGGTAATAAAAGATCTTGAAACGACATCTTATAGACTACTAAATATGATATATTAATGTTTGAAGTAAATAGAAAGGAGGTTTGCGTTTTGATGCATTGTGGGCGGTCTTCGGGCAGACATATTGATGGGCGGACATATTGGCGGACATATTGATGGGCGGACATATTGGCGGACATATTGATGGGCGGACACCTCAATCAATGTTTCGTCACCTTTAATTGAAATGATGAATAATTGAGTACCACATCAGTTAAACATGGTGAATGGCGAAATTTACGAATATACCGCATCTTTTGCTACCACACACGAGGCAGACAGATTGACTGACAGACGGACGAACGAACAGTCACTTCAATCACTTTTAATCAAAATGGTGGGTTTAGAGAGGACAAACAGATAAACAGACGGACGGACGGACGGACGGACGGACGGACGGACAATCCAATGTGTGGTCAAATCTCATCAATATTCTGAGAATCACCGGTTTCTGATTAATAATATGTAGGGATAGGGATGGGGTGTTGGGGGTGAGGATTGAAAACTCTGACAGGTAGGAGTCATTTTCCGACATTTTATAATGGCTGGGAGTCATTATCCAACTGGAGTCAAAATGTTTTGTTACACAAGCTGACAAGGATTCTTCTATTTGAAAATCCCGTAAAACCGTAAACCAAGTTTATTATAATATGTTGCCTTTTAAAATATGTTATTGCTATCATTCCGACTAGATTGAAATGCAGCAAACTATAATAACGTGTTACATTACAAAAGAGGAGGGCCGGGAATCAGTATACAAAGTTATTGGTTTAGATTGTAGCTGTTTATTAATCTTAAAATGTTTGCTGTTGTTTTTTGTTTTGTTCCAAATTCATTCAAAATGACAATAATTTATATCTGCAGATTGTTTGTCATATTTGAATGCAATATCTTTTAAAAACAATGTAACGGGCACAGATACATAATTTGACGTCACAGGAACAACTACATGCTATCTAAATTGTTCAAGTTTGGTAACATTCCGGTTAAAACTGTAAAAAAAGACGGACGAACGAACATCGTCATACCATAATATATGGTTGCTTATCAAAGTCAACGGGCGTATGAAAATGAATTAATTCTGAAGAATTATCCAGTTGTTTAATTGTGTATTTCCAATATCTAGGATATTATAATGTTTTCTTAGGAACAGGAGTTAATTAAATAAATGTAACAAAAACGACCACAAGAACCTGTCCTTCTCATTTAAGCATTTAAAGATAAGCATGCTCCTAAATGATCTATTCCAGTAAACGTCATGCAAAACATAATAACAGAAATCTCAAAGAGTATCAAATAACAGAATTACAAGGAACTCTGCTAAGCATATTGTGTCCTTTTCTATATAATGTTGGCGTGTACGTTTTAGTACAAATTCTATACATTCAATATACAATATTATTTGAATGTCAGTTTTATCTCCATTTGGTGATAATCTTAAATTTATTACTTGCAGACGAACATTTAATGCATATATCACCCATTCTTTATCACCCATTCTTTAAAGAATAGTGTGGTTGTTTGCTTGTGTAATTTAGAACGAATTTAGTAAATCCAGCAAGAGAATCACCCTTCTGATGAAAATTAACAAATGTTGAGATCTCCATTATTTTTATGTCACAATCTTTTAATACAATAGCATAACTTTGTCCTGCTTCGCCAATGGGGTACTAACTACATGTCAGTAATCTCTTTTGTATTTGAGGATACTGTTATTTCTGTCGTGAATAATAGGGTAATATACAAAATTGTAAATGTTTTTAAGTTTTTAAATCGCATGGTCTTTTACGTTAAAATGAGCAAGTAAAATGTTCCTGAAGTTATAATTCTAAATTATGTTAATTAACATTATTGGTTACATGTATGTCATCGTCCTAGAGTTATTTCAAATCATCCATAATATTAAACTCATTTAAGAAAACAAATTTAAAAACTAGAATATTCATTCTGAAACATTTAAACATGGCCTATTTTGAAAACTGTAGAAAGGATTGAAAACAATATTCTAGTTTTCAGAATACTGTCTGAAGCTATACAGACATATATCAACCACGAACTTGAGAACACATTCAGATTTTATTGACAAAAAAATTCGCATCAGTATCCGATTTTTTTCTTTAAACTTTTCATTTTTATCATAATACTGTGATTGCAATGTTGGTGGTAATTCCCTATTTTGACCTTGGAGAAAATATAGTTCATCTTTTTTGATTAAGTACCTGACAAATATAAGTGTTAAACGTTTGCAAATAATGTAATGTTTTGATGACTACATAAGTGTTATGGACAATGAAACTACCAACTGAACGATGCAAATCTGAAATAAGTGTACCCCCAGAATATGTGTTGGCCCTAACTTTCATTTCAATTTCGGAAACAAGCTTAACTCTTTTAAATATTTGAATGTTTTAAATTGCGCATATTCGTAGTTGTATATTTAACCAAAAAGCCGCCATGTTTATCGGCATGATAGAGATATATTGGCATATATTTTTAAAAATATAACCTTTAATGTCAAAATGTAATTTGACTGAAATAGTTTTGTGTAAATGTTAGTAATTGATTCATAATTACAGATAACAATATCATGGTAGCAATATCATCATATGTATACGTACATTGGTATATGTATTGAACTGTTCCGTAGAATGAGAAAATTGATTTCAACATTGTCACGAATCTCTTTATGAGGCGTTACTGAGTATCTGGAGCACAGCACAGTATATTTCAACGAATAATATGACACGGCAGTCAAATAAATTTAAAATATCTACAGCATTACTTCTATTATATCCTTTGCATCGAAGTGTCATACATCTTCGACCAAAATAAATTTTTAAAGTGACATTTCGTCTTTTTATTCATCCGTATACATCCTGGAACAATTTTAACTTTGTTGTTTAATGTAGATATTGGCAGGAAACCCACAGGAGATCCTAAAACGTTCATATACATATGAGACGGACAGATGCGATTCTACCACTGGTAATAAACTATTTTTTTGACTACTTAAACAAACCCTGATTGATCAGTTAAGTAGGTTTTGTTCTCTAACCTGGAAAATTAACGTAAACAGTTGTTTTAAAGAAACTGTTGAACTCGAGTTATAGCTAACTAATTTTCCAATTTCACCAAGATTATCCCTCATGAATTTACGTACAGGGAACCATAACTTTTCTTTGCGAAACCAGGTGACGGGGTCAGTCTTTAATACCCCAATATGAACGTAAATGCCCGTTGTGTCTACTTAATACTTTAGGCGACGAATTTCATTATCTATTAGAAGGCCTTTTTCTATCCTTGCGAGATTCCATAGATGACCTAATATTATCAAATTCAAGAAACTACTTAAAATAAAAACATAGCCTTAGCCTTGTTAGTAAAAATAAGCAATTTTGTCAGATTTATTATGATAGTTGTCATATTTTACGGTTGTTTTATTTTCGTGAATAATAACACACAGCTTTGTCTAGTATAGCGAATACCTTTAGCATTATATTTATTTAAAACCTGTTTTGAATGCTCTAGTGATTCGAGATTAATATAGATTGATGGCGGTAAGAAATCAATTTTAGCGACTCACACATCGTTAAATTTCAAGCCGGTCAATGGACGCCACGGACCCAACCCAATTTGATAATCGATCGACAATTGAAAACTCCAGAATGCATGCAATAATTAACAAAAGGATGCAGACGTCTTTGCTGGATCATACAACTCCAATGCCTACATATATGGAGAAAATGCTAAAATAGATAAGTGGAATTTTGTTGAAAATATCAGGATAGCGTTAATATTGTTGATTTGAGGGATTTATCAACGATCTTGTTAGCATACGCCTGTTATATGCATATGAACGAAGTCTGTAATTTGTGTTGCAATGATGTATAATTCAATTCTGATTATGTAGTAATAAAAAAAAACAAAAAAAAAACAGACAGTTATAGAGGCGGTTCAGAAATTGTTATTGCCAAAGTTAGTTCTTCAGCATGTTCGTATTCTATGCTACAAAGATATACGCCTGCGGCATATTTGTCGATACTCTCTGATGATGTTATGTTTAAACCTGCCTTTAGATCAAAACATCAAAACATATTGCGTCTCTTATTGAAAAGAACACACTGTTATGTTACACAAGGGCAAGATAATGTATTGTTGGTAACGTTGAACAGTGCTGGATCTGGTCGTAAACTTAGTACGCACTCTTTAAAGGCGAGTGGTGTTACCTCAGTATCAGACAGATGCTTAAAGAGACACGGTCGTTGGAAGTTCGACGTTGTTAAAGAGGTTAATATGTAAAAGATTCTTTATGAAAAAAGGTTATCTGTTACTAAAATATTGAAGTTTTAGATAATTTAAGAGTATTTCAGACTTGCAATTGTTGCATATAAAAAGCATTGCATTTGGATTTTTCAATTTCTCTATAATGTTTCTATAATTTTCTGTAATGCGTCTTGCAAATCGGAAAACAGTGTCTGTTGTTTGTTTGAATTTTTGTGTGGTAAATAGATAGACCTTGTTTTCTAGTTCGCTTTGCTCAAACGAAACTAAATCTTCCTTTCAAAACAAATTTAGGGAATTAAAGACAAGACATGTTACAGGATTGTCACTTGCATTGCCGTTATAACATAGTTTTACAGTAAAATCCTGTAATAATAAAAGGATTTGAAACAACTGATATCATGGATGTTTTATCCACATGAAGCATTCTAATCCTGTAATGGCTATCTGTCAATATACAAACTAAAATATAATAAAACCTTATTAAAATTTCCAACATCTGACAGAAAGAATATACTAAAAATCATCTATAATTACTTCAAATGCCCACAATATTAACCTCATTTAAATGTATATACATTTTAAAGTATCACATAAACCTCGTGTATTCTTTACATGTACTTGACTTAGATCTCTTTTGGGTAGGTGTAAGGAATCTTATGAAAATGTGTGTAAACAACATAACTATTAGGTAAACGCAATGACCTCGAATGGATAGGGCCTATTCATGTATTACTTTTATACGGACTATATCGCACGAGTTGGCTCGTGCTTTATTATTTTCCTTTGCTTTAAACCCATAAGTATAACATTTATTTTCTAATTCTCATTGCTCCAACGCAATTTAATTATTTATTTTGTTTTCAAAGCAAATTCAGAAAATTAAAGACAGCAAGATATGGTAAAGAATTGTCACTTGCATTACCGTTAAAACGTCGAACGAAAAAGAAAACACACAAAAAAAACGAGCAACTAATGGCAATCTATAACAGTTGTTTGAATCCATTTTCTAAAATCATCATTTATTTAACCACATACACAGTCTTAGTTTAAAGTCTGATCCAAGCAAATTCTGAAATATTGCATGTATGTTCACAATATCAAAACGACATGTATACCTGACAAACAGACAATATTGCGCATAAAAAGCTTATTTCATAGTATATAAATAGCAGTATGGTATTAAGACAACAACACAATATGTACCAAGCGTCCTCAGGCGCCATTCTGTGCCAAATGATTGTAAACTGTTTAAAATACAATAGCAAATGATATGTATTCATGTCAAACAAGTAACATTTACACTCATATACTCTTAATTTATAATTTATTATTAGTATTACAAATACTTTGACAAAAGCATAGTCCTTACCAATCGGCCTTTGACTCCTGTCTGTTTATGGCTTTTTTGGACTTCCAAATATACAATAGCAAACAGTTTACATTCCCTATTAATACTGTTTTATTACTTTTAACCTACTCTGGCAAATACACTTTCCGTACAAAGTGGTCTAAATACTCCAGTCTGTACCAATATTCTTTAGACTGTTCAATGTAGGATAGTTAATGCATTCCTGGCAAAATGTTACATTTATATTTAACTAAATTGCATTGTTAGTTATACAGTACTTGTACAAATACACTGTTCAGCGTTGTATATGACATGTTAAAGTATATTCACAAGAAATACATGCGCACAATTGCTTAAATTTGTCTTATATACCCTAACACATATGTATATACTATTGAATTTACTTACACCAATGTCTCCCAACTTTATCTTTAGGAAGTATTACAGTTTGATACAAGTGCTTGGCCAATGAAACGGCTCAAATTCATTCAGATTCATCGTTTAATTCATATTTAATTTATTTTCCTTTTAGACAAGACCGCTGTATGTATTAAATTTAATTACTAAATTCTTACACTAAGTTGGCTCTTCCCAGCACGAATGCACATGTGTTTGCTATTAAAATTGAAACGTTCTTCTAGGAAACGGTCTAATTTTGGCCAATCACACTGCTCACGAGCTAACACGGTATCTTTAACAGTGACATGGGTACTTTCTATAACAGGGGTACGCTCAAAATCTCAATGGCTTAAAATGGCCTAGTGTCAAATCCCTTCAACGAAATTAACAGGGTGGTCAAAATCCCCATGGTCAAATTAGAGCGGTAGTCAAGATCCCATCAACGGATGGTCAAAATTCCCATGGTCAAAATAGAGGGGTAGTCAAAAACTCAATTGCTAGTCAAACTCCCCTTCATATAGATATATTACCGGTATCTAATTATATATAATTATGTAATAGACTCGAGTTTTGCTAATTTTAACCATTTTATGATTATGCTATGTTTTGCATTTTTTAGTACTTTGATTTCTTTGATTTTTTACCTTTTTTCCCGCCGTTTTTTTGGTCAGGTGATTTTGTTTTTAGAAAGTCAGTTGAAAGAGGTTTGCCATCTTGGGCAGTTCAGTTTTGAAGTGTAGTCAGAACAATATATCATTTGTCCTTGCTATAAAGTATATTATATGGAGGTTAGTATTATCTGTGCATTTGAATCTTTCATGCACAACTTAAATTGTGTCGATTAGTTGTATATTTTTTGTTGAAAGGTCGCGTCTATTTCTGAGCGGTTTTCAAATTTAGGACTGATTTGTATAAATGGATAACGCGAGGCTGTCATGTTTTTATATATTAAAATCTTGCATGTACGTTTTGGATGTGTTTTTTACAGCTAACATATAACCATGCACTTTTGGAGTTGACAGAGAGCAGAGTTATGGTGCGTGTCAAGTAGGAAGTGATTTCACAAATCGGTAAGCAGTCAATGAGAATGCTATGTACATGTATTATATAAAATGTAATAAGGCTGTATCTGAAGGTTTAGTAAATGTGCACAACATAATTATGAAATGATAGATATGTTAAACAAGACTTTTATTTGATGGTATGGGTGTTTAATGAGTTATTTAAAAGTTTCGTGGGTATGGCGACTGCTGGTGGCCGGCGGCGGTGCTTGGTCGTTTTGGGGGAGTTGAGTCCAATTATGGTCAGGTTTGCGTGTTGTGTTGCTGTACCTAACAACACGTTTATATGTTTTCTACTTAAAATGTAAGAATTGTAGAATCTCACCTAGTTCTCACTATAATTACAGTAAAACAAATTTGATAGCGTAATTTAAATATAAATTAAGCTATGTTATACGCATTAAAGTGTATTTTATTCGTCAGTTAAGAGAGTTGGACGCTTACATGTCAAATTCAAATAAGAATATGCTGCCAAATTAATACATCAACATCAAATTTTATAAAAGGGCATATGGGTAAGTAAACGTATCGAATTTACGTGTTTTTTTAACCGAAGTCTTTGTTTTGATTATTCGGCTGTACGATCTGAGTTAAAACATGAGTTGGTACATACATTATATTCCTTATAATATTTGCAACCAAAACTACCGTGCGTTTTAGCATGTGATTATTCTAAAACAGCGTATACCGAAAAGACAATAATTTACTTTGCCTGGGCTAAAACGAGTGCTAAAAGACGAATGGAACAAACTGGGTTAATTCACTTATAATATGACTTTGAAAAATCGACATCAATGATAAGGCTTATCTTTAACATCCATCATTATCAGATTGATCATTTACAGTCAAGTAGGTTAAGTTGTTAAAATTCAGACGAATCGAAAGTGTTTCAAAATTCTTCTCTGGTACATGTGGATAAAAATTATTTTACACATACGAATTAAACCGTACTATTCGTCCGTTTTGAACATTCATGAACATTAGAACGCTTAGAAGCCTATTCTGGAACAGTCATTTAGATATCATACTTTTATAACAGAGTATACTATGATAGGTAATTACCTTCGTCTTTCTCGCTTGAACCTCTAGATTTTCCGCTGTCAGATGCCGAAGCTGGTTGCGTCTGTCTCTGTTTGACTGAATTTAACACAAGTTGTTGAAATCATTTTAACTGAGTTGCTCATGTGTTTAAACCACCAAACATTATAATTAGTCAGTAAGGCTCATGGCGGCGATATAATGTGAAGGTGATCGGAATGGCTTAGCTGCGACACGCTTTACGTTAAGAAGAGGAAGATTAATGCTATCTTCAACGTATTGCATGGCCTTTTTATATATAACATCAAGTGGTATTGGTGGCAGAATACCCATGGTATATGTACGTGTACTCCAATCTTTTTGAAACACGTTATTTGACAGAGACTTACCGTTATGTTATCGAATAATGAGTGTGTCCTGATCTGGATTTATAGCCCTGTCCTCAGCGATAAGAGATATTTGTCTATGTACAGGTAAATAGACTATTTGGCCACGGCAAACACTCTTCGTGTATTACAAGATAATATTCAAATCATAATATCATCAGTCAATAATTTCAGTTAGGCTTACTGCGGCGATATAACGTGATTGCATTCGGTATGGTTGATTGATGACACATACAAATAATTTCATCTTGCTATACATGACATGTTAATAATTTATGTTACTTAAAAGTTTACATAATATATCTTCCGTATATGTCCCATTATATTCAATGTGACACTAACACAATTTGGATAATTTAATATTTTAATTCATGTTTATATTATGCGTGCATTAAAATGTTTCATTTGTCAGTTAAGAAAGTTTACATGCATATTCATCTACAAATAAGTTGACTAATCTAAATATCATACTTTCATGCCAGAGCATAATATACCTTTTTGTGTCTCGAATTGACTACTTCTTAAGATTCTTTTTTGCTTCGGTGGTTCAGGTGTACTATCTGAAATAAAACGTTAGTTGGTCAATACACATCTATCCTTAAATGAATCGTGTGTGCATGCTGATTTGCTGATTGTGTTCTTTGAATGCAGTGTCTCCTGTTGGTAGAACATTTTCTTATTTTAATCTAAAACTTTATGTTCTCATATACTGCGTTAAATGTGGCGAAATGATGTGAACGTTGTTTAACATGGCTGAGTTACGACACTTTTTACGCCAAAGGGGTACTAGAACGAATGAAATTAACACAATTTTCAACATGTTACAGGTTATAAATGTCTTCTTGTCGTATTGGTAGAAGATATCTTCAAAAACATATACCCGAATATCTGAATAAACTAGCGTAATTCCGCAAGTAACAGATCAACAAAATATAATTGGACTGATTTCATGACAAAATCGATAGATGTTTATGTTACTGAAACAGCGCTAGGACTCGGAGAACATACTCTATTTATTTGGGGAAAATATCACAATCCATTTTTGCCACTCTCTGGAAACACAATCGTCACCTTGCTGTAAAAGGAGTTGTGCAATATAGAGAAAACTGTTCGTTTTCTATATAATATTTTATAAATTATTTTGTATTTCCCTACATAACAACAAATCGAAAATTGTTCCTGCTTAAAATGTTAAATATGTAGTTTCAATGGTAATCAAACTTAATGATGTTGGATATTCTATTTAGTATAACAAGAGATGATTCACGAATTTTGAAACAGTTTGAAAATGGCTAAAAGTAACAACCTTGACATAGACATATACGAGAGTACACGTAACATTGGTAGCTTTTTAGGTTTATAATACCCTTTGAAGGACAAATACATTTCAAATATTAAAAAATCTTACGCACACTACATTTCATTGTTTATCCCAATGTTTACAATATATTAAAGCTTGAAGTAAATAGGCTGGTGCACATTTATTTCAGTGAGCGCAGCATGTAATGTGAAATCAATACATTGTGCCATTCCAAGAAGTTGCGATTGCAGCTAGTCAGCTGCATGCAAAGGTTTATCTTAAAATTGTAGATATACTTTATTCTTGCAATTTATATAGATACAACTAATTTATATGTACCTTATTAAGTTATGCACAGGAATGCTGCCTGGCAGCTTTAGTGAAAAGTACATGCTACTTTACACGCAAGTTTGATATACACTTGTCCGTGATACAGTTCGAAATAACAATTTCTTGTAAGGCTATTCAACATATTACATACGGTATTACCATTCTTAAATCGTCAATGATTTGAAACATAATAAATTGAATTTTACATTGATTACATTTGACCATCATATATCAAATTGAAGAACATTATAAGTATTAATAGAGCAAATGAAGTTGCAATACATCAACATTAATATTCATAGCAAAATAAAGACTTACATTTAATCTTAAGTGATCAATAATATTTATAAGTATTTAATTTTTGAAATAATAGGGAAAACTTTATCTTATTCATCTTTTATGAAAAGGGGAATATATTAGGGAACTAAGACTCCATGAAAAAATACATATATTAGAAAAAAAAACTACAATATATTATTATTATTGATTATCAAGGAAAAGACAAAAATAAGATCAAAAGCTAAATTTATTACTGAACGGGAAAAAGTGTCTACATAATTTTGTTATTTAGAATATAAAAAACGTTTTATCAAAAGCAATGTTCAGCTTAAATACAAACCGTTATTCACACACAACACGAAATATTAACTGAAACAAAAGCTTTGTACCAATTTTTATATTATCATATTGATTCTACATCAGATTTGCTGCCATCTAAATATACCTGCATAAATGTAAGCTTGATTTGATGGACAATTTAAACTTCAACTTGAATTACCTATTACAAATGATGAAACGTTACTAAATCTTAAAATATGTTATCAAAGCAGTTGAAAAAGGCGGGTTGTCTATTTCACAGCGACAAGGAGTCACTACATACATACAAAAAGGAAATGAAGACAAAACGTTCTTACAAAACTGAACCTGATTTCAATTTTAAACATTACATATAATATGTTTCAGCCAGTATAGTAAACAAAACGAAAGAAAGAAAACCTTAACTTAAAAATGAGGATCAAACATGTTTATCTGGTAGATATATCGAAGAAAATATACCACTTTTATATGATCTCATGTTGTATATAGATAAAAGACAAATACCAGGAATCAACTCTAAATCGATTTCGAAAGAGCCCTTGATACTGCTAAAACTTTTATTAACAGTCCTTAATTTTTCAAATTTTGAGTCGTCCTTCAAACATTGTGTTAGCTATTTTACTCTAACATGGAACCATATGTAATTGTAAACGGTCACTTATCAGATTGGTTGTTCTCGAAAAGGGGATGTAGGCAAAGGGATCCTTTGTCACCATATATTTTAAACTATTCGCAGAGATCATTGCTGTTCTGCTTCGAGGCAATCCAGATATAAAAGGAATACAAATAGGAAAAAAAAATATTTCATTCTCATAATATACTTGCAATACTTCTCTAATCTTTGATGGGACCAAACTTTCTAAATATCTGCAAAACGCTCTAAGTTTTTAACATTTTATACTGACCGGCCTTATTATGAATGTCGATAAAACTAAGGCGGTATGGATTAGATCAATGAAAGAAAAATATTCAAACGCTCTGTGAGTGTCGGTGGTTAATGCTTTCACTGTATTACGAATATTGTTTTAAGAAGATCTTAATAATATGATCACATTAAACTACCACGACAGAATAAATGATATAAAACAGATTACAGTGATAGCCATGTCTAAAGTAAGTCATTTACTGTTTGCTCTCCATGACCTTAATGGTGAGGTTGTTGTGGACTTGGATTTGACAATTTTTCATTTTCTTATAGAATAGTTAACCGACAAAATAAAACAAACCGTTATCGGCCGGCCTGGCACTGCCGGTGGCCTTGAGGCACTTGGTATGGGTGTTTAATGAGTTATTAAAAGTTTCGTGGGAATGAAGACAGCTGGGGGCCAGTGGGGCTGCTTGGTCGTTTTGGGGGAGTTGTGTCCGATTATGGTCAGGTTTGCGGGTTGTGTTGCTATACCTAACAACACGTTTATATGTTTTCTACTTGAAATGTAAGAATTGTAGAATCCCACCTAGTTCTCACTATAATTACAATAAAAAACAAATTTGATAGCGTAATTAAGTTATAAATTCAGCTATGTTACACGCATTTAAATATATTTTATTTGCCAGTTAAGAGAGTTGGACGCTAATATTTCAAATTCAAATATGAATGAGCTACCAAATTTAAATATCAACATCAAATTTTATAAAAGGGAATATGGGTAAGTTAACGTATCTAATTTACGTGTTTTTTTCTTGAAGTCTTTGTTTTGCTTATTCAGCTGTACGATCTGAGTTGAAACATGAGTTGGTACATACATTATACTCCTTATAATAGTTGCAACCGAAACCACCGTGCGTTTTAGAATGTGGTTATTCTAAAACGGCGTATATCGAAAAGAAAATCATTTACTTTGCTTGGGCTAAAACGAGTGCTAAAAGACGAAAGGAACAAACTGGATCAATTCACTAAATATTTGAATTTAAAAAGTCGACATAAATGATAAGGCTTATCTCTAACATCCATCGTTATCAGATTGAGCATTTACAGTTAAGTAGGTAAAGTTGTTAAAATTCAGACGGATCGAAAGTGTTTCAAAATTCTTCTCTCGTACATGTGGATAAATAATTATTTTACACATACGAATTAAACCGTACTATTCGTCCGTTTTGACCATTCATGGAAATTAGAACAATTAGAAGTCTATTCTGGAACAGTCATTTTAGATATCATACTTTTATAACAGAGTATACTATGATAGGTAATTACCTTCGTCTTTCTCGCTTGAACCACTTGATTTTCCGCTGTCAGATGCCGAAGCTGGTCGCTTCTGTCTCTGTTTGACTGAATTTAACACAAGTTGTTAAAAGCATTTTAACTGAGTAAACTACAAGACGTAATATTTAGTCAGTAAGGCTCATGGCGGCGATATAATGTGAAGGTCTTTGGCATGGCTTAGCTGCGACACGCTTTACGTTAAGAAGAGGAAGATTAACGCTGTTTTCAACTTATTGCAAGACCTTTATATATATTGCACCAAGTGGTATTGGTGATAGAATACCCAGGGTGTATGTACGTGTACTCCAATCTTTGTGTAACACGTTATTTGACAGAGACTTACCGTTATGTTATCGAATAATGAGTTTGTCCTGATCTTGATTCATAGCCCTGTCCTCAGCGGTGAAAGATATTTGTCTAGGTTCAGGGTCTTAGACTATTTGGCCATGGCAAACACTCTTCGTGTATTACAAGATATTATTCAAATCATAATATCGTCAGTCAATAATTTCAGTTAGGCTAACTGCGGCGATACAACGTGATTACATTCGGTATGGTTGATTGATGACATATACAAATGAATTCATCTTGCTATACATGACATATCAATATTTTATTTTACTTAAAATTTTACATAATATAGTTTCCGTATATGTCCCATTATAATCAATATGACAGTTACACAATTTGGATATTGTAATTTTTTAATACATGTTTATATTATGCATACATATAAATGTTTCATTTGTCAGTTAAGAAAGTTGACATGCATATTCATCTACAAACAAGTTGACTAATCTAAATATCATACTTTTATGCCAGAGCATAATATACATTTTTGTGTCTCGGATAGACTACTTCTTAACATTCTTATTTGCTTTGGTGGTTCAGGTGAACTATCTGAAATAAAACGTTAGTTGGTCAATACACATCTATCCTTATATGAATCGTATGTACATGCTGATTTGGTGATTGTATCCTTTGAATGCAGTGTGTCCTGTTGGTAGAATATTTTCTTATTTAAATTTCAAACTTTATATTCTCATATACTGCGTTAAATGTGGTGAAATGATGTGAACGTTGTTTAACATGGCTGAGTTACAACACTTTTTACGCCAAAGGGGTACTAGAACTGGAAACACAATCGTCACCTTGCTGTACAAGGAGTTGTGCAATATAGAGAAAACTGTTCGTTTTCTATATAATATTTCATAAATTATTTTGTATTTCCCTTCATAACAACAAATCGAAAATTGTTCCTGCTTAAAATGTTAAAGACGTAGTTTCAATGGTAATCAAACTTAATGATGTTGGATATTCTATTGAGTATTACGAGAGATGATTCACGAATTTTAAAACAGTTTGAAAATGGCTAAAAGTAACCACATTGACATAGACATGTACGAGAGTACACGTAACATTGGTGGCTTTTTGGGTTTATCATCGAATACCCTTTGAAGGACAAATACATATCAAATATTAAAACGTCTTACGCACACTACATTTCACTGTTTATCCCAATGTTTACAATATATTGAAAATTTAAGTAAATAAGCTGGTGCCCATTTATTTCAGTGAGTGCAGTATGTAATGTGAAATCAAGACATTGCGCCATTCCAAGAAGTTGCGATTCATATAGATACAACTAATTCAGTTTTGAAGTGTAGTCAGAACAAAATATTATTTGTTCTTGCTATTAAGTATATTATATGGAGGTAAGTATTATCTGTGCATTTGAATCTTTCATGCACAACTGTATTTGTGTCGATTAGCTGTATATTTTAGTCTGTTATTGTTGTTGAAAGGTCGCGTCTATTTCTGAACGGTTTTCGAATTTAGGACTGATTTGTATAAATGGATAACGCGAGGCTGTCATGTTTTTATATATTAACATCTTGCATGTACGTTTTGGATGTGGTTATATTACAGCTAACCTGTAACCATGCACGTTTAGAGTTGACAAAGAGCAGACTGATGGTTCGTGGCAAGAAGGGAGTGATTCCACAAATCGGTAAGCAGTCAGTGTGAATGCTATGTACATGTACTATATAAAATGTAATAAGTCTGTATCTGAAGGTTTAGTAAATGTGCACAACATAATTATGAAATGATATATATGTTAAACAAGTCTTTTATTCTCTGGAATGGGTGTTTCAGGAGTTACTTAAAAGTTTCGTGGGTATGACGATTGCTGGTGGCCGGTGGGGCTGCTTGGTCATTTTGGGGGAGTTGTGTCCGATAATGATCAGGTTTGCGGGTTATGTTGCTGTACCTAACAACACGTTTATATGTTTCTACTTAAAATGTAAGAATTGTAGAATCTCACCTAGTTCTCACTATAATTACTGTAAAAGACAAATTTGAAAGCGTAATTTAGTGATAACTTCAGCTATGTTACACGCATTTAAGTGTATTTTATTCGTCAGTTAAGAGAGTTGGACGCTAATATTTCAAATTCAAATAAGAATGAGCTGCCAAATTTAAATATCACATCAAAGTTTATAAAAGGGCATATGGGTAAGTAAACGTATCGCATTTACGTGTTTTTCCCCCCGAATCTTTGTTTTGCTTGTTCAGCTGTACGATTTGAGTTGAAACATCAGTTGGTATATACATCATATTCCTTAAAATAGTCGCAACCAAAAACCATCGTGCGTTTTAACATGTGGTTATTCTAAAACAGCGTATACCGAAAAGAAAATCATTTACTTTGCCAGGGCTAAAACGAGTGCTAAAAGACGAATGAAACAAACTGGGTCAACTCACTAATAATATGACTTTAAAAAATCGACATAAATGATAAGGCATATCTCTAACATCCATCGTTATCAGATTGAGCATTTACAGTGGGTAAAGTTGTTAAAATTCTGACGGATCGAAAGTGTTTCAAACTTTTTCTCTCGTACATGTGGATAAATAATTATTTGACACATACGAATTAAACCGTACTATTCGTCCGTTTTGACCATTCATGAACATTAGAACAATTAGAAGTCTATTCTGGAACAGTCATTTAGATATCATACTTTTATAACAGAGTATACTATGATAGGTAATTACCTTCGTCTTTCTCGAATGAACCACTTGATATTCCAATGTCAGATGCCGAAGCTGGTCGCTTCTGTCTCTGTTTGTCTGAATTTAACACAAATTGTTAAAAGCATTTTAACTGAGTAAACTACAAGACGTTATATTTAGTCAGTAAGGCTCATGGCGGCGATATAACGTGAAGGTCTTTGGCATGGCTTAGCTGCGACACGCTTTACGTTAAGAAGAGGAAGATTAACGCTGTTTTCAACATATTTTATGGCCTTTTTATATATTGCGCCAAGTGGTATTGGTGGTAGAATACCCAGGGTGCATGTATGTGTACTCCAAATTTTGTGAAACACGTTATTCGACAGACTTACCCTTAATATGTTATCGAATAATGAGTTTGTCCTGATCTGGATTCATAGCCCTGTCCTCAGCTGTGAGAGATATTTGTCTAGGTACAGGGTCTTAGACTATTTGGCCATGGCAAACACTCTTCGTGTATTACAAGATAATATTCAAATCATAATATTATCAGTCAATAATTTCAGTTAGTCTTACTGCGGCGATATAACGTGATTGCATTCGGTATGGTTGATTTATGACACATACAAATGATTTCATCTTGCTATGCATGACATGTGAATATTTTATTTTACTTAAAATTTTACATAATATAGCTTCCGTGTATGTCCCATTATATTCAATGTGACAGTAACACAATTTGGATATTTTAATCTTTTAATACATGTTTATACTATGTATGCATTAAAATGTTTCATTTGTCAGTTAAGAAAGTTGACATGCATATTCATCTACAAACAAGTTGACTAATCTAAATATCATACTTTCATGCCAGATCATAATATACCTTTTATTGTTTCGATATCACTACAGTTACTGTCAGTATCTAAGCAGCTTTGCTCTGATAATGGATAATATACAGGTGCATCCATTACTTTTGGATAGTCAGGTGCAGGTGTATAATCTGAAATGAAACGTAAGTTGGTCAATACACATCTATCCTTATATGAATCATGTGCATGCTGATTTGATGATTGTATCCTTTGAATGCAGTGTCTCCTGTTGGTAGACTTTTTTCTTATTTAAATGTAAAACTTTATGTTCTCATATACTGCGTTAAATGTGGTGAAATGATGTGAACGTTGTTTAACATGGCAGAGTTACGACACTTTATACCCAAATGGGTACTAGAACAGATGGGATTAACGCCATTTTCAACATGTAACAAGTAACAAATGTCATCTTGTCGTATTGGTAGAAGATATCTTCAGAAACATATACCCGAATATCTGAATAAATCAGCATTCTTCCGCAAGTAACTAGATCAACAAAATGTAATTGGACTGATTTCATGACAAAAGCGATAGAGTTTTATGTTACTGAAAGAGCGCCTGGACTCTGAAAACATACTCTATTTATTTGGGGAAAATATCAAAATCAACGTATGCCTCTCTCTGGAAACACAATCGTCACCTTGCTGTACAAGGAGTTGTGCAATATAGAGAAAACTGTTCGTTTTTTATATAATATTTCATAAATTATTTTGTATTTCCCTATATAACAACAAATCGATAATTGTTCCTGCTTAAAATGTTAAATATGTAGTTTCAATGATAATCAAACTGAATGAAGTTGGATATTTTATTGAGTATTACGAGAGATGATTCACGAATTTTGGAACAGTTTGAAAATGGCTTAATGTTACCACATTGACATAGACATGTACGAGAGTACACGTAACATTGGTGGCTGTTTGGGTTTATCATAGAATACCCTTTGAAGGACAAATATATATCAAATATTAAAACGTCTTACGCACACTACATTTCACTGTTTATCCCAATGTTTACAATACATTAAAGCTTTAAGTAAATAATCTGGTGCTCATTTATTTCAGTGAGCGCAGTATGTAATGTGAAATCAATACATTGCGCCATTCCAAGAAGTTGCGATTGCAACTAGTCAGCTGCATGGAAAGGTTTATCTTAAAATTGTAAATATATTTTATTCTTGCAATTTATATAATTACAACTAATTCAGTTTTGAAGTGTAGTCAGAACAAAATATCATTTGTCCTTGCTATAAAGTATATGTTTAAGGTGAGTATTATCTGTGCATTTAAATATTTCATGCACAACTGAATTTGTGTCGATTAGCTGTATATTTTAGTCTGTTATTGTTGTTGAAATGTCGCGTCTATTTCTGAACGGTTTTCGAATTTAGGACTGATTTGTATAAATGTATAACTCGAGGCTGTCACGTTTTTATATATTAACATCTAGCATGAACGTTTTGGATGTGTTATTTTACAGCTAACCTGTAACCATGCACGTTTAGAGTTGAGAAATAGCAGAGTTATGGTTCGTGTCAAGAAGGGAGTGATTCCACAAATCGGTAAGCAGTCAGTGAGAATGCTATGTACATGTATTATATAAAATGTAATAAGTCTTTTTCTGAAGGTTTAGTAAATGTGCACAACATAATTATGAAATGATGAATATGTTAAACAAGTCTTTTATTCTATGGTATGGGTGTTTCAGGAGTTACTTAAAAGTTTCGTGGGTATGACGACTGCTGGTGGCCGGCGGCGATGCTTGGTCGTTTTGGAGGAGTTGAGTCGAATTATGGTCAGGTTTGCGGGTTCTGTTGCTGTACCTAACAACACGTTTATATGTATTCTACTTAAAAATTAAGAATTGTAGAATCTCACCTAGTTCTCACTATAGTTACAGTAAAACAAATTTGATAGCGTAATTTAGTGCTAAATTCAGCTTTGTTACACGCATTTAAGTGTATATTATTCGTCAGTTAAGAGAGTTGGACACTAATATTGCAAATTCAAATAAGAATGAGCATCCAAATTAAAACATCATAAAATTTATTTAGGGATAATATCAAAATCCATGTATGCCTCTCTCTGGAAATACAATCGTCACCTTGCTGTACAAGGAATTGTGCAATATAGAGAAAACTGTTCTTTTTTTATATAATTATTTTGTATTTCCCTACATAATAACAAATCGATAGTTGTTCCTGCTTAAAATGTTAAATATGTAGTTTCAATGGTTATCAAACTTAATGCAGTTGGATATTCTTTTTAGTATTACAAGAGATGATTCACGAATTTTGAAACAGTTTGAATACCCTTTGAAGGACAAATACATCTCAAATATTAAAAAAATCTTACGCACACTTCATTTCACTGTTTATCCCAATGTTTACAATATATTAAAGCTTTAAGTAAATAAGCTGGTGCTCATTTATTTCAGTGAGCGCAGTATGTAATGTGAAATCAATACATTGCGCCATTCCAAGAAGTTGCGATTGCAACTAGTCAGCTGCATGGAAAGGTTTATCTTAAAATTGTAAATATATTTTATTCTTGCAATTTATATAGATACAACTAATTTATATGTACCTTATTAAGTTATGCAGAGGAATGCCGCCTGGCAGCTTTCGTGAAAAGTGCGTGCTACTTAACACGCGAGTTGAATATACAGTTGTCCGTGATACAGTTCGAAATAACCATTTCTTGTTCGGCTATTCAACATATTACATACGGTATTACCATTCTTAAATCGTTAATGATTTGAAACATAATAAATTGAATTTTACATTGATTACATTTGACCATCATATATCAAATTGAAGAACTTTATTAGTAATAATAGAGCAAGTTAAGTTGCAATATATCGACACTAATTTTCATAGCAAGATAAAGACTTACATTTAATCATAAGTAATCAATAATATTTAGAAGTATTTCGTTTTGAAATAAGAAGGAAAACTTTATCTGATTCGTCTTCTATAAAAAGGGGAAGATATGAGGCAACTAAGGCTCTATGAAGAAATATAGAAATTAGAGAAGTACATGTAACAACTACAAGATAGTTTTAGAAATGATTCTGACAGAAAACTGTATGTTATAGGAGAAAAGAAAAAAGGAAGAGGAAAAAAGATCAAAACCTACATTGAATACTGAACCGAAAAAAGCGACTAAATAATTTTGCAATTTAAAATATAAAAACGTTCTATCTAAAGCAATTTTTTGGTTCTGTCAATTGGATTTTTTTATTTACTGTCCTTAATTTTTTAAATTTGCGGCCGCCCTTCAAATAATGGGTTAGGATATTTAACAATAACATATAGTCCTATGCAATTGTAAAATTTCTCTTTTCATACTGGTTCACCTTGAAAAGGGATGTAGACATGGCGACCCTTATCACCATATATTTTTATAGTATGTACTTAGATCCTTTCTGTTCTGCTTCGAGGTAATTCACCTATGCATGTAAAAGGAATACAAATAGGAGAAAACGAGTTTTTAATCTTGCAGTATACTTGCAATACCTCTCTAAACCGTGATGAGACTGAAAAATCTCTGCAAAACGCTCTTAAGATTTTAACATTTTATACTGACATGTCCAGTACGATGAATGTCGATAAATCTAATGCGGTATTGATTGGACCAATGAAAGAAAATAATCAAGCGCTCGTTGAGCGTCGCATTGTTAACGATATCACTGTATTAGGAATATCTTTTTTCAGTTGATCTTAATAATATTATCTCATTTAATTGCCAAGACAGAATAAATTATATAAAGATTTTACAAGATTACAGTGATTAAAAGTTATGTCAGGTCTAAAATTTATCATCTACTGTTGACTCTCCTGAACCTTAATGGTGAGGATGTTGTGGGGCTGGAGTTGGCATTTTTCATTTTCTTGTAGTAAACTCGACAAAATGAAACGTACTGTTATCGGCGTGATTTGCACTGTCGGTGGCCTTGAGGTGTTTGGTATTGGTGTTTAATGAGGTCTTTAAAGGGTTCGTGAATATGACGACCGCTGTTGGCCAGTGGAGTTTTATGGTCAGGTTTGCGGGTTGTGTGGCTGAGTTTGTTGGTGAAAATTTACATAAAATTGATAATCCATTCTGGGGATACATTTCTTTAAGTACACACTGTTTACTACGACACTTACTCCTAAAACTTGGTAAAACTTGCTATGTACCACTGTGGATAAATCCTTATGTTAAGTCGGATGTTCCAGCGTTACTTATCATAACTGGGTCTCAAAAGGAATACTGTTTTTAAACGATTTAATAAACGAACCGGGTGATTATTCATTATCACAATTTAGAAAATAAGTATAATTTAAATATAAACATTTTAGAATTAAAAGGTATATTGACATCTTTGAGACGTTATAGATTGTTTTACATTTCCACTGTTTAGATGTAAACTCCGAAATTCCTCGGTACCATGTGTTATTTCAATAATAATGAGAGACAAGACAGGATGTCTCTCAGTTTATAATGCATTTTCAGTTGAACGAAATATATCTCCTCGAAACGCTATATGGGAAGAACATAATATTCACTTCAGTGTGACATTTTATTAGTTCTATTTTAATAACAAATGGTACAAATTGACACTGGTTCCAAGTTAAATATAATCATAGAATTCTAGAAACAGAAATCGATACATTCTCTGAGAAAATGAACATAAATGATACAGACATCTGTACGTTTTTGAACAAATGATTTGGAGACGATTAAACACATTTTATAGTGTGATTACTAAGCAATTTTTACTGATTGACGAGAATTTATGAATATCAAGTTACAAGATATTAAAACAAATTGGAAAGACATTGATATCATTTTTTAAATAGTAAATTTGACCCTTTTCCAAACAAAATACTGTTTACAGCAAAAAATCAACTTTAATCAAACATTACAAAAAAAATCTTAGTACGGTAAACTTAAAATATTATATAACCTGATTATAAAATACTGAATATCACATTGCAAAAAACTAATTTCAGTTCTTATAAATAAGAGAATCAGTGGAAATAAACAAAGTCATCATTCCTTAAATTTGATTAAAGCAACATATAAATGAATTTGATTGTACCTTCATTTTACTGTCAATGTCCGAAATGATAATTATTTATAATGCTTATTAATGTGTTTGTAAAATATGTAAGTGTGCGTTTACATGGGTATTCGTATATATATATATATATATATATATATATATATATATATAAAGGGATATAATTAAATTCACAGCAACGGAATTTACGATTTTTGTGATCTTTTCAGATGCTCATTCACAATGCATGATATATATATGGAGATAATTATTTGTGAATAACCAAGACATAAATGTACATACCAGACTACGGCGAGTGCGCCTAGCTTCAATACAAACCATAGATACAATATCAAGGC
Organism: Panopea generosa; assembly: GCA_029582155.1. NCBI lineage: Eukaryota > Metazoa > Mollusca > Bivalvia > Adapedonta > Hiatellidae > Panopea > Panopea generosa. The sequence goes on from CM055896.1 coordinate 45,984,321, forward strand.
CTCTGCCAAACCATATTGTATCATGGTTTGCATTGTAGCTAGGCGCACTCGCCGTAGTCTGGTCTATACATTTATGTTTTGGTTATTCACAAACAATTATCTCCATACATATATAACATATATTTAACCGTAGTTGTGGGACTATTTTTATTCTCCTCACCCACGTAGTGCGATGATGTCAAACATTGTGCGATGATATATTCATCCCACTTTCCGGTAAGGGTTATTTTGAAAGCTCTTTTCATAAAACGTAAACAATCGACTGTAGGAGATTCTTCCCGCATTGCGATTAAATCGTTGTGGAAAAAATCAGTGTTTCTGCAGTTGTTTCCCTTGCACTAACTCTGGCACTTCCGGTTAAAAAAAGGCAGAACGCTGGAAACTGTAAGTAGCCTAACTCTTTTTGTTTACCTTAGTCCTATAATCCCCAATAATTGCATTGCTAGTCATTTAAGTTGTATAGTAACGTATATTTAATGCTCACAGTATTAATCAATTGACCAATGCTGCTGATATTAGTGCTTTCATTCACGGATCGTCATATAAAAATGTTTTGTGTCTATGTCTCTGATGAAAGGGATTCAAAAGAAAGCTTACAATTTTTGTAGCTTACAGTGTGCACTATTGCATTTGGTATGGGGTAGATTTACCAGATTTGAGATTTGTGTTACACTGGGGTTGTAGCCAGTCACCTGTTGCTTATTGGTAAGAGGTTGGTCGCTGTGCACGGAACGGTCAAGCTGGCACCTGCTTTTTGTTTATAGCCCTTTATACATTGAATCCAAAAAGGGTGAACAAGGAAATGCTGGAAATATGTAAGACAAATACATGTTTGCGACTTAGCATATTGAAACATTTAACCATTCCTAGCATGGATGTGAATCTTCTGAAAGATCTATCATGCAGAACTCCTTGTGGGAAAAACTGTGACAAGTGCATATGTACTCTTTGCACATGCTGTTCTCGATGTAAGGATAAATTTGATTGTTTGTAAATTTACTATATGAAAGTACTGATATAACATTTAGTCGATTATAATTGATAATAGATTGAAAATACTCATTCGATTATCAATTGGAAAATTAAGTACTCGGTTAAAATCAAAAATATTGTTTTTTTTTAGTTCATTTGTAATGTCATAATAAGAAAACTTGTAATAACATATTGTATTAGAATAACTATAATAAACACCATGAATTATATGTTCACAGATAAGACTTTAAAGTCTTTTTATACATAAATAATTCAACAAATTATAAAATAAAATACTTTTTAACAAATTATACAATCAAAGTTTGAAACTGGCCGTTTCGAAATGATGAATTTGTGATGAATGCAAGCATTATAAGTTTGTATGGCATTCTTTTTTTTAAAAAAAAAATCTGCATTGTTAAATGGTAAAAAGATTGGTTAAGCTGATTGATGATCTTCTACAGGCTGTCACGTTGATTGCTTTTTTGTAATTAGTTCCATACTTTAAAAGTTTTTAAGACTAAAGTTGATTATTAGAGGGAGTAAAGGATAATATGGAAAGGTTGGTCTGCCTGTCGAGCACAGTCCCAAATTTGCAGTTTACGGCAATATAGACCTGTATCTGTTCAAAATATAAGAATACTTTTTAAACCTTTGCTTTTGTTTGAGGGGATTTTTTATAGACATATCTCTAGAAAAACAAGGGAATGCGGAATGCTCCCTTCCAGGAATAAAGTCAAAGAGACCAACAACCATATATTCGTTCACAAAGCTTTCCACCTGTACATCCAAGTTTTTATTTGTACTATTGTGCTTAGCACAATGTGTGCCAGACAGTTCATGTTGGAAGATTCTACTAACTTCTTGCCCTAAAGCCCCAAAATACTGGCTAATTCTGTCAACAATAGATTCAGTATATTGACCTTTAACAGATTTCAAGTTTTTTGAAATAATGAAAAGGTTGTTATATTACAAGTGTTGTTATTTTTTTATACAAATATGATATGTAATACAATCTAGCCAATAGAGTTACATGTAGCAAAATAAGTTTTATATCGATGTGATTTGATGAGAAAATCGTATTTCGACGATAAGTATATGTTTGTTACACTAAGGGTTATTTATAACCGCAAACATTAGTGTAAGAAAATAAGTAACAAAATAAATTTTGAAGCACATGAGTGTAACAAAAAAATATGACTTGGTCAGGTCTTTAGTATTTATTGACAAAGCAGTGCGAATCAGTCCAGCGCGCTGTCTTACGGTCTTGTTTTTCTACCAGTACCTTCCTATTTTCGATGCAATTCATTACCGTTTTGTAATATGATTTATACTTTTATATTTTAACAGCTTAAACATGAACGAGAATGCAGATTGTACACTGCTATTAAAGGGAGTTGCCTTGCATTATATAATGATATGATTATATTAAATGGTTCGCATGGATTTTGTCAATGTCAAATTGAAAAGGAATTGTTATTTTTATGTTATTATCACTAACTGCTATAGCAACCATTTGTAATCATAGCAACCGATCTTCACGAAGCTTACCAGGGTTTATGTTTAATTGTTGCAACATGCGACAGCAGTCATGTGATGTTTTGCTAATATTTAACAAACCGTTAAAAAAGGAACCCATGTTCTATCAAAATTTAACACTGATCAGTTTTCAATAACTGTTTTGATCAGAATTTAATGTCACAAAATTGACCCTTACGGTCATTTTTCAACGGGGTCAAAATTTAATGTTACACCGGCCCAATCCACAATAACACCCATGGCGGAGCATTCGCTGATGTTTGTACTAAAATGGCAAGGTGAGTTTGTTCCTTACACATCAAATATTTAATGAACACAATGATACGAATGTTAGACAGGTGAAAATAGAAGTGAGTCGTGTATATTTCAAAAGTGACATAAAGCTCGAAGGAACGATTACTTTTCTGACCGCCAACTTTGCTTTATCTTTTTTATCATGATGCATATTGATGCGCTGGAAAATTAGTATTGAATGTACATTTTAGTCAAAACCAATCACATTTTGATTTCATACAAGGTATCTTAAAGGAAATGTAACCCTGATATGATACGATAATCTATTTATGAATGAATGGATGAAAGCCATTATTTAAAGAGGGTAGCCCAATTAGTTTGAAACTAATCTTCCTTGGGGTCCTCTTAATATACATTTATACATTATTTACAAATTACAACAGTAAAACAAAATAAAAACATTTTAAGCATTCAAGCAAGCAATTGATTGTACATGAAAAATGATAATTACATGTATATCTATTTTTTTAGATAATTCAAGCCATCTTTTAAAAAATGTATATAAATGTATATAATTATTCAAGAAAGTGAGTATTACTGCATCTGTTACAACAACAGAATAAACAATAGCGGGTATCCGACGATGGATTTTGGAGTGATAAAGTTTAATTCAATTGTTGAATGTAGATTTCTAAGAACGTTATAATGGGTATTAAAACATATCTGTTATATACGAAGGTGCATTGTTTTCGGGACACTGTTAAATAGTAGAGAACTTGAAAAAAGTCATGCACTTAACACAAAATAGATGCCTTAACTTCCAGTATGCAGACAGCAATGAAGTTATCTTCAATCAATAATAGTAATTGGGGATCAAAAATGGGGGATAGGACTGTTGTTGCATTTTAAGCTCATCTGCGCAAAGCTCAGGAGAGCTATTCTAATCACTCTGTGTCCGTCGTCCGTTGTTAACTTTTGCTTTAGACGATTTCCTCTCTGAAACCGCTCGACAGATTTCCACGAAATTTAGTGTCAAGCATTGTTACATGAAGATCTCTCAAATTTAACCCCGCCCAAGGGTGTTATCAGTTGTGTTTTGTTTTTCAAAATTTAAAAAATCTTCTTCTCGGACAGTGCAAGGTCTGGAGCTTTGCAATTTTGCATGTAGTATCACCTCATCAGCTTCTCTCAGACCCTAGTCAAAATTGGCCCCGCACCGGGGACTTGTCAGTTTAACATTGGGAAGATTTCATTTTAAAATATTTTTAGTTCAAGAACCAACCAGACCAATTTGTTCATATTAGATATAAATAATCCCTATAAGTAGATGTTTCACGTTTGTTGAAATAAAGAGGCTATGGTCCATTGGGTCCATTAAGGGGACTTTGATGTTCGCATAGGAATAGTATGAGAAAGTAAATTTTCTTTTTATCATCTAATTTAGGAATTATTTAAATTATCATCTTGATATCTGGAGTATTGTTTAGTCATAACAGTTGAGATTAAATATCCATAAGGGGCCAGCAGGGGCAAAAAAAACCCGGATGAAATTGTGAATAATCAGAAATCTTCTCAAGACTGAACAAATCAAAATTATTTATATTTGGTTCAAATGATCTTGATGAATTGGGTTTCGAATTTGTTTAAATAAAGAGGTTAGATTCCATTTGAGTCTAGTAAGGGGATTTGGATTTTTAAATAGGAAAACTATGCGAAAACAGGCAATTATGTTTTTCTCCTTTATTTAATGTATTATTTCAAACATCATGATGTCTAGGACATTGTTTAGTCATTTAATACATGTAAGAGTCAGCAAGGGCCCTAACAGAAAATTTATTTTGTACTTTGTTTAATGTTAGTTTCTGTCAATTAATTTTTTCTTAATTTAACTTGTTTGACAGCGTTATAGGCGATGTTTATTTTTGAATGATAAAACTCGGGCAGCAATTTATTCATAGAGCTTTTATACATGTACGCTACCTTTTGAGCTACGCTTGCGTCTGGCAAAGTTACAGTGTGAAATATCGTATTTATTAGATAGAAAAAAGAATATAATTATACATGTATAATAAATGTAATGCTAATATGCCGTTTCGTTGTGTCTTTACACATGCGCATGTACGCATACTTTGTAATATAAATGTTAATGTAATTGACCGTACATTTATCTGTCAAAATTAGCATGATATCACCCATTTAACTGCAAATATGCTGTTTTACTGTGCCATGTATACATATATGTGAAAAAAAAGTTATATTTTGAAATGTACGTGTATCTTGTCGTGAATAATACCATTGATTGTTTGCATGTTGTCAACACATGCTTACCCCAACGTATTTTATTAGTTTGCCAAGCTGGTGCAAACATAACAGAACAATATAAACCCTTTTACGCAGTGTTGTTACAAATTTCAGAAAATATCTTTTTATAGGGTTAACCTACATTACATTGTATATACGCTACTGTAAAACAAGACCTTTGTTATTCAATGATGTATTTTAAGCCTACATGTTTAAACTACTATTTTAAACTACATGTCTTTTTTGTCACGATGTATATTTTTAACGACACTTGTGTAGCCTTACTCGAAACTCACTTTTGTTACTCGAAACTCACTTTCCTTACTCGAAACTCACTTTTCTTTCTCGAAACTCACTTTTCTTACTCGTTTCCTACTACAAGTGAATCTCCCAAAAATATCTTTCTGTAGGGTAAACCTACATTAAACTTTTAAATTAGTTAGAACCATTGTACACTATGGTGGTATATATAAAATCCGTCGTACGTCGCGAAGACTTTATGACACGAGTTAAAACACTGAAACAATGACTGGTGTGTATGTAAACATATATATTAATCTACTCCCACAAACCTCTCCCCACACCCAAAAAATAAAACAAACACACAAAACAACAACAAACATGCTTATATTTAGAGTGCATTAATGTAGACACAAAGTTTTGCAGACTTTGTGTCCTTCAATACGTTGTTTAAAAATGTTTTGGACGCACATATAATGGACGTTTGGTAGACCAATGAAATGCATGTAATTTCTGACATTACAGATGTTTTGTACGACTCGGTTTGTATGGGAAAATTTACAACAAATCAAACAAAAAAGGTAATAAAAATGTTTAAACTCAAGTATAATATGGCTTACGTAAAATTGCTTTTAGGAATAAATCGGTGGTAAAAAGGTTAAATTACTGTAATTCTGATAAATAAACTAATGCACAAAAATATTGTGCTGCCAATATGATGTGATGTTACATATTATTTCTACTTTAACAGTAACTTTGCGATTTAAATTTACCTTTGTTACAATAATTGTATCTACTTAAAGTGTTTATATGTCAACCAAAAACAATGAATAAGCTCTTATAACACCATACATTTTTATTTCTTACCTGCCTGTCTTGAACACATGCAAATAAACAAGATGTCCCCATTTAATAAAAAAGGAAATAAAGCGATCAAGTATGACTACATCCAGAAAACACTGCCTTCCCTCACAGAAGAGACGGGCAGTTGAAATTATTACAATTTTAAAAGGTACACATCACAGACAACAGAATAGTTAACTCGGTGGGGGAATGGAATAGTAAGTGGCAAAGTCGATGTTGTATATACGTTACTATAAAACAAGACCTTTGTTATTCAATGATGTATTTTAAGCCTACATGTTTAAACTACTATTTTAAAATACATGTGTTTTTGTCACTTTTCTAACTCGAAACTCACTTTCTTTACTCGAACTCACTTTTCTTACTCGAAACTCATTTCTTACTGTGAATCTCTGAACAGGCAATAAATGATCCAACTTCTTCTTGTATCAGATATAAACAACTAAGCTTCAAGCGGAGTGGCCTTACCCTTTCTTGAACAAGACATATGATATCACTGTCCTATCTACGGTATATTTAAATTTAAGAAATTTCCATCAAAAACATTTACAAGGCGGATATGGTTATATGAGCATGCCGATTATGATCGTATGAGGGGACTTGCTTCAGAAACTAACTGGGATGCTTTAATGCACACTGATATCAATATATATGCACTTAATATTTCAAAAAAGATTCTTGAACTGAGTAACTCTTGTATTCCTAATAAGACTGTCCATATAAAGCCTTATGAACCTCCATGGATAACTAATAACATTAAACGCCAAATAAGGGAAAGAAAACGTGCTTACAAAAAAACTAAACAAATTAAATCTGAATACCATTGGAATAAATTCAAAATGCTTAGAAATAGAATTGTGTCTGATATCCGTGCGCCTTAACAATCATATTTCGATAATATTACGAAAAAAATAATTTCAACAACTATCTCTTCAAAGGACTGGTGGAAAGCTCTTAAAACATTTATTAAACCTTATGAGAAACCACCAATACCCCCTCTGAACAATAATGGTTCTATGATAACAAACGATCTCGAAAAAGCAAATATATTAAATGATTTTTTTCACAATCAGACCGTATTAAACCAAGCCAATATGAACCCTCCAAATTTACCACAAAGCATTACAAATTCTTCTCTTAAATCATTTACCCCGTCGCCGATTGAAGTTCTTCCATTATTAAGTTCACTGCCTCTTGGAAAGGCAACTGGCCCAGATGAAATAAATAACCGTGTATTGCGTGAACTAGCCACTGAGCTTTCTGCACCTTTATTCGATATTTTTATTAAATCACTTACATTAGGTATGTTTCCGGATTCTTGGAAAGATGCATTTGTTTGTGCCGTCTTTAAAAATGTGATCCATCAAAAGTTAACAATTATAGGCCTACTTCACTCTTGGGTGCCATTGACAAAGTATTTGAAAGACTTATTTTTAAATACATATTTAACTATTTACGTGATATTTACTAAGTAAAGCATTTGATCGAGTTTGGCACAAAGATCTTTTGGTCAAACTCAAAGCTGCAGGTATCTCTGATCATATTCTGAAATTTCTTGCTGACTATTTAAGTAACAAACGTCAACGTGTAGTAACTCCTGGAGCAAAATCCAAATGGAATACAATAAACGCGGGCGTTCCACAGGGCTCTATTCTTTGTCCTCTATTAATCTTAATATACATAAATGACATTGTTTCAAATATCAGTTCAAATATTCGCTTATTTGCTGACGATACACGTTTATATCTTATTATTGACAATGAAAGAGACGTCACAAATACAGCAAACATACTGAACCAAGACATCATAAAAATAACAGAATGGGCGGAGAAATGGTTAGTTACATTCAACCCTTCCAATACCGAATCCTTGTTAATATCTCGTAAAAGAAACCCTCCAATTCACCCTCCTTTATTTATGATAAACCAACAAATAGCGGAAGTGCCTTCTCATAAACATCTCGGAATCTTTTTCTAAAATGACTGCTCTTTGCATTCACACATCGAATATGTTATAGAAAAGGCATGGAAGCGAATCAATATAATGCGCAAACTTAAACATCAGCTCGATCGTAAGTCTCTAGAAATTATTTATATATTATATCCTTTATCAGACTCCTCTTAGAGTACGGCGACACTATTTGAGATAATTGCACTAATAACGAAAAACAAGACCTAGACAAAATACAAAATTAAGCAGCACGCATAGTTATAGGAGCAACTAAATTAGTATCTCTTGATGACTTTTACAAAGATGCTGGATGGAAAACTCTCTCGGCTCGTAGACGAAAACACAAACTTATCATCTTTTATAAAATGATAAATAACGAAACTCCGCCTTATCTTTCTCCGCTAGTACCTTCTTTGGTTAGCGAGCGAAGCATCGGACTATAATCTAAGAAACGCAAGTGACTATCAAATTCCATTTTCTCGTACTAAGCTATGTTCAACATCTTTTCTTCCATCTGTAACGCGAGAATGGAACAGTCTTCCAACTGCTGCACGAAATGCTAGTTCTATGGCTACTTTTAAGCAACATCTTAACCACGACATAACTAAAGTACCAAAATACTATTACTCGGGAAATAGGAGAGCACAAATTCTGCACACACGATTACGTACTAATTTTAGTTCCGTAAAGGGATTATATTGGCATATTACCGTAATTCCCTGTCCTAAATACACACGCTCAGCATGAAGATACACTTATAACTTAGAGATATACGCGTCTAAAGTGTCTAATTGCATAACCTCTTTTTTTTTTTTTTACAAACATCGGGTTTCTGAAGCCACGTTTTTGGTTTTTGTTTACATTTGCCATTTTCAACGAACCGCTTTCGGGTTTCCGATCAATCATCGGATAACATCGTGAAGACTCGTTCCCGATCTCTTTTTCAAGGCTTTGTTCGGGAAGTTTACGGAGTTCAATGTAAACATTGGTAATACTTTATTGCGGGACGTATTAATGTTTTTGCCAATATCCAATTACTGTTAATTTGATAACTTTCAAGTAAATAAAGTCTATACGTCAATACATAAGCATTATTTTGTGCACACTGCATACAGGAAAAGTCTGGATTAACAGCATGTTTGTGTTACTTGCCAATATAATCCCTTTAAACCAACATCTATTTCATAAAAACATTGTTGAATCTCCCCTTTGTATTTGCGGAAGTATCGAACGTACGTATCATTTCTTTCTGAAATGTCCGCTCTATGATACTGTTCGCGCCGACTTATTGCGGAAACTTCATCCATTATGCGCTGTGTCTGTAAATAATTTATTGTTTGGCAACTCATATCTTACATATGACATAAACATTACTATTTTCGAAACTGTCCAAAAATTTATCTCATCGAGTAAAAGATTTTGAATATAAATAATGATCTGCAAGCAGCCTCATTTCTGTTCATGTGACACGAGTCTCACTCGGGACACGCACCAGTCTCCCAAATTTCTGCATTTCCATTATTTTTCCATACGAAATATTAAATGTTTCTTCATCTGTTCTTTTCAATTTTTTAAATCAAATCTGTTAAATAATATCATGAAAATCGTTTTTTTTCATTCCAAACTCTATCATTTATAATGTTAGAAATGTACTAATTATTAAGCATATTCATACTATGATTTACCGCTATTTTATCATGACAATTGTATTCTTGGATAAGATCTTTATAAGATTAATCTTTCGTTCTGATCCTATTTTTACTGTTTCACAAATATGTTGTTATATTGTAAAGATTGAAAATAAAATATGTTTAAACTAAGATTTATAAATATATATATTTACTTACATCAGCGATTAGACATCCGCATTAGTTAAGCACATTACTTCAAGCTCACATGTGCATTTGTTCAAATCTTTTCAGTTATGTTTTACTTTATCATTACAATTGTTTTAAACCTCAGGTCATATATGCTTTGAAAATATCACACAGTGGTGGTACTGCCACGCAAATCTTAAACATGATACACTCTAACTTCGGGTGTGCGACACTGGCATTGTGTGCTATATGTAGATAAAATCAGTTATTTGTTTTGAAAACAGTTTTAAAGATCGTAGAAGTTAGTAATATGCACGTAGACAGTCGGTGTGTTCAAATTAACATTATTTAAAAATAAAACCAGTGTTTTATTGTATTGATTGATTTTATATTTAACGTCATTTTGTACCATCAAGGGTTAACATACGATCAGTTTACCTAGCTACTGTTTCCTAGGATCTTGAAGGTTAACCAGTACTCGAGCACACCCCGTCTTTGCAAGTTTCTGATAACTTTCATGCTTGAATCAGCGGTGAGAGGCAACTGATAATGAGACGCAACGCCGTGTATCAATCATCACGGAAATTATAGCCGGACGGGGATTCGAACTCACGATCCCTGGTTTGATAGTCGTGCGCGCTACCGACTGAACTAGTCGGATCCCAATACACGTATGCAAATGTGTATATATGTACGCATATTTTAATAAAGTATGATTATCTATACACACCGAACCGTTACCTAAACCCGCTTATAAGTAACATGTATCGGTTTGTTTCTATGAAAAATATCTACTGCGGTAAGCACTTATAGAGAGATGAAAAAGCAACTGATTGAGATGTTATGCATGGTCGCGTATTTATGCAAACGTTCGCGAAATCTAGTTTTCAAATATCTTAACTTTCATTTAACTCAGATATACAAACTTCTTTCTTGGTATTTACCTAATATAAGAATTATACCCCGGTTTATCAATCTGAATCTACTGCTTTGAATGATTATGAGCATAGGTTTAAGTTTTATCTTTATAACTTAACAAAACTCAGATTTTAAAATAGTTGACTAGTGGAAAAGACAAAAATATAAGCACGAATTAAGTTTCCTGCTGTGTATCATTTTAAAGGGAGTGTATCAGGGAAAACAACCGCTATCAATGTCTAAAAATACGAAATTATTTTTAAAAGGGATAAAAAGCATCCCATTATCATTAATAAATAAAATCCCAACAGTTTGGTAAGTTAAATCTACCAAAACTTGACAAAAACTGATATATAAATTTGAGAGGTAAAACTTTCTACTTTTCACTACATCTTCTTCTACTACTACTGCTATTACTACTACTTCTGCTACTGCTACGACTCATGCTTTTACTACTTATGCTTCTACTACAAATACTACAATTATTACATTTCCTACAATGGAGTCTACTGTTTCTACTGCTCTACACCAAATATAGGAATAAACTTTTTATATATATATTTACTCACATCAGCGATCCAACTCCGCCAAAGTTAAGCACATTACTTCAAGTACACTGTATATTTGTTCAAATCTTTTCAATTGTTTTTAACTTAATCATAACAATTGTTTTAAACCCCATGCCAAATATGCTTTGTGGTTCTGCCATACGTACCCGAAACAGTTGGGTGTGCTTCTCTAACATTGTGTGCTATATAGATTTAATCAATAATTTGTTTTGAAAACAGTTTTAAAGATCGTAGAAGTAATTAATATGCACTTCAACAGTAGTGGGTTAAAATTAACATTATATAAAAAAACTCCCCACTGTTTTATTGGACTGATTAATTGATTTTATATTTAACGTCATTTTGTGCCATCAAGGGCTAACATACGCTCGGTTTACATAGCCACTGTTTCCTAGGATCCTTGAAGGTTAACCAGTACTTAAGCACAACCCATCTTTGCAAGTTACTGATAACTTTTCCGCTTGAATCAGCGGTGAGAGACAACTGATAATGAGACGCAACGCCGTGTATCAATCATCACGGTAATTATAGCCGGACGGGGATTCGAACTTGCGATCCCTGATTTGATAGTCCGGACGGGGATTCGAACTTGCGATCCCTGATTTGAAAGTCGTGCGCGCTACCGACTGAGCTAGTCGGACCCCAATACACGTATGCAAATGCGTATAGACGTACGCATATTTTAATAAAGTATAATTATCTATACACACCGAGCCGTTACCTAAGCCCGCTTATAAGTAACATGTATCGGTTTGTTTCTATGAAAAATATCTACTGCGGTAAGCACTTATAGAGAGAAGAAAAAGCAACTGATTGAGATGTTATGCACGGTCGCGTATTTATGCAAACGTTCGCGAAATCTAGATTTCAAATATCTTAACTTTCATTCATTTCAGAAATACAAATCAAACTTCTTTCTTGGCATTTACTGAGTATAAGAATGATACCCCTCTCTGTCAATCTGAATCTTCTGCTTTGAATGATTATGAGCATAGGTTTAAGTTTCACCTTTATGAATAAACAAAACTCAGATTTTAAAATAGTTTACTAATGGAAAAGAAAAACATGTAAGCACGAATTAAGTTGCCTGCTCTTTATCAGTTTAAAGGGAGTGTATCAGGGAAAACAACCGCTTTAAATGTCTAAAAATATGAAATTATTTTTAAAAGGGATGAAAAGTCAAACCCACCAAAACGTGACAAAAACTGATATATAAATTTGAGTGATATATATATATATATATATATATATAAATTCCGTTGTTATGAGTTTAATTATCTCCCTTTACGAAATTAAATATATATGAATTCACTGTATCTATATGATCTAACGGGTTTATTAATCTGTCCTTTATATAGTATGTGAGTAGTCATGAATCATTAACTGGATCCTACTCATATAAAGCTATCACTTCATGTATATTTAAATGTGTCCACCCTGTCCAGATGTGTTGCATGCAGTTCAATAGTATATAAGTCATGGTCGACACCAAATTTATATGGTTTGGCAGAGGCCTTGATATTGTATCTATGGTTTGAATTGTAGCTAGGTGCGATCGCCGTATTCTGGTCTGTACATTTATGTCTTGGTTATTCACAAATAATTATCTCCATATATATTTATTGAAGAGAAAATTACCATTTTACAGTGCTAAAACTTGATAAAAGATAGTTTTCGGCTTTAAGCCTTCACCAGAGGACAAAATTAAAAGAAAACAACAATAAAACAACACAAGAACAACAATTTTCTCTGTCTGTAGTATTTTTTATATAGAAAATTGTTGGTTATTGTGTTGTTGTTTTATTGTTGTTTTCTTTTATTTTTGTCCTCTAATGAAGGCATAAAGCCGAAAGCTAGCTAAGGATATCTCTTTTTTTATAAGTTTTAGCACTGTAAAATGGTAATTCTCTCTTCTGTTTTTTCTAATTCTACCATTTATGTATCCTTTGCGGATCAGGTGCTCTTGAAAGGTGTTTTGTTAGACGCATGATTTTCCCTATCATATATTTATTTATTTATATATCTTATATATAAATATTTTAAAATAACATACTAGTTAATGTATATTTAATCTACTCAGACGTGTGCATAGATTGGAATCGCAATATATTATTCACATCTATGTTAAAACTGTTGATTATACTCAAATTTCTGTTTCTGGACTTCCGTTTTAATGTACAATATAAATGTTGACTTTATTTGAATTTGTGCATATAGGTATACCCGTATTTAGCCGAGTGATTACTCCGTCCTTCTATAAAATGTTGTTGGCTAACTGAAGAAAAGACATGGTTCGATTCAATAAAGTTTTAGTCAGGTATAAAATATCAGTCTTGTGATCAAATATCGGGTTAAATAGTATTACATGCATACATGCCAATACGTTCATGACTTCTAGTAAAACACGTGCCACTTTTTGTTTTATTAAAAAATAAACTATTGTGAATTATTTTGTCATTCGTTTATTGTACATGTCCATGAACCCGGGTCGACAATTTATTCCACATGAATACAGGTAAATAGACGGGAATCCGAATCGAAATTATGTCATAATGTTGAGAAATAGTGTAAAACAGGACGGTACCCATACATCCATGTCATACCCATAACATTGTATAACTGATTTTATATCATTTTGATTCGTTTACACATGTCCAGACAATCATGAAGCTGAATACAACATTCTTTTGTAAAAGGATGATGGTTCGACCAAAATATAAGTACACGTACACCAGATTTATCTGTAGATGATTCTACACTATGCCATGAACATGGAGTAGAACAAGAAAAAGGTTGACCATGTATCCTTTTGTTTCGTTCATGGAGACGTGCGCGTAAGCAATATAGGATCAAACACGTGATTTCTTTTACATTATTTTATTTAACACACAAAATATTCCACACACCCATTTAGAAACAATATAACATAAGAATAATAAAAATATACATGTAAAAATATAATTATGAAGTTTTCAAAGTCAGGTTGAATAATAACAACTTTCAATTATAGGTCTCTTACACATCTACATTCCTCGATTTCAATGACACAATAGATAAGCTGTGTGGAGGAATGTTACCCTTTAACTGTATACTAACGAGCACAGGGTGTCAAGAAGGTTCGTACTATGCTTTCCGTCGAAACTAATTATCTAAGCCAGTCAAATAGTTCTTAATTTTAGAAATTAGCCAAGAAGAAGATACAAATTTGCAATAACAAATAAACAATACAATTGTCATACAATGCACTGTCTACCAAGAAATAGGTCCATACATGGACAACACTCTAATCTGAATGTACAGTACTACTCTTTTTTCTTTAAGTAGCTGAGTGTACGCCATTTCATATACATAGAGTCGAACATATAAAAAAGAACATATCTGTATAAACATACAATTGTCATACAATGCAATGTCTAACAAGAAACAGGTCCAAACCTGGACAACACGCTAATCTGTGTTTAGTACTCGTTATTCTTTAAGTAGCCGATTGTACGCAATTTTATATATAAAGAGAGTTGAACATGTTAAAAAATATCATATCTGCATACAATACAATTGTCACACAGTAAAATGTCTACCTAGAAATAGGTCCATACATTGACAACACGCTAATCTGGGTTCAATACTCGTTATTCCTTAAGTTGCCGAATGTAAGCCATTTCATATATATATAGTGGAACATGTAAAAAAGAACATATCTGTATCAACATAGAATTGTCATACAATAAGATGCATACCAAGAAACAGGTCCATGCATGGACAACACGTTATCTAAGTTCAATAATCGTTATCCTTAAGTAGCCGATTGTACTCAATTTCATATACATAAAGTCGAACGTATTAAAAAGAACATATCTGTATATACATACAATTGTCATACAATACAACGTCTACCAAGAAACAGGTCCATACATTGACAACACGTGATCTGAGTTCAATTCTCGTTATTCTTTAAGTTGCCGACTGTACTCCATTTCATATACATTAAGTCGAACGTATTAAAAATAACATATCTGTATAAACATACAATTGTCATACAATACAACATCTACCATGAAACAGGTTCATGCATGGACAACACGTTATCTGAGTTCAATACTCGTTATTCCTTGAGTTGCCGATTGTACTCCATTTCATATACATAAAGTCGAACGTATTAAAAGAACATATCTGTATAAACATACAATTATCATACAATAAGATGCATTCCAAAAAACAGGTCCATGCATGGCAACACGTTATCTGAGTTCAGTTCTCGTTATTCCTTAAGTTGCCGATTGTACTCCATTTCCTATACATAAAGTCGAACGTATTAAAAAGAACATATATGTTTATGCATACAATTGTCATACAATACAACGTCTACCAAGAAACAGGTTCATGCATGGACAACACGTTAGCTGAGTTCAATACTCGTTATTCCTTAAGTTGCCGATTGTACTCCATTTCATATACATAAAGTCGAACGTATTAAAAAGAACATATCTGTATATACATACAATTGTCATACAATACAACATCTTCGAAGAAACAGGTTCATGCATGGACAACACGTTATCTGAGTTCAATTCTCGTTATTCCTTAAGTTGCCGATTGTTCTCCATTTCATATACATAAAGTCGAACGTATTAAAAAGAACATATCTGTATATACATACAATTGTCATACAATACAACATCTACCAAGAAACAGGTCCATGCATGGACAACACGTTATCTAAGTTCAATAATCGTTATCCTTAAGTAGCCGATTGTACTCAATTTCATATACATAAAGTCGAACGTATTAAAAAGAACATATCTGTATATACATACAATTGTCATACAATACAACGTCTACCAAGAAACAGGTCCATACATTGACAACACGTGATCTGAGTTCAATTCTCGTTATTCTTTAAGTTGCCGACTGTACTCCATTTCATATACATTAAGTCGAACGTATTAAAAATAACATATCTGTATAAACATACAATTGTCATACAATACAACATCTACCATGAAACAGGTTCATGCATAGACAACACGTTATCTGAGTTCAATACTCGTTATTCCTTGAGTTGCCGATTGTACTCCATTTCATATACATAAAGTCGAACGTATTAAAAGAACATATCTGTATAAACATACAATTATCATACAATAAGATGCATTCCAAAAAACAGGTCCATGCATGGACAACACGTTATCTGAGTTCAGTTCTCGTTATTCCTTAAGTTGCCGATTGTACTCCATTTCATATACATAAAGTCGAACGTATTAAAAAGAACATATATGTTTATGCATACAATTGTCATACAATACAACGTCTACCAAGAAACAGGTTCATGCATGGACAACACGTTATCTGAGTTCAATACTCGTTATTCCTTAAGTTGCCGATTGTACTCCATTTCATATACATAAAGTCGAACGTATTAAAAAGAACATATCTGTATATACATACAATTGTCATACAATACAACATCTTCCAAGAAACAGGTTCATGCATGGACAACACGTTATCTGAGTTCAATTCTCGTTATTCCTTAAGTTGCCGATTGTTCTCCATTTCATATACATAAAGTCGAACGTATTAAAAAGAACATATCTGTATATACATACAATTGTCATACAATACAACATCTACCAAGAAACAGGTCCATGCATGGACAACACGTTATCTAAGTTCAATAATCGTTATCCTTAAGTAGCCGATTGTACTCAATTTCATATACATAAAGTCGAACGTATTAAAAAGAACATATCTGTATATACATACAATTGTCATACAATACAACGTCTACCAAGAAACAGGTCCATACATTGGCAACACGTGATCTGAGTTCAATTCTCGTTATTCTTTAAGTTGCCGATTGTACTCCATTTCATATACATTAAGTCGAACGTATTAAAAAGAACATATATGTTTATGCATACAATTGTCATACAATACAACGTCTACCAAGAAACAGGTTCATGCATGGACAACACGTTATCTGAGTTCAATACTCGTTATTCCTTAAGTTGCCGATTGTACTCCATTTCATATACATAAAGTCGAACGTATTAAAAAGAACATATCTGTATATACATACAATTGTCATACAATACAACATCTTCCAAGAAACAGGTTCATGCATGGACAACACGTTATCTGAGTTCAATTCTCGTTATTCCTTAAGTTGCCGATTGTTCTCCATTTCATATACATAAAGTCGAACGTATTAAAAAGAACATATCTGTATATACATACAATTGTCATACAATACAACATCTACCAAGAAACAGGTCCATGCATGGACAACACGTTATCTAAGTTCAATAATCGTTATCCTTAAGTAGCCGATTGTACTCAATGTCATATACATAAAGTCGAACGTATTAAAAAGAACATATCTGTATATACATACAATTGTCATACAATACAACGTCTACCAAGAAACAGGTCCATACATTGACAACACGTGATCTGAGTTCAATTCTCGTTATTCTTTAAGTTGCCGATTGTACTCCATTTCATATACATTAAGTCGAACGTATTAAAAATAACATATCTGTATAAACATACAATTGTCATACAATACAACATCTACCATGAAACAGGTTCATGCATAGACAACACGTTATCTGAGTTCAATACTCGTTATTCCTTGAGTTGCCGATTGTACTCCATTTCATATACATAAAGTCGAACGTATTAAAAGAACATATCTGTATAAACATACAATTATCATACAATAAGATGCATTCCAAAAAACAGGTCCATGCATGGACAACACGTTATCTGAGTTCAGTTCTCGTTATTCCTTAAGTTGCCGATTGTACTCCATTTCATATACATAAAGTCGAACGTATTAAAAAGAACATATATGTTTATGCATACAATTGTCATACAATACAACGTCTACCAAGAAACAGGTTCATTAATCGTTATCCTTAAGTAGCCGATTGTACTCAATTTCATATACATAAAGTCGAACGTATTAAAAAGAACATATCTGTATATACATACAATTGTCATACAATACAACATCTTCCAAGAAACAGGTTCATGCATGGACAACACGTTATCTGAGTTCAATTCTCGTTATTCCTTAAGTTGCCGATTGTTCTCCATTTCATATACATAAAGTCGAACGTATTAAAAAGAACATATCTGTATATACATACAATTATCATACAATACAACATCTACCAAGAAACAGGTTCATGCATGGACAACACGTTATCTGAGTTCAATTCTCGTTATTCCTTAAGTTGCCGATTGTACTCCATTTCATATACATAAAGTCGAAAGTATTAAAAAGAACATATCTGTATATACATACAATTGTCATACAATACAACATCTACCACGAAACAAGTATATGCATGGACAACACGTTATCTGAATTCAATTCTCGTTATTCCTTAAGTTGCCGTATGTACTCCATTTCATTTACACTTAATTCTAAAGGAAATCTTACAATTTTCTTTCCTAAATAGCTGTTACAGCATTCATTTAAAATTGTATTTCTGCTGAATTATCAACTGAGTATCCATTTCCACCATTAAATCGGGATTGTGTGTACGTGTACGTGCATGCACGCAACACTCGAATATTACAAAATATACGGTTCGTGAGATATTTTATATTTAAATATATTTATACATATATAAATGAATACTACTTTGAGATGAAATGTTTATTCACGGAAATACAAGTCGTTAAAAGAACTCCACTCCGCTATTAAGACCGCATTTGCCTGGTCCCAAAGGTGGTTTTATTAGAGGGGTTTTACTCTATTTGTTCTCATTTTAAAGATATACCTACTTAACAGTTTCTATATGCATATAGACATAAATTAATGCAATTTAAACATTTCTTTTCAAATATTCAATATCAAGTTGTTCATATATACACATGTATTGTCTTTACAATATAAATAAAGTAATTTTACAACCTAGTTTTAGCTTGACGAGTTCGTTACAAACCAGTTTATTGGTTGGTTTCCTTTGTTTTTAATAGTAATCATTATGATATTTTTGATTTTTTTAAAATATATTTATATTTTCGTATTGTCCTATCAATTGAGAAATGCTGCAATTTTAGTGTTTCTGTTCAACGACAGTAACAAATGTTTCTATAAAATGGGGATTAACAAACATTTTGTCTTATATTTTTAATGGATAGCTTGAAGTGAATCATTAAGGGAGAACAAAAAGCAAACAACATTAAGTGATGATAATAGAAACAAATAAACGGCGACAACAATGTTTTTCGTGCTATATAATAAACTTTAATAAACAATTTTATTAATTGACAGATGAAATAATGGTGCAAAAGTTAGAGGAGGTAATTAATATGATACGAGAGACATTCAGTATATTTTGTCACTAGTGCTATACAATACAAGACAATCAAAATACTTAAACAATATTAATGCAAACACTTCTAAAAACTTCCCTCTTAACAGTTACGCACTTTTGAAGCCTTGCTATCCATGACGTAAATGGTTGGTATAGTGTTGAGACACTGAACTATTTCTGCATCAGGGCACTCCTGTTGGTATATCATTTACTATAATATAGCTTTTCCTTCAGCAGGGGAAGTAGGAAGACTCACAGGGCTAATATCAGGATATTAAGGCGGGTGTTTGAATTAAATGCCATTTTGTTGCTGCAGGACAGACGACACTATGTGACCTTTCTGGGCTGAGGCATTGTCATGGATAAGCTGGATAAACTGTCCTTTCAAACCTTTACTAGGGTGCTTTATTTTATAAAATAGGTTGACATATTTCTGAACGTTATCTCTGTAAAACTTGCCTGTGATAGTTTTCCTCTCTTTGCAAAGAAGCCTTACCACAGGGCCACTTTAATTGAAAAAAAAGAATATATGAAATAGTTTGGCAATTTTTGTCCGTTTTGCTAAGACTGAACTTAATTGATTGTTACCAAGCCATCGTTATTAACGCGTGCTGGGACACAAAGAAATATACCCGCGTTAAATCTCATGTGAGCAACTCGGAAATATTTCTTGGCTTATATATTCTTTTTCCTCCTTTATGGAGATAATGAACATGACATGCTTACAAAATAATATTCATTCATTATTAGGCATAACGAAGTGTATATGCATGTACACAGATTTGCCTTTTCGTATTTGCCTTTTCGTTATGTACAGGATTATCTATTTATCTTTAATATCCGTATCTTTAAAATTTAGTTTATTTCTTGCATCTTGCAACAAACTTAGTTGCTTTTCGGAGAAAATGTGTGCGAACCTTCTTACTTGACAACGAAAGTAATTTTCAACCAATTTACTTTTGTAATAAAGTCAAATGTGTGCTGCTGTTGAGTACATTTGTAGCATTATAGCCAAATTGTAATTATATAACTCTATACAATTAGGTCGCAATGTTGTTGAACGTAAATAACCAAACAACATTTGAAAAATAGCATTGCTAAATTCTATTTCCCTGTAAAAAAACATACGTATTTGTGGCTGATTTTCAAACATATGTCATATCCACAATTCACTCACCGTGTGTGCACAAGCTAATGTATGTGGTCAGTACTACATTCCCAGATTTTTGCATGTCCAAGATGCCTTCACCATTTTGCTATCGCGTAAACAGTATAACGCCCATCTTCATCTACCATTGTCTTAACAGCGTCAATGTTTGTCTTTGATGCTGTAACAACAGGCCTGCTAGAACGGTTACTCACTTGCAGACTAACATTATTGCCTTTATATTGCTTAGCCCAGCGAAAAAACTACTATGCACACGACACTATACATTTAAATATCTTTAATGTAAGCGCTTATTTGTAATTTGTCTTTAGGGTTTACTTCAACATTGAAATATGAGTACGTATATTTCAACAATGGATATCGCGGTTATTTATTATCGAATTAAACTTCGCATGCATATGGAGATATATCTCAATAAATTTCCAGAGTTTTCCATGCTGTTACCCAACGATGTTTCTATGAAAGGCCATCAGTGACAGAATGTATTAATGTCCCTTGTTTTAGTCATCTTTATTAGTATGTCACCAGAGATCGCACTCTGATTTCTTGAATGGGTATCACTTAGAATTCTAAATGAAAATAGTTTTGAAAACGGGTCTGAGAGGATGGCTATTTTACAGTATTATCAGTGTGATTAATTCAAACTAATATTTGAAACGATCTAGAACATAAGCGCAGTACAAGTCAATAAGTCAACCAAACGTAAAACTACAATAAAACCAAGATCTAAGAGAATGAAGTACAATCACCAATACTGGTATATATATATATATATACAGGATGTATGTATCGGAACAGATTTCAGGTATTGAAATACGCGCATATATTCTCGTTGTGTTCCGCATTAATATTTGCTAACGAACGCTTCAGATGCTTGTAGAATTAGTCTCAGAGCTAGAAGGGCAAGTATGTCGGCCTTCATGTCCAGTTCAGGCTCGTATTCGTAGTTCTTCAAAGGCACGATACGAATTTTTGGAATGGAAAGTATGTCAGTGACATTGTCAATGACATTCTTCACTTTAATACTCTGAAAAACATTTGACGTATCGGCCCTGACGTCTGGATCAAGCAAGTCGATATTTGTCAGTATGACGACAAATGGAGTGCCATCTAAAATAAATAATTACTGCTAAAATAAACAATAACAACTTCCTTGTAGTCACAAATTTCTAATCCATTTATAGGATTAGAATACGTAAATTACATTTAAATCCTTATATGACCAAATATATTTACATATTACAAAAAACATACACTCTTTGTTTTAATTCTTTCCAACATTACATCATTATTAGTGTACAATTCATTTCATATCAGTTCATAAATGAACAAAACACCAATATCGATGCTCATTAGTTTACATTATTTTTTTAAACCTTACATTACAGCATTATCACCATGGACACGTGATATGTACACGTATTTATGTTAATTCGAACGAACATGACATAAGCATCGATACTCAATATTATACATAACATCTTTCAATCTTTCATGACATCTTTATTTACACGAGAAGTGTTGTTGTTATCTAATTATTATTTTAACAAAATAAAGTTCTATTTAACGTTTATATTATTATTATTATTATTATTATTATTATTATTATTATTATTATTATTACAGTATTTCTCTAAATGGTAAGCAATTATTGTACTTAGTTTTGAAAATAATTAGTTGATTAATCAAATTCAGTGACTGTGTCCCAATAGAGCAATAAGGTACCAAGTGTATATGGAATAGGAGAGAGATTATATAAGCTTGTCTTTCATTCCAATCCTTTTGACAAAATTGTTTGTAAGTAGGTAATATTGTAAGTGGTAAAGTATGTTTAATCCAAGAAGGCTATTGGTACCTTATTGCTTCAATGCGGTGACTGCTTGAATACGGTTCTCAATAATATCTGATAAAACGGTTACAGAACACGTTCAAAAAGTAAAAATTACACTCGGTAATATTGAGTCTTTATATGAGGGTGTAATGGAATATACAAAACTCTAGCGATGGCTTCAACAATATTCTATTTTCTAACAATACTTAATGAGTTCCATTAACACAAGGACTCAAAAATGATAATACCAACACCGTTTGAATGTACATCCCGATCTACCAAGATCGCCAAACGTACGTAATGCCTCAGTATCACCAGATAAAAGAATGGCTAGGACAAAACACTTCCAAGAAAATAAAATGGCTCTATGTTTTATATGTTATAATATTAAAAAAAGATTAAAGGTATTTCGTGTAATCATGAAAATGCATAATTTACCTCTGGCACGCAAACGCTTTAAGAAATACCTAAATCTGTCGAGCATGGCATCTTTGATAGCCGTGACTGTGGTTGCATCCACTACAAAACACACACAGTGTGCCTTGCTAGCTAAACATGGATATCTATTGAATCCATGCGTAGTCGGCGTCATTGCTGTGGTACGATCAAACTGAAATAAAACATTAATTAGAGTAGAGAAGTACAAACATGTGTTTTAAGATATAAAATCAAACTATATTATACCACAGAAATGTTACTCGAGCTCCAAGCATGAGTGGCACTGCCATTAGACAAACACACCTTTTCCTTTATTTCGGCGAAACGTGCACAGCCAGAAAGTCATGTATTAGTTGAATATTTCATGTTATAACAGCATCGAATTAATTTAAAACCTGAACAATTATTTTATATAAATATAAATGTGTTTACTATGTTCCGTATTAGTGTAACTAAGAGAATATTGAACCAAAATATTTACATAGTGTCCACTGGGTATATTTCCTTCCAGAAGGTATTCAAATTCCACATCGTTAAACCCATAGTCTGTCCCAAATCCCGGTGTGTCGCATATAATGAAATTCAGCCTAGTATTACTAGGCCTGCTTTTTATTGGATATTCTTTGTACTGCAATTAATATTCATATATTTTATTTTTATTTTACATGAATCATAACATAACTTTTTTTATAAGTGTAAAAGCACATATGTTTGAATAAATATTACATTGCTCGTAATATGCACTATAATTCGATAAGTACCGTTTTGTTATCATGACGAAGTCCCGTTTTATCAATAAAACTAGATAAACTAAGCTGATTCGGTGGTATCTGGTTGTTACAAGGTAAGTTGGATATTTATTGTTGTTCTTTCAAAAAAAAGTCTAATAACCATTTTTAAAATACTGGTCGTTTTTAGTTTGACTATTCGTTGAAAAGGGGGTGTGGGGGTGGGGGCGTGGGGGTGGGGGGTATTGTACTCGCCCCGGCGTCGGCGTTGGTTTTTCAGGTTAATTTTTTTTATCAGGTTAAATATCTATAGAACCACTCATTAGATATGAATGAAACTTCACATGTGTTTTAAGCATCAACAATGGAACTCACAGACACAAAACCCATACTCTGGGTTGCATTTGGGCTTTTTGGACTTTACACAAAAACTTCATTTTTCGATCTAAATGTTTTTTGTCAGGTTAGATATCTATGCAACTTGACATGTTTGTTAAGCATCATCAATGAAAATCACAGACACGACCCATAACTATGGGTTGCATTTTGGCAGAGTTATTGCCCTTTTTGAAATTGAATTTTCAGATTAAATGTTTTTATCAGGTACTATATTTTTTGCCCGCCCTAAGGGGTAACTTTTTTCACATTTTTTTATTACATTAACTAAATGCCTACGAATTATTCGATTGTGATATAATCATTAAAAGCAGTATCAGCCAACTTGGAAATTGTTATGATCAAGATTGCAGTATCATATTTATTTATCATATCAGTAATTTGTTTGTTTGAATGTTTATGCCATCGATGGCTAACAGACAATCAGTTAACCTAACCCCTCCTTCCTGGGATCCTGGATGGTTAACCAGTAATCGAGTACACTCATCTCTGCAAGTAATTGATTACCTTATCACTTGAAACAGCGGTGAAATACAAATGGAAATGAGACGCAACACCGTATATCAATCATCACGGAACTGACCGGGTGTTGTGTGCACATCAGTTCTCGCATTCTGTTTGCATTTTATGCGTTCTAGCACATGGAGCTTTTGTTAGATATATACTAAACCTATAGAGAATTAAAACTATACAATCTTATAATAAATATTGTCTGAGTTATACCCATTAAATCGTCAAATAGTGTACTACGTCATCTTGACTGCACTCTATTTTAATCCGTCTATTAAAAGTAATTACCATTGCTTATATTTGACTATTATATATTTAGTAAACTAAATTAACAAAACTACAAACCTTCAGTGTTACACTTTCACTGGCTGATCCCCCTGCTGAAGCCACTTCAATGCTGTGTCCATAAAAAATAGACGCCATTGTATTAAACAAACATGATTTTCCAGCCCCAACTTGTCCGATCATAAGCACCTTTGTTCTCTCGATAAATGGTGGTTTGAACTGCGTTATCTCTTGAAAAAGCTTGTCACGTGTCTGAAATGTCAAATGAAATTCCCTTACTGTATTAGCCTTCAAATTTGATATCTAACAACACTAAACAAATATGTTTATTATGAAAAACACGTATGCGTAGCCAAAATACATGATAGCAGAATATAAGATCTTACACATGTATTCTATGTTGATAAGGATGAAAGTAAATATGTGTAAAATATATTCAACTTTAATAACATGATTCCGAAAAGTCACAGTCCCTCGTTGGGCGCCAAATGTAACAGGACGAGAGAATTTGACATATATATTCAGAGAAAACATTTACATGATTGTATTGATTCTCTGTTCTCTATGGAAATTCGGGGACAAATTCCAAATTTGTGAGGGAATATGTCACAGTGTGTACGTAACCTACAAGGAGAGAAATGTATGTATTATATATACTAAGCGGTTCGGTTAGCACAGACGGTAGAGCATTCGCCCTGTTAGCCAAGGGTCCGGGTTCGAGTCCCGGACTGGCTGCATATTTTTCTCGTCCTGTTACAAATATATCCTTTTCATGATAAGTGTTATATTCATTTATGTATATCTGTGATAAAGTTCGTAAATACTAAAATAAACAAAATGTTTCATGTCTTACAAAGTGATAGAAACATAATTTATCATTATTAGGAAAAACAACAGTCATAAAAACATTTGCTCTGCTAAAGATGACATACCCATCGACAGTTATAGAACACCCACCGGATCACACAATATTGAAATCACTAAACAACTTGTTTATTCTTATGGGCAATAAACCAGATTAAAAAGCAAGACCTACAATTAAAAAAGACTATAAAGACTGGGGATTACGAATGATAGATTTGAATACATATATATACTCAATAAAAGCAAGTTGGATCAAAACAATTTTTAACGATGAAAATACCGGAATCTAGAAAGATTATTAAATAAATGAAATTAACAAATTGTGTGGGCAATTATTATAACAATCAAACATAACATATAAAGATATAACCTTTAAATTCAAAAATAGTTTAAGGGATGTTTAACAATGTTGAGCAAGGGTGAACTTTAATTCGGAAGTAACAAACATTACAGATGAACTCATATGGAATAATTCATTTATACAAAATAACAATTAAACAATATTTTATAGAGAATGGCTAGATAAAGGCATAAAATGTATATACAACAATTTTATGATTACAGAAACAAAAAGTTTTATAATTCTAATGTGATAAAACAACTTTACAACCTAAATAATTCAGATTTCTTAAAATATCACTAATTTATTGCTTCTTTACCGAACTGTTGGAAAGAAAACTTAAACATGAAACATACAACGGCAACGACAAAACATTTTTCATTGTCAGGATTTTAAAAATGCTGACACCAACTAAAATTATGTATGATACATATATTTCGAAAACAACTACCAATGTTACAAATAAAGCTCAACAAAAATGAAATGACTCCTATGAAAATCTGAACTGGAAAAAAATCTTTATATCACCGATTACATGTACTATTTATTCGAGATTAAGGTTATTTCAATATAAGTATTTATACAGAATTATATCCACAAATAAGTTCTTACACAAATGCCATTTAGTAAATTCAAGTCCATGTCAATTCTACAATATGCATGTAGAAACAGTACAACATTTATTTTGGGACTGTGCTCATATACAACATTTCGGTACAAATACAAATGGTTTCTTATCACAAAACGGTATTAATGTAGCATTTAATTTTAAAAAATTATGAAAAAAAACAACACGTAAACTTGTTAACTGCATAAACAACAACACTATGTTATGTATTGTGTTAGTTAAAACATATTTTATTACAACATGAAATGGGGTTGGGCTAAAAGTTCGTTTAACATTAGGTTCGGTCCGTCCTCTATTGCGTTAAACACCCACCGACGCGTGTAACCTCTTATACATAAAGATAACTGATGAATAGGAAATCAATGCTTAAGAAGAACTGAAAATTAATAATAAAGTTTGTGTCATAGGTAGCTCGGAACATTATAAAAACATACAAATTGAAACTGAGTTATTAGAGGTTACTATTAACAAACCACTGTTTGTTTTATTTTAACAAAAGTATGTTTAACTGTAAGGTTCTGTCTCCAGGATGTTAGGTATTTGTGTTTATTTCAACGACAGTTCAAACCAGTTATACTATGTTTTCCAAGGAAAGTTGAATTGAATATACATAAAACACTTCAGTATCCAAGATGACATACATGTGTATATTAAAAAACATAACTTTATTGAATTATGTATTTCTACAAGATAATCCATATGTACATTAAAAAGTTCAGTCTCCAGAATGAGTTATGTATTTCAAAGAAAGTTGATCCAGAAGTGTTCATATTTCTCCTTGGAAACACTCAGCTAGTATCCGTCATAACTTAGGTATACATTTTAAATACAAAATTTAATATCCAAGCTGATATATATATTTTGCATTTCAAAGACATTTCAATTTTGACGCTCAGTGCACCGTTAGCTCAGAATCATTACATATTACATGTTATGTACATATATTTTTTAATTACTAGATATGTGCAAATATATAAATTCCTATTATGGACACATTATTTTGGGTTGGTTTTGTTAGAACTTATTATTTGAGCAGGACAGTTGTTTACTGTAAGAAAGGAAAATTGTATTGGGCTAGTGAAATTGCAAAAAAATGAATATGCCTTGTGATTCGAATCCGGATTGCAGCGGCTCTCTTCTCTGACCAACGCCAGCTGTTGCAAAATTGAAGGTATAACTATGTTTATTAATTTATCTTTAAAATTGGCTGTAGTCTTACTAGATAAAACAAAGAGTAATTAATCAAATACACTAATGTCTATAAAAACTATAAAGTACCGAATAGATTGTATTTATCTCCGAGCTGAAGTCAGATAATCATCGATTCGGAACTTAACTGTTGAACTATTTTTACATTCACTGTGATAGAATTTCATGGACGCCATTTGGGTTTTTATTCTGTATGAACATGCTTCTATTGGCCTTAGTTATGTATCAGTTGTACATTGTATGTATTTATTTTTCATAGTCTCTGTTTAATAGGCTTGTTATTATCTTAAAGTATTTTGTCATTTAAATTCTTTGTTTGGAAACATGATTACATACACTAACGTTTTTGTTTGTCTATGTTAAATTGCCCAAGAAATATTTGATTATTACATTTCATCATCTATGAACAAATTATATTTATTTGAATGACGTAAATTAAATATTAAAATAGCCATTGATTTTGCATACATGCAATCAGAACCTCATTTGTTTTAATAGCACTTTTGCATTTTAATTTTAAACTTGTATATGCGCATATTTGTAAGACAATAGGTATATATATTTGAACCGAATCATATTTATTTAGTTTATTTAATGTATAACACATTGTTAAAAATAAAGTTGAATTAAATTTTACAAAAGTGTTACGAGACGTTCTGAAAATAAATCAAATACTAATTATAGTACAAACGTTTTAGTCAATAGAGCAATATAAACCCTGACATATGTTTAATGATCAATGGTGGAACACCAAGTTTCTTCTCTCTCTCTCTCTCTCTCTCTCTCTCTCTCTCTCTCTCTCTCTCTCTATCTCTCTTTCTCTTTCTCTCTCTCTCTCTGTGTGTGTGTGTGTGTGTGTGTGTGTGTGTGTGTGATCACAATCAATTATTGTTTATATTTGTGTTTTTATTGTGGTTGTGTTCTTATATAACAGTGGATTAATTGAACTTAATACATTATAACTTACCTCTGCACTCCACGCTATCATTATTCTTTGTGTCGTTTCGAACATTTACTGTAGTTTTCAACAGATTGAATATGGTGACATTGGATTTAGTTGATGAACACGTCGGATGGTATGAACGTTTGTGTGTGTCTTAAAATCAAATAATTTCATGCGGTTTTTTTTCAATATTGGTAAATGTCATATTCTTAGCGCTTTAGGAGTATCATTAAAGAAGAACACTTATGACAGAAGATAAATCAAGAACTTAAAAGCAACGAACATTATGACACTTATTCACGATAGAGCCTTATTGGCAAAGAGTGCAATCCGCAAAGAAAAACCTCTAAAACAAGTCAATTTTGTAGGGAACCGAAATCAATGCTTAATGTTATATTCGTAAGGTATTAAAACCATTCACTAACCAGGTTTTTCAACAAATGGTTTCAGATATAAAAAGACAAAATATATATGATCCAGCTGAACGCCCAAACATATATTGGCGTGACTTCCTCAACGCTATTACTACACCAGATGATGAACAAAATCCTTATGTGGCCTCAATGGATTGTTTGCATTGGAAGTATTCTAGAATGGCTAAACAATATGTTTACTCTGACTGGGATTAAAAACGAGTAATAAAAGGAATAGAACACACTAGATGAATTCACCATCAACAGGATTTTAAAATGCTGGCCCAACCGATGCATGTTAATCCACAAGCTCCATCACTCACAAACTGAGAGTTTACTACAGTAATGTAGCTAAAGTTATTAATCACCTGTAGCACATTTAGATAACTATATTACATGCATTAAACCTACTCTTTGTCAGGGGCTGTCTAATTCAAATATCATACTTTAAGTTTAAACATATACAATTTCAACATGAAATAGGGTTGATCCATAAGTTATTCAACATCAGTTATTACGCTTTTTGTAGTTTTTATATTTCTGTATATATTCAATTAGCTAACTATTCAACGAGTGTTTCTTCTTAAAATGTTATATTAATTTTGTTGTATTTCAGATAATTATCGTATAAATATTTGGATAAATTCAATAGCAGATGTAAATATATTACACGCATTAAAATGAACTACTGGTTAGTTTTAATAGTTAAAAAAAGTGGTATGTTAAGAATTCAGCTGTGTTACCGTCAAATAACTGCCAGATTAAGATAAACATATTTTCATACCGAGTGATATAGGAACGTACCTTCGTCTTTCTGGAACAACCCACTAGATATTCTAGGTGCAAATAGTCGGCTCTTGTACTGCCCGTCTGTAAAATTTGATTTCAAACATGAGCTGTTCAATATATTTTAAATTGAGTTGCTTACTATTACAACTACTCTATTGTGTTGAATTGCAACGATGTTAGATGTAAGAAGTGCAGATTCTCACATATTTCTCACTATAATTACAGTAAAATCTGGCTATGTTACACGCATTTAAATGTATTGTATTCGTCAGTTAAGAAAGTTGGACGCTAATATTTTAAATTCAAATATGAATGAGCATCCCAATTTAAATATCAACATCAAATTTTATAAAAGGGCATATGGGTAAGTTTGCGTACTATATTCCGCCGTCTTAGTCTTGCTTGTTCAGCTGTACGATCTGAATTAAAACATGAATTGGTACATACATTATATTCCTTATAATAGTTGCAACCAAAAACCACCGTGCGTTTTAGCATGTGGTTATTCTTAAACGGCGTATACCGAAAAGAAAATCATTTACTTTGCCTGGGCTAAAACGAGTGCTAAAAGACATATGAAACAAACTGGGTCAATTCACAAATAATATGACATAAAAAAGTCGACATAAATGATACAGCTTATCTTTAGCATCCGTCGTTATCAGAGTGAGCATTTACAATAAAGTAGGTAAAGTTGTTAAAATTCAGACGGATCGAAAGTGTAGATAAATACTGTTTTACACACACGTATAGAACCGTACTATTCGTCAGTTTTGATAATTCATAAACATTAGAACGCTAAGAAGTCTATTCTGGAACAGTATATGCTGCCTTATTTAGATATAATACTTTTACAACAGGGTATAATATTATAGGTGTCGGAACCGAAATCGCCAAAAAGGGCGAGTTCGTTTACGAACCCTTTACGGTATCACTCGAGCGACATCTAGAACTCAGTGAGAAGTGGTGCATTTTGAAAAAAACACGACGACCTTTGACCCATACGTTGCCTCGTGACTATTATTTCAAATAAAATAAAACTAACAAAATCTTGTTTCAAAAAAATTACTGTAATAATAATATTAAAATAATTAAACTTTTTTGATAAATAAAATTCTTAGCTTTAGTTGATAATTAAAATACCAAACCAGACGACAAAGTCATTGCTCTGCAGTAAATATGTTTCGCAAAGTTTCGTCAAAGTAATTGCAGGTAAAATGAAAAGTATTCCGATTGCCGTTTATATATTTTTTTTGCGTTTTCAACACTTCGCTCGTGTTATCAAAGGTAAATATACGTGTATAGATAATTGTTGCTTAGTATCGTATCATTTTTGTTCTGGAAATGGCTCTCAAAATAACCATGTCCATCTTACGAGAGTAGAATGAACAATTGTACGATGTTTACAATTGTATGGTGCCGTAACGTATTTTCGATCATAACCTGACTTCGATCACTTCCGAAAATTATGAATATCGCTAAAATGACATCGGTCAACCATCCAAGTACTTATCTTGTACATCGTTGCTTAACCATGTCGCTGTAAAAGCTAGCTTCACAGAAAAGATTGTTGTTAGTGACCTATATGTACACTCACTACACTGTTCCCCTCTTTACCTTTAGGGCTTATACCCAACAGCACAGCCTGTGGCTTTCAGCAGTGCATGGCCATATCCCATCCCATTCCAAAGAAAGAGAGATTCGTGCAGGCAAAGGTTCGAAAGTTTATCCTCGTTGCCATTAAAGTAACATCGACGACCCATCCAAGTACTAACACTCCCCTAACACTGTACATAAATGGCCAACTTCCAATACAGTCAGTGCACTTTAACTACATCGCTGTAAAAGCTAGCTTAACAGCAAGACTGTTGTAAGTGACCAATTTACATTCACTACATCGGGTATGGTATTCAATTTCCTGCACAATTGGCAATATTTACAAATAGTATCCACGTAGTTGATTGTTTCATCGGCAATGTTGGTGATATATATGATATTGCTTAGTGTTTTGCCTAAATTCGTTTTAATTAAATTAAAATAAACTAATGCTAAATATTTTATTACTCATTTATACTTTTCAATTACATAATTATAGCCCTAGTTAATTCAACAGACCATATCTCACCTATCCACAATTGTCAGTGTTCTTGCTGTATATTTGGCGTGCCACATAACACTATACTAAATTAAGGTTGACGAAACCACTACCTGCTTTTAACACAAAATTAAAGTAGATGAACTGGTAGGTTGATGAAACCACCATCACCCCTGTGGGCCACAGCATGTGAAATTGAAGTTACAGTCGGACCCAAACTCACAGTGTGTTGAGAGAACATAAACCGCAACCAATTTTCTTATATCTGTAGTTGTCATGGTGTGTAGCACAAAAGTCACTTACCCAACATTTTACAGACATAAACACATACCATATGTTTAAATATCTGTATTTGTCATAGTGTGTGCTGCGAAAGTTGCTAACCTAAAATTTATGGACATAAACATCAAGGAATTATATAGAGATGGAAAGGCAAATAGTTTTTGTGAACGCTCATGCCAAATTAGTAATCCTTCGTGTGCTATTTTATCAACATTTAGTCAGGAGATGCAAGTTTCCTATCCGTCTATACACGTCCTTGTAAACATCAACACTTTTTTTAATATCTTATTTTAATATCTGTTGTTGTCATGGTGTTTGGCGCGAAAGTAGTTTACCTACTTATACGTACATAAACATCCCATATTGGCGATTAACCGAGAAGAGTGTTGATCTTTTTAGGTTCCAGGGGGATAGTGCAGGTTACAGATTGAAACCAACTGTATGTTTCTTCTTATTCTTCAGTGTGTTCAGTGTATAGCAACGCCACATGGATCCTCGATTTAAATACCCATAGGAACAACTGTTTTTAATTGGCCAGCCCCGGGGATCTAACCCACAACCTCAATGCTAGAAGTTTTGTGATTTACCGACTGAGCTAATGGGGCTAACAAGCTTATACTGGTTATGCTGCCATCAAAACAGCTATGTATTTTTGGACATCTTATCGAATACCGCCTGGAGATAATTGAATGATATTTGATCCAGAGTAGTGATTTACTGGTCAGTGGTAATTAATCCCCATGTGTATGTGCACCAATTAAAGTAATTAAAGAGACTAAACTTTTGTAAATGGTGACTTGTACAAGTTTTTACTTGTTCAGAACATCTGGCTATAGGATTGTACAGCACTGTCAGGGGAAGGTATTTTAACAACATTATTAGGCATGGTACTTTAAGTCTAAATATAGTATATCTATACTAAATTTTGTCTATTATCACTGTTACATTGGGCATATATTCACATTCCTTAAATAATTCCAAATGAGTAGGGCATAACCGTTATCACTACTCAGAATTCATTTAGGCAGGGCATTATCACTACCAAGAATCCTAATTTTGATAACAGCGCCGGGCAAGGGTTAATGGCATGGGGGAAAAAGTGTGCATGTGGAAGTTGATAATGGGTGAACGAACAGTGCCTTGTAGTGACAATGTAAGCTGTTCTCTAGGTGCAATAATGAACAAAAACATAAAAGGTATCGTAAGGTTTCTGAGTCTGAGTAGAACCTTTCAGGGGAAATTGGTTAACTCTAATAAATTGTATGTATATAGCTTGATTTGAACCAACAACTTCACATGTGACAGGTATGTGATCTATAGCACAGAAGTGCTCTCAGTAAATGGAGGGTTGCACTCTGGCATCAAAATAAAACAAGTGGGGCATGTGTTTGCTGTGCTCCTACCTACTCGCTAATTATTGCAGCTACTTAAACTTTTTATTGCCTTTCAAAGCGTTAACTTTTTATTTTTTCATGATATCTGTCCATTTTTCTTTAAAATACTAAGTCGAGACACAGCAATCAAACATTCTTTTAGGATGACCTGGCCAAATATGGCAAAATAGCTTGGTCAATCTTGATGATAACAAACAATTGTTTTGATTCACATGGTGCGGCAGCATATTATGGTAGTTGATATAATAGTTATAAAACATTTATTAATGAGAACAGTGATTTAAATGCATTCTTTTTTTTAATCGGGGTTTAACGCCATTTTTAACACATTTCAGGTTATATATGGCAAATAAATTCAGTTTTGCTGGTGGAGAAAGACCTGAGACTGAGTACAACTACTGTCCTCCCGCAAGTAACTGGAAACTTTCTCACATACAATTTTTGGAGCGGGATTCAAACCTACCACTTTAGCGGTGAGAAGTAAGTGATCTTGAGATGGCGCCTTATACCTATCGGCCGCAGAGGACCCTTTAAATTCTATCAGTCTACCATTATGCCCTCAACTTTAATCTGAGTAGGTCTTTTTAGGTCACCTGAGAATTTGTCTCAATGGACCTTTTGTCCATCATCATGCGTCCGTAAACAATTGACTTTTTTGACTTCTTCTCAAAACCATAACCGTAATTGTAATGATATATTGTATGCAGCTTTGGTACACACAGGTGAATAAAAATTGTGAAAACGGTCATAGTAAAGTAAACTTGGAATATCTATTTCTCAATATAGGAGAAGCACTGGGAAACAAATAGTGAGCATGATTATGGACATATATGGGTCATTTATAAAAATTGTGAATTGCATGTCCCTGGGTCACACGGTTTTGCCCTTGGAGTGAGGCCTACTTTACTAAATCTATATAAGAGAAATTGACAAAAAGTTATTTCTTAAGACTGAATAGGTTTATGTGAATGTTTTTGTGATAATCAGATGACTGTTAAGGCCCATGGGCCTCTTGTTTAAAAACACATTATAAATTACGGTTTCCAACAATGCATGTATTTATATAATTATATAAAAATATAAGTCGGTAACTTCCCTGTTCATGTCATGATGTAATTAAATCAGAGAACAGTACTTATAACATACATTTATTGTTATTTGGGTTTGCTTTGTTTTCATTAGAGTTTTGGTAAATACATTGTAAATTCTGACGGAGTTGTCTTTGTTACTGTAAACAATTTTCAAATTGTTTTTAACTCGACTTTTCAAAGAATAAAGAGAGCTATTCTGCTCACCCGGATGTCAGCATCACACCTTGGTTGAAGTTTTGTGTGCAAGTCCCAATCTCAATAACCATTGCATGTATTGACTTGAAACTAAACACAACACTTCCCAGTCATCAAACATACTATGATAACTAAGTTAGATAATTAATTAATATTAATATAATGCAAATTATTGCCCTTGTTTGACTTAGAAATTCTGGTTAGTTTTGCTTGCAAGTACCATCATGTTGAAACTTCATCAACCACCCATGTATTTGATTTGATTTAAACTTAACGCAAGACTTCCCAGTCATAAAACATACTACAATGAATAAGTTAGATTACTCTTGCATGAATAAAATCCAAATTATTGCCCTTATTTGACATATTAAAATTTTATGCACTAGTACCATCAATTGGATCTCACAACCCTTGAATTGACAGTCAGACACATTATATACTTAATGTATTTAACATGAATAAATCCCAAGGTGCGATTGATTTACAAAGGGGGGCATTTATTTGGGACCAATATATCCAAATTTAACCAATTTATAAAGTACACATATTTATGTAAAAATACCATAAAACACACAGCTGATGCTTTAGATGTTTCAGCCTGACTTGAAATCAATACCTGTATATTTCGATTAAAGACTAGCTTCCAGGTTGTTGAAGCGTTTTCCCCCATAAAAAAGGAAGAGTCGATTTGATTTTTAATTTCACAAAGTTTGATATTGTACTACATGTATATAGTATTAGAAAACAAACATGTAGTGCTGTGTTACAAGAGTGCATTTCATTAATAGAAATTTGGACTATTTCAAATATTAATTTCTATTCATTTACATAATTTGATTTGGTAAATATTTAAGTCCATTATCTTAGTACAACATGATATGCTTCTGTGGTGTAACTGGTAAACACAACTACACTTTTGTAGAAATTCTGGGTTCGAATCCCAACAGTTGCGAACAACATGAAAAGAGATGGCTGAGATATGGTGAAAAAAGTCTGTTTTATTTTTTAATGAAATTATTCTCTTTTAAAAATGTATAATTTTTTATAATGTTTGCTGCTGCATGCACAAAATGCTACTAACTTATGCTTACTCTTTCTGACTGCCTTACATTCGAAAATTATATTTTCCGTGGACTGCAGTTTATAATCATACATCGTCTATATTTTTGTCTATTTTGTTTGTCTTGTTTAGTATAACAACCAGATTGTAGAAGTGTCTGGACAAAAACTGAAGGGAACTTATGTCGAGATTGTATATTTCATATATATTGGATGCCTCAGCGGCTAATTTGGGAACTTAAGTAAATGTGTTAGTTTATGTATGCAGTCATGCACAATGCTGTTGTTTTTTCTTGGTACATGGGAGATGGGGGTTCAAATTACTGCCATGTCCAGAGACTTCTCTTAAATTTTAGTCTAGTCCTGTGTCCAAGACATTTCCAACATTTGTCCAGAAATATACATTTGGTTAAGTCATATTTTAACATTCAAACTGCAAGAACTCTATTTATGCTTGAATACAGTATGAATGTCTGGTATTTAGAATTATACAAATGTTTCCTTCTGTGGCAGAGTTGTCCATAGTGTTGTTGTCAAATAACCCATTTACTTCTCACTGCCGAAGTTGTCAGATCAATCCTCGCTCCGGTAGTCTAAAAACATTTTGTGAGAAATTTAAGGTTACTTAAAAAAGGATGGTGGTTGTACTGAGATTGGTTCCTTTGTCTTCTAGCTCTGTTTTGAAATTGTTTTGAAACCCCAGTAAAAATACATACTGGCTATCTGCACAGTGTAAACAATAGTATAGACATGTATTATGTTTATGTAATAAGGCAAGAAAAATATGTAGCTATTGCAGACTCAAACTCGGGTCCTTTCACTTACAGGTCAAGTGCTCTACCGACTGTTATATTTTACAGTAATATAGTCAGTAAGGCTCATGGCGGCGATACAATGTGAAGGTGATCGGCATAGATTAATAAGGGGAAGGTTAACGCTATTTTCAACGTATTGCATTTTTATATATAACACGAAGTGATATTTTTGGACGATCGTCCAGAATATGTGCACTCTAATCTTCGTAAAAACACCACTATTCGAAAGAGACTGTCCCTTTTTTTTCTTGAAAAATGAGTTTGTCCTGATCTGGATTTATAGCCCTGTCCTCAGCGGTGAGAGTTATTTGTCTAGGTACAGGGTCTTAGACCATTTGGCCATCGCAAAACACTCTTCGTGAATTACAAGATAATATCAAAATCATAAAACCATCAGTCAATAATTTTAATTAGTTTAATGCGGCGATATAACGTTATGACATACGACATGGCTGATCCATGACACATACACACACACATATGATTTTATAGTGCTATGAATGACAATATGTCAATATAGTAATATAACATATACTGTTATCGGCCGGCCTTGCACTGCCGGTGGCCTTGAGGTGCTTGGTATGGGTGTTTAATGAGTTATTAAAAGTTTCTTGGGTATGACGACAGCTGGTGGCCAGTGGGGCTGCTTGGTCATTTTGGGGGAGTTGTGTCCGATTATGGTCAGGTTTGCGGGTTGTGTTGCTGTACTTAACAACACGTTTATATCGAGGGCTCAGCGCAAAACCATTGTAACTCTGTTTTTTGCATAAATAACTAAAGTTTTACAATATGCATCTTGTGAAATTTGGTCCAGATATTTTAAATAATTTTTAAGATATTCACTTTTGGTGAAAATATTGTATCTCAAAAACACTAATTCTTTAGCGCAAAACTATTGTAACTTGAGTAACAATAGTTTTGCACCAAATAATATCTTGAAAACCTTTATTTATATCGGTGCAAAACTATTTAAATTGTATTAAACACAGTTATCATGTATAACCACACTTTTATATAGTCCAAAAATATTGCAATACAAGTTTCAAATGAGAGTTCAGGAAAATCTTTAAAGATTTTTTATTTTACTAAATTTTTAAAAACATTTTAATTTGATAAAAAAGTAATTTTCGTCAGATGAATATGTTAAATGTTTTATTGATTTGGACATTAGTGACAATAAAATGGATGATTAATATAGTTATTGTGCTATAAAAGAACCATTTGTTGATATTTTGTTAAAAAATCTGATTATTAAAATTTGCAGTGAATTTTTTGGTTTGCATTTTTTTTATATAAAACGGCCGTCCAATCTCACAATATTACTCAGCACACTTTTAATTTATACCAATTATAACTTTGCTAAACCAAAATATCCCTTTTGAGTACTTCCAGAATGAGATATGACCTGGTACACTCGGTACTATTCTTTTTAATATATTAGTACTAGAAGTCAACAGCATCTAATTGTTTTAAAATGGCTGTTAACTTAGAACCAAAACAATATATTTTAGATATTGATAAACCTTGGTTTCTCAGAGTTAACTTTTAATTATACCAATTGAATAAAGCACAATGTTGGTAGTGGGGTTGGTATGGGGTATGGTGGATACAGAGTGTACAACGGATAATTGAGATGGTGAAGTGGATCTAGAGGGTACAGCAGCTGCTGGTAGTGTAGTTGGTATGATGAATCAGGAGGGTACATCAGGGTGCTGTAGTTGGTATGATGGATGAAGAGGGTACAGCTGGTACTGTAGTTGGAATTGTGGGTGTAGAAGGTACAGCTGGTAGTATAGCGGGTATAATGGGTGTAGAGGGTAAAACTGGTAGCATAGTTGGTATGGTTGGTGTTGAGGGTACAACCCAGGTAGCATAGTTGGTATGGTGAGTGTTGAGGGTACAGCTGGTAGTGTAGTTGGTATTGCAGGTGAAGAGGTTATGACAGGTAACATAGTTGGTATGGTGGGTGTATAGGGTATGGCTGGTAGCATAGTTGGTACAGTGGGTGTAGAAGGTACAGCTGGTAGCGTAGTTGGTATGATGGGTGTAGAGGGTATGGCTCGTAGCATAGTTGGTATAGTGGCTGTGGATAGTACAACTGGTAGTATAGTTGGTATGGTGGGTTTTGAGGGTACAGCTGGTAGTGTAGATGGTATGGTGGGTGAAGAGGGTATGACAGGTAACATATTGGTATGGTGGGTGTGGATGGTACAACTGGTAACACAGTGGGTTTGGCGGGTGTTGAGGTAACAGCTGGCAATGTAGTTGGTATGTGGTTGTTGAGAGTACAGCTAGTAGTGTAGTTGGTATGGTAGGTGAAGAGAGTACAGCTGGTAGTGTAGTCGATATGGTAAGTGTAGAGTATATAGCTGGTAGCGTTGTTGGTATAGTGTGTGTAGAGATTACAGTAGGTAGTATAGTTTGTATGTCGGGTGTAGAGGGTACAGATGGTAGCTTTGTTGGTGTTGTGAGTGTAGAAGATACAGCAGGTAGTGCAGTTGCTATTGTGGATGAAGCAGGTAAATCTGGTAGTGTAGATGGTATGGTGGGTGAAGAGGGTATGACAGGTAACATATTGGTATGGTTGGTGTGGATGGTACAACTGGCAACACAGTGAGTTTGGCGGGTGTTGAGGGTACAGCTGGCAATTTAGTTGGTATGTGGTTGTTGAGAGTACAGCTGGTAGTGTAGTTGGTATGGTAGGTAAAAGAGTACAGCTGGTAGTGTAGATGGCATCATGGGTGTAGACAGTACAGCTGGTAGTGTAGTCGATATGGTAGGTGTAGAGTATACAGCTGGTAGCGTTGTTGGTATAGTGTGTGTAGAGGTTACAGTAGGTAGTATAGTTTGTATGTTGGGTGTAGAGGGTACAGCTGGTAGCTTTGTTGGTGTTGTGAGTGTAGAAGATACAGCAGGTAGTGCAGTTGCTATTGTGGATGAAGCAGGTAAATCTGGTAGTGTAGTTGGTATGGTGAGTAGCATAGATGGTATAGCGGGTGTGGATGGTACAGCTGGAAGCATAGTTGGTATGGTGGGTGTTGAGGGTACAGCTGATAGGGTAGTTGTTATGGTGGGTTAAGAGAGTACAGCTGGTAGTGTAGATGGTATCGTAGTTGTATATACAGTACAGCTGGTAGTATAGTTGATATGATGGGTGTAGAGGGTACAACTGGTAATGTTGTTGGTATAATGGGTGTAGAGGTATTCCTTTTTCATTCGTAGCATGCTTTAAAGCATTAATGGAACGATGCACATTATTTTAACGGGAGCATATTGGCATTTGACTATCAATATAGTCATAACTTAACATTGCACGCATACACATACAATTTACATATTTATGAATGCAAGGAATATACTTAAATATTGCCGCTTTATTGTTTACCTTTCCATTTTGAACGAACTTGCCTTCGCTATTCCGATCAGCTTTTGTAAACCGCAGCGGTGTAAATAATTGCGTACAAATGCGTAGTTAACGACTGACTGACATTTACACTCAGGTAATGGTCAAATATTTTTAAGGAATTTATTTACTAATAAAACTTATATAATTGCTGTATTAATATATGGTAGCCTTTGAATCACGATGATAATGTCAACAACGGAAAAATTCTAACATAATGAAACGAAAGTTCACAATTGTATGCACACACTGCTTTTACTATTAGTCATTTTGTTATGACGTATTTCACCCACGCTGCATTTTTATGTGAAAAAAACGTAAGAAACACTACCGTGTCAAACCTAGTTCGTTCTTTGTTTCCATTTATTATTGACATGGTATACGACTTTTGCATGGAACCAATATAATATATATTTTAACAAGTCAATTCTTCAATAATTGTTTGGCACAATTGCCTGTGCATTTGTAGTTAAATTTTATTTCAACCGCTAGGTGTGCGTACCGATATACATGTATTTAGTAGTGCCAAGCTTTTTTTTTGAATGTTAACGGAGATAAATGTATATATTGCGCAATATTTTCGCGTCGCGCTATAAACATTTGTCAATATTTTGATTAGTTTTGATTTAATAACTCATAGGTTAATTATTGCAATGAATCGGTTTAAACGCATCATTTATGTGCATAGCAT
Source organism: Panopea generosa (assembly GCA_029582155.1). Taxonomy (NCBI): domain Eukaryota; kingdom Metazoa; phylum Mollusca; class Bivalvia; order Adapedonta; family Hiatellidae; genus Panopea; species Panopea generosa. The sequence goes on from CM055896.1 coordinate 46,025,622, forward strand.
ATACAGAAATTTCCCATTTGCAGCTTTTATGTCTAATTTGCCACTATTATCCCTTTAACATTTCTATTGGCTTTTATAAACAACTGAGCAAATAATCAAGATGAGTGGTAAATGATACATTTACGTTGATTATCAGTGAAATGCATTAATGGGAATATATTTGCTAGTAATATAACAACAATATAACTTAATTTACATTTCCATTAATATACTAAAAGCAATATAAAATTATTTTGTACGAAATTGGCCTGTTACCTTCATGCTTTTCCTGCTTGCTATCAAGTTCTCGTTAATACACTGTAAAATTGATCATTAAAGATATATGTTAATATCTTATTTGCATTATATGAACATTTTTTTACGCAGGTGTATGTTTCAATGTGCAACACGGTGAGGAACGAAACTTGGATTGTTCCAAAATCACACACAAACTAACAGAAAGCGCAGTTCCTTTTCTATATATATTTATTCTACATTATTACTTTTTTTATATATTTTTCGTTTAAACTTAAATGAATTCTATAAACATATATGCACGCTTGTCTAAACATAGTTCAAACAATACTCCTATCTTATTCTAACTATTCTGCCTCTCCCTTCCAAAACTGTTCCTACTCTTCTCTAACCTATTTGCTCGTATCTTGCACTATTAAATGACATAAAAGTGACAGTTAAGTCATTTACAATTCACATTTTTCATGGGCATGCTGGACAAATGTTTTATATAAAAATGGACATACGTTATCCTGTTGATAGCCCATCACTCATCAGAAGTGACCTCTAAACTCCCACGATTTGCCCAGTACAGACCTACCGTATATTAATGACTATTTTCTGTCTCGCCTTAGCTAGGATATATCCCACATAAGTATTATGCATTGGCTTCAAAATATTACAGTATTTAACTAATAAACCAAAAATTACTCATAGATTGACTTTAAAACAAAATACAGTAGAACTTCGATGACTCGAACTCGACGGGACTGGACAAAATAGTTCGAGCTAAGGGTTGTTCGAGCCAAGCATTGTATAACATCATACCAAATATGTACATGCATATACCAGATAAGTGGTTCGAGTCGTGTGTGGTGTTCCAGCCGTCCGTGTTAGAGCCAATGAAGTTCTACTGTATACTTATTAAGAAAGGTGTCTGAACAGCTTATTTGTTTAAATTGCCTAAACAATTTTATTGAACAAATTTGAAAACAAAAATAGTGTTTTGAACTTCCCGTTAAAATATTAAACCATCAAGGTATTCTAAAAACTTTTTTATTGTATAAATAAAGTTATTAGTATTATGTTTGTATATAAGTATGATAAGTGCCAAAGTGTCCTTAACCTTTGATCTGCAGACCTAAAAACAAAATGGGTGTTCATAATGTTTTAGAAAGTATTTGGATCTTAATAAATACTATATGCATAATTTGGAATTTAAAAATTTACTAAAACTTGCCAAAATAATACTTTAATCCAAATATTGAAATTGAAACGGAATTCCGATTCCAAAAGTAACAATCATGAACCTTGGAGACCTTCACCTCAATATTCAGAATATTTCTAATATGAAAGAAATTTAACTAAAATGTCAATTTAATATTTTGCTTATATCAGTATGGCAATAAGAGCTTAAAGAATATATCTAGTCTAATTAAATAAAGGGATGACTTCTACCTTATTCTAAATTTTAAGAAACAACTTCAATACTGTTTCATAGTTGAAATATGTTATTCCTGCAGATTGAAAAGTAAAGGAAGTGTTGCACAGTAAAACTGAGTTAAAATTGAACTTTAACCACGGCATAATGGCCTAGATACATATTTGACGCAACGGGAACACTTACTTGCTATCTAAATTACTCAAGTTTGTAAAAATTCAGTTTAAAACTGTTAAAAATATTAATTCCAAAGCAAAGAGATTTAGGAACAGACATACTATGATATATTTTTACTTTTAAAATTTGACGGGTGTATAAAAATGAATGAATTATTTAGATACAGCCAATCACTTAATTGTGTATTTTTTATTATTAGATATAATGATGAAATTCCTGAGGAAACAACAGCGGGCTTTCATGGTTTTCCTGACGTTGTACATTGTTATAAGAATAAATAACGACAAACCGATTAAACATTAATAAACAAAATTGCAGTATCTTTTCACAACAAATCTCCAAAACAAAATACCATTATGGGACAGGGGAAGTTGAAGTTCCTCTTCTTAAAAAAGGGAAATAGTTTATTAGTTGGTTTGAGCTGAAAGTCGCTTGTTGAAGGAATAGGAGTAAAAGTAACAAAGACGAAATCCCGACCAACTCATTTAAGGACAAGCGAGCTCCAGCAAAATATATTTCAGCAAACGCCATGCAAAACAAATTAGAAATCTAACTGACTAAAAAAAATATCAGCAATCTCAAAAAGTATCAAATAACAGAATCTCAAGAAACATTGCTAAACGAAGTGTGCTCTTTTCTATATAATGTTGGCGTTTCGTTTTTGTACAGGTCATATATATGCAAGCAACATCCAATGTTATTTAAATATAAATTTTACCTCTATTTGATGACAGTCTTGTATATGTTATGGCAATTGCTATACCAAACTTAAACAAAATTTGCAGACGGACATATAATGCATATATCACCCATTCATTTCGAAAATTTGAGAATAGTGATTTAGACACTCCATCCACTTTTCAAAAGAAATATACAAGTATCCGTTTAAAAGTCTTAACTATATCTCACTTGAAACTTACAGATAATTGATATGTTAATAGTACAAAAACATCACTGATTACCTATAGCTGACAAAAGCTTACGAAGATCATCTGCAGGGATACGCATCGCAATCTGTAAGTCACAGGAAAACTCTCTTAGAAGTACGCGTTGCACTTTGTTTAAAGAATTTTGTAGCTGTTCACCTGCATAGTACTGAATGAATTTATTCAATCCAGCAAGTGAATCACACTCCAGATCCAGAATAACAGATCCTGTTGAAATACCCTGTATCATTGCGCCATGTCCCTGTAATCCAATAGCAACACTTTGAACTGCTTCGCCGACGTGGTCATTACGATCTGTCCGGTGTTTTGTTGGATTTTCAAAGTATTATTTTAGTATCCGTTCTGCCTCGTCTGCAATTTCCTTTGTATTTGCGGATAAAGTTATTATTGTCTTGAACGCTATTGACATATATAAAATTGTAAATGTTTTAACAGTTTTTAAATTAGACACATATTATTTTTAAGTTAAAAAGAGCAAGAAAAAATGTTTGATGAGGTTATAACCTTAAAAATTGTAGAAATGATTTAGAAATAAACTAAAGAGCACATTCCGACCATATTAAAAAAAAATAATGTAACATTTTCTGAACTTTTTTCTTTAGAACAACATATAATTCATTTAATATTGCTGGTCTGTAGTCATTTTTAATTGCATGGTGAACGCCAAATGGCAGATAGCACATGTAAAGCAAATGCTTCCACAAATGACGTCATAGTAGCAAATGTATTTATGTGCATCTAGTGGACGAGAGTGTCCTTATATGATATTTTTTCAAATTAATTGCATTATTTTGGAAAATATTGCACTTTTTGCATTGTGTAAAATTAAAACAAATGGTTTTAAAAAATGTCTCGACGTTCTAGACATTGTCTTAGCAATGAAGACCTCATCAATGATTATTGTAAGCTGTCTATCAATTACGTGCAGTATGTTTTAACAATATAAAGTAGAAATATTGTGATAAACTTAAATGAGCATTTTGAAAGAAAGCTAAAAGCCATTTATATAAAGTCATCTCTACTGTATCTATTGTAAAATTACTTAAAAGTGTTTTACCACTTGTTATAAATCTACTCTAAACCAACCATAAACTTTTCGCTATCATCATAATACTTTGTTTGCAATGTTGGTGATAATTTATTATGTTGACATTGAAGAAAATAAGGTTCCTCTATTTTGATTAATAAAGTTTGCAAATGATGGAATATTTGGATGAGTACATGAAATATATGGATAAAGAAAATACCATGAGCAAGATGATATATTAGTATTTAAATCTATATTTCAGTGATCAGTTAATATTTACCGTATACTTGTCTCACGTGCTCGAGGTGACGGTTTCTACGTATCTCGTCTTGATTTTCTGAAATAATGCAAACGAGCTTTTCAAAGAGACGTTAACTATAACGAAACAATTTATTAAATATTCACATTGATAAACACATGTATTTCAATAAAATAAATCAAACACATGTATACTAAACAATTAGTGTATAAACGTTTTTAATAAACTGAATATTTAAAACATATGATGTGTGTATTTAGTTTAGTTGTTTTACTTGCTGATTCATCTTGTTTACTTTTACTTAACTTACTTTTGATCATTTTATGTTTTTGCAGTTTCCGCATCTTTTTGCATATTTTCCAAAACAAGCAGTATTTCTTGGTATCTATGATACAGCTTTTTCAAATCTGTTATGGTGTGTTCAATTGCTAATGGCCCGTCATGAAATTGTTTTATTTTCTTTTCTATGTCTTTATTCATCTTGTACTCAATACCTTTTAGTAGTTTACAAATAGCGTTTTTCAGTAATTTCCATTTATCCTGAAATTGTTTGTCGTCGATTTCTGCGTTTCCACTGTGTGCTAATATCTCGTTTCTGAACTGTCTTACAGTTTTAATAGCGTCAACAATTTCTTCTGGAAATTGACAACATACTTGAAGTACCACAATGCAACGAAGCTCATTGTCCCATTTGTAAACTTCAGTTTGTTCGGCATTCTCAGTAAATAACATATCAAACTGAGCTGACGTTATTACACATTTGTTTCTCATACCTTTAATTTTGACTTTAACTTTTTTCAGAAATGCTTTTACATCAAATTGACCAACTGACAGCAATACAGATTGCTTAATAACATCTCTTAATATGTTGCAAACCTTCTGAACAATATGTTGCTTACAAAGGTTGAGCAAAATGCAAAGTGATAGATTACCGTCCCACATATTCAAATCTGTGAAAGGGAACGATGGAAATAATATTTCATACTGTTCATCTGTAAATTTAGAGGCATCTCTCAACTTTTCCATTGTTGTCTTTCATGTAATGAGATAAGTATTAACGTTTCCAACTTCTGCAGTTAAGACATTCTTCAGTGTCTCTAGTGTTTCGTTCAGACAACAGCAATGAAGAAGTATCGTTGACAAAAGGGACACATCCCATTGATTGATATCTACGTCGGAGCTTTCTGTCGGAAACAATTGTTTATATGCTGCAAGACTTATTATACGTTTTTTGCATAAAACTTCGATATTTGGCTGGAAATATTGCAGACATACAACATGGTTTCCTTTTGCAGACGAGTCTTGTGCTCTTTTTGTAAATACTTCTCGAAGGGCTGATGCTCCAACATCGTTATTCAGCAAATACAATCGAAGGTAGTTTGTATTACTGGTTTTAGCCATGGTCTCATTCAGTCATAGCTGTGGAACTGAAAAAAAGAAAGTAGAAAATAGTAAAACAAATGAAAGAAAAGAAGTGATTAAAGAGATAGAGATGCAAATTGTTAATATAGATCTACCAAAGTTATGACTCACTCAGTCACCATACACATTCGTGTATATCGCAAGTTACAAAGCACTAGAATATTAGTTTAAACATATTTTATTCATAATATTTACAACGTATGCATGTATATACAATTACAGCAAATATTAAGATTAGAACGAAAGCATAATGCTTATAGTGCTACTTTCCTTTGTAGTATATTCTAACACTGGAATGGCAGACGTATACTGTATATTTTACTGGTAAAACTAACTTGGATAATATTTCAGTATGTACTGTTAATAAATAAAATACTAAATAGGATTAAGAACAACGAAACGAAAACAAAACCACCAACAAAGTACAGGCATGTATGATGTATATAGGTAACAGAGGTAATTAGAAATATCAGTATTTTGAAATTCAAGTTGGATTTTTGAATTTAGATTGAACATGGCTGCTAATTAGACACGTTTTCCTATATACTTTACATGATAAATTCGTGCACAACTTTAAAAAAGCAATGAATTTACTTCGTAATTTAGACTCGTCTCTCCATATGAAATAATTTCTGTAGCAACAGTACATAAGGACGAGAGAATATTAAAAAATTTCCAATCGTATGTTATGATATGCTGTACATGTAAAGAAAGTGTGTTGTGTGTCCTCAATATTACCACAATGGCATAACGGGGATTCAATCATATTTGTAAGAAACAAGTGATGATTGAGTGAACTACAATATGTTTTAAGGTACATTTGGAATGTTTGGGGCTTTCTCCACCCTGAATAATAATATTTCGGGGTATATACTCTATTTATATTTAGGTATCTTGTAAAACTAACAAATCAACACTCGAATTGTTATGCAGTACTAAATTTTCATCATCATCATTATCATACTAATCATCCTCATCTTCTTCATCGTCATTATCTTTATCATCAACATCAACAATAACGAACAAAAATATTGATTGCAAATGATAAGTTTTGTTCAAACTGTTTTTTGTTCTCCTTGTGTAACAACAAATGAGCAATCGATATAACAAAACTAGTTTTGAAAATCAGACATAAGCAATTTTAATCAATGTTAAAAAGAATGTATGAGAGAATAAAATTTACTGAAGAAAACAGCAAAACTTATAAGGAGAGAGTATATTGTGATGAAACAGCTTTGCCTTATTAAATGATAATAATTTCACAGTATTAATATTTTTAACTTGTATTGTTGTCAATTGTAACTACCGATCAGTAGCAAATGATAACGACATTGAACTTTGAGTTTTATTAATTCTGCTGTTGGATTATACATCAATACATAGTAGGTAAATAATTACATATATTCAAATCAAAAGTTAGTTGCTAAATTAATATATTATATCACTTACCATCCATTTTCTATAAGCATGTTTAACATGCGCTTTCGAAGTCAACCTGTTTTCTAACATAATTCGACATGTGAGCTCATGAATATGTAACCCCTAAAAATGGTTTAAATTGTCATCAGTTTGAACAACGAATTAGGTTTACAGGAACAGCTAATTTGCATGGTGGTATTTGTTTCAAATTGATAGTTTTCCAAAGACTCGTGTGACCATTTGTGAGCGCCTTTTGTTAGTCGTCGTTTGTCATCCGTCCATAATCATATATAAACGGTTTACATTTATGACTTATCACAAAACGTTACTCTGATTTTAATGAAATATTTTTTTTCTGTAGCGTTTGTACTTAAAGGTGAATCAATATTGTGAATTTCACGGCCCCCACCTCCATGTGGCCTTGTGGTTAGGGCCAAAACAGCCAAATTCATAGTAAACCATAAACAAATTTTATTTATATGGATAGGGCTGGGAAATAAATTGAAAGTATAATTATTTAGGCCTTTGGGTCCTTCATAAAAATGTGAATTGCATGTCCTGGGTATCATTGTTTGGCCCTTGGGGTCTACTTTACTAAATCTATGTAGAGAAAATGACATACTCTCACGAGTGAACGAAAATCAATAGTTTGAATGGTTTTAATGTGTTTTGTTGTTGCTAACATGACATGGGATTGGGGGGTGGGGCCACAGTCAAATTCATGGTGAGCTTAAATATTATTCTTATTAATATGGGAAGCGCTGGAAACAAATTGTAAGCATACTTATTGTGGCTTATGTGTCCTTCATAAAACTATGAATTCCAAGCCCCTGGGTCTCACCGTTTGACCCTATGTTGGGTCTAATTTCCTAAATCTATATAGCGAAAATGACTAAAACAGTTATTGCTCATGATTGAATATAATTATTTGAATGATTTTTGATGTTATTTGTTGTTGCTAACATTACGGTCAAAATTCATGTTTGATTTTTTTGTCCCTGAACCCTAGAGACTGAGGGCATATAAATAATTTGCTTGGGCTGAGGCAGTTAATTTGTGGTAAATATGTTTATTTCTGATTATATAGTGTGCTTGGTTTTAAAACATTATTTTCAAAGTGTAAACATTCATTGGAATTCATTTGACAAGTGTGAGATAAAAATTGAAACTAAAAATATTTTCGTTGAATATTTCTTTTTAAAACACATATTTAAATTTGAAACTATTTTCTTTGTGGAAACAAATACTATGAATTGTCCACAAGACTTTCTATCCAAATTATTAAGGTCATGACTCTTGTTCCCAATACAGGAAAAATGTATATTAATTTTATTTACCTACTGGATAACTCTCCGGATATAATTATTATTCTTGGTTATAATGTCAACTAGGATTTACGCCAATATTAAGAAATTCCTTACGCCTTCATTTTCTGTTGACGCCCCTGAGATGGAGGCAAATTTGCCAAAAACTTACTTTAGGTTACATGTTACTTTCCGGAACCAGTGATATGCAGGTACACTGGCTGTTATACCCTTATTACATCCTTGTTCATTTGAGGCATATAAAGGACGGGGCTGTGAAGTTGAAAAACTAGATTCATATGGCATATGACATTGTGAGTATTCTCAAATGACTGTCAAGGCCTTTCAATCTCTTTGTTTGAAATTCAGGTGGAAGCACCCACTGGCAATTGTCTGCTGTTTATTCTTTGGTAGAGTTCATAAAAAAATATGTTACTTTAGAACGGAATTTAGATATCAATTATTAGTCCATGGAACCGTGAAAAATATCAAACAGGCGAAAAATATCAATATGACTGCCACACATGAAAATGTTTTAAAGTCTTTCTGTACATATTTACACAATAATATTAAACACTATTATATAATTATCTTAAGAGTCTTGCTATTAAACTTATTCTGAAATAGAGCTCTTCTATTTATTAATAGTTTTATCCTTATAACTGAATAAGAGTCACTATTTATATTGATAACATCATGGTCAGTTTATTGCCTTACCAACCGTTAACTATGTAACATAATATTGCGAAGAAACTAAAGTTTGTATTGAGTGTAATGCGTTTAGGTTTTGTAAATCGAAATACTCCAATATTAAGTTATATGGTCATACTTTGTTAGTTCCACAACATAAATTGACAAAATTAATTCATATAGTTTTGAAATTGAAAACAAATTATAACAAAAATATTGTGTATAATTATTTATCTGGCAGTAGGTTATCATTCTACGAGCATGCATAGTAGTATTTGCACTCAAATATACATGTTTTATTATATTCTTCTTGCTCATTTCAGTGAAAACTAACACCATGTTCAATAAAAGTACTGGATTTACTAACACTTTGTCCAAATAAAAGGCTTGAACGGTCTGAGGGAAGGCTCATTCGTTCACTGTTTTGCCCATGATGTCGTTTCTTTAATTTCTTGTCAGAATATTATGATATACGGATTTACAAATGAGCTAATACAGATCTAAAGACAGACAGAAATAAACTTTGTTATAAATCTATGGATATTTTCAATTTTTTTTATTGGTGATGACATAACTGTATACAGTTTTAATTAATTTTAATTGTATGGCTTTTTGATATCATAATCCAAAACATTTATGAATGACCTATAAAACACATGAGCATAGTTGTTATTTTATTTGCAGCAATACTATTCAATATAATGTAGCTACGAGCATAAAATCATATTTGAAAAACAGATGCAATTTATTTGACGATAAACCAAACTACCTTCTGTTAATAGACAAGAAAGAAAGAAACGAACAAACAACATAGTATAACACGTGTTACCTTCTTTCTACTATTAAGACGATCCCGTATAATGTGTTTTTGACCAAATCGCGTAAACACCGCAAAAAATCGAACAAGTGGTGTTAAAAAAACTTAATTTTGTATGTTTGTCGTCGTTATTGATAATACTTTAATTGTATCAGGCATACTAGAAGTTCTGACTTTATAGCACATGTAAAAATAAGATACAAAAACACATTCGCACAATATCATTAATGTCAATTAAAAATGATTTATTTTCGCGAATGACAAAATAGGAAAGTACAAAACTGGCCTTTGCACGACATCAAATTGATATTTTGAATAAACAAAAGTTAGTAAACTACCATTTTAAGTGTCCCTGTCTTTCTTTTATTAATATAAATAAATCCAAGTCAAACGTTAATCTGAAATCGTGGTATTGAGATAAGTTCAATTTTTCCCTGCAATGTACCCCACCCCCGCCCCCCACCCCCCCCCCCCCCACAAAAAAAATAACAGCGGTCAAAATAAATTAATCGTATTTAGGGACGCTGAAGTTGGGATTATTTTTACCTATGCTGTATTTCTTGTATACATAATACCGCAATATACCTATTACCGCGAACGCCCGTATAATAACAATATTCCATACATATGCAAAGCTCCAACTTCCGTTAGCGTCGGCATTTGTTTACATTTACAACTCTTTATTACTCAGCACTCTTCAGTTAATTTATGACTGTTTAGTATTGATGCCATTTTTGACATGGTTGACAAAGTTTTAGACTCGCGGTAATAGGTATGACCAGTATACTAATGCGCAGTATAGTCTGCATTTCATGTCATTTTAGTGGAAATCGTATGCATTGACTACTGGATATTTGAAGTGTTTTGCCTTCAGATTGATAGCACAAAATTGCTATACAAATTTTCTTTGCTATGATAATTGTATCTGGAAACTTTTGGAACTATTTTATTGGTCGGAGGAAAGGAAATCGACGTCGACAGTTTAACAATGGTTATAGAACAAAACTGTAAATGGGCTTCAAAATGTCTTCCAAAAATATAAAAATAATTCATTTCAGTGATAACAGCATGTGTTCCAATATCCTCACAAACTAACCCAGAAAGCACAGTGGTTTTCGATATATACGAGGTATGTCCCAAAAGTAATAGGACGTCCCTATCATTTTTTGTATTTAGGGTGTTACATGCAAACCAATGGTATTAATCGATAGATCGACACATCTTCATTGTCATAAATTATCGAATCAACTTTCAGTCATCATTAAGTTCATGCAAAAGTCACCATAGTAACGGAAGTTAAGAAGTACGTGAGACTTTGAAATAAGACACCATTTAAAAAAACAACATTGCCTTGGAAAGCAGGCAACTACCTCAATATCGTGCTAAATGTTATGAAATAACAGTGGACGTAATTATAGACCTTGTACGAATGTCGTTTAAAGATTCGACGTTATCGATAAACATTTGAATATGTTGCGCACTTTTGAAATTAAAAGTGCGAGTTTGAATAGTAAAAAAAATGGACGACGTCACGCCTAGAGTGTAAATTAAGAGTGTGGTAAAATTTTGTTTTGGGTGTAATATGACCCTACAGGATACTCTGAAGTTTATTTCACACAGCTCTTTAACAGAATGCATATCCTGGAGTTGTATCTATTGGTGGTACAAACGGGTAACCAATGGTGAGGCGAAAGTAACTGACCATCAGCGATCTGGACGACCGAAATCTTGTGTGGTTTTCCTGGGATTCGAGTCAGATCTTCGTAAAAAGCGCTTTCAGTACCTTCGGGCCATGTGCCTGAGTGTACATTCTGTGGTTAGGATATATGATTCATTATAGTATCGTGACATGAACCAGAAGTGGGTGCAGTACCACGAAAATTGTGTTTTGCACAGCGGTTCATACCTCGAAAAAAGAATGACTATCTTTGAATGTCAACTTGACGTCGCACAAATAACGTCAAACTCCCCCGTACTTTGTTACATATAAATTTTGACTTGTTAAATGGTGGTGTACGATATTGAAATTTTGTATGCTTATAGTTTAAATATGGAAAACGATTTATGACAAGTTTTGTTTGGATTGAAACACTAAAAGGCATATTTCTAAATGCGCCCTATTACTTTTGGGACATACCTCGTATATATTCCTACATTATTACAACATCTTTAGTTTAAACTTTAATGATCACTATTTAACACGCATAAAGTTATGAGATTTCCCCATCTTTCCAACCCTAAACTCGACTGTTAGCTTAGACGGTCCGATTCAAACTGCTCCAACTGCCTCAACTGCCGCCCCCGCCCCCCCCCCCCCCCCCACACACACACCCCACACTCGAACTGCTAGTTGTCATAAGAGAGTGACAAGTAATTAATAAACCAAGACCTGGGCACCGCTTTTATTTTGACAGGCCATCACTCATCAGTTGTCTGTCCCAATATCTCCCATGTAGAATGCGGCAATTAGCACATTGCATGATGGATTTTTTTTTTCTATTTACTAGAGTAAATTTATTATTTTCATTGATTGTGAGTAATGGTATATACCCTGTAATTTCATGTGTTGAGGTTGAGATTTGCGCGTATACATAGTATAGAGATACATAGTTTAGATACTACATTAACACTAATAGATCAAATTGCAGTATGCAACATGCAGGATGATACAAATGTAAGAGTTTATTGCCATAAAAATATAAATTAAGTTTGAGGGAATACATATCCAGTGAGACACTCACTCCTCAAATTATTTGAGGTAACACAACCGCATTCCTGAAGTAAGTTTTGTCATCCGCATATACATTAACTCTCCTCCTCACTCCTCATTATTGGCAGAGACACCAACATGTTCACTTGCGACATTTGCGATAAATCATTTGGCAGGCGTTACAACATTTTACGTCACAAGAAAACTATTCACGACGACGAAAGTGATTCGGAATTGAAATCGATTAGTGATGAGGAAGGAATGATATACTCAGATGACGTCAGTAGCGACGAATATGAAAAACGGGATTCTTTAGATCCCTGGGATATTATTGGAGAGAAATTTGTTACTTAGTACCAATCAGAATATGAGGAAAAGTTGGAATACTATATGAAAACGGAGGGAGTCACGGAGGAGACAGCTCGACAGAGAATATATAGAGATATGAGACCTAAACGCAGGAAAACATGGCAGATGACGTCGCGGACAAGGTTGAATGGATGAACGCTATGCTCGAAGATCTGGTGTAGTCCGCGATTAAAAAAACCCGCTGAGGAGCTGAAGATAATCGATGATTATGATACTGATGAGGCGTGGAGATACGTGACTAAAAAGAGAAAGTACTTGTTCGAAAACATTCTAAAGCAATACGATCCTCCTGAGTTCAGGAGACGGGTTGCAGTTCAACAGAGAGGAGGGGGAGAAGACGCCGCAGAAAGACCTATACACCGGGTGAATAAGTGGGCCGAACATGAATTAGAACGAATGCGAAACGCCCCTAACATATCCATCATCGGACGCACATACTAGTTCAACTGTTGACTATTATTATTGTTTTTTTAATGACAACACTATGTAATGGACATTTTTTGTTTCTTAAATAAATGAAATATACGAAATGTGACTAGCTTTAACGTGTATCATTTCTAAAAGTGATAATATTTAAATCACTTAACCTGGTATATTTAAAATTAGATCTCTTTGCTATAGCAACGAGTGTTAATGTGTATCTTTACCCGATGTAATGCAATGCTCCGATAATGTTTATATATAAACATACGGACTCGGGTGGCTACAACAAACTGTGAAATGGATCAGTGATTTATTTGTCATACACACCTAAACATTTTAAAGTTGGTGGTTGACGTGTTTTTGTGAATATCTTAAATATCTTACATATCTGAGTGTCTCACTGGATATGTATTTCCTCAAACTTAATTTATACTTTTATGGCAATAAACTCTTACATTTGTATCATCCTGCATGTTGCATATTGCCCCTCCTCCAAACAAGATGGCTGGTTTACATATATATTAATGATTAATAGCTATATTTAATGACTCGGCACATTCCTGCGGTTTTAAATGACACGTACACCATGACCTATACCCTGAACGAGGTTGAGAATATAGGACATAGGCATAGAATCACATCTATGGTAATAGGCTCGCGACAATCCAAACCTCAACCTCAACATATGGACATACAGGGTATATACTACTACTAATGTGTTCTGTGTCAGTAATCGTCAAAAGTACCACTAAAATAACCCAGAACACCAGAAATGCGCATGATAAAATATATAACTCTTTTGAAAATGACGGTAAATTATATGCCAAAATAAATTCTTTGTAATATATCATTCACAGTTAATGAAAATAATAATTTGATCACGATAATTGAACAATTTCAAAGCCTTTTGTACGGACAGTGCAAAGTGACACTGTAGACTGTAATTCTGTAGACAGAATATTTCATAATGTTATAAATATACAGATGGTACAGATTCATCAGAAGATTCAATGACTGCAATATGACACGTAAAAGTACCAGAAATGCTGCTAGAATCGACAATGTTTCTTCTGTGGCGATGAAAGGATTTTCTACTAAGTATCTTCATATGAAAGAGATCGTACTGTTAGACAATGCGCTATCAAACTTAAAGATACATGCACTTTGTTTTGGCTGGATATATTCCTTCACAATAAGCAGTGTTTTAAAATGAGATGTATATCTACTTAATCAAAACAAAAGGAAAACTAAATGAAATTTCAAAAGAAAAAGACGAAAAAGTATACATAGTATTGCTTTAGCTGAATAAGTTCCATTAAAGATATGTTTTCAGATTTAGATGTAATCCCAATATTCAAACTATCTTATCTTGTTAAATTGCATAAAACTAGAATAAAACAGTTATAAAAAAATTCGATCACACATATGTCCATGCAACATATAATAGAATACTGGACAACATTCCCGAGTAACCTAATTCTAAGCATTTCCAGCAACGAAGTGTTGGTGTTATAAAAAACATCGAGTGATGTAAGCGGCTCCGCCACTCATGAGAATATCACTTACATTATTCAAGGACGAGTTACGCACTTTGAGGAGTTGTTTATTTTTGTGCGGACAATAACTCTGCTATTTTACTGTGTTTATATGGATATTTGTACGTATAGTTTTTTAATAGGATTGATCCTATGAAGGAATTTCATTCAGTTGTAGTAGCTTTTCTGTGATAAAACTTTAAATTAATTGTGATATTGACATAAACTACAACTCGCATGTATGTATATACCGTGCGGCATTGTCTAAGGAATGGTATTGACCTGCAGTTCTTCACGCCTGAGTAAGCAAAATATCACGTGTGTATTGTGTCAAACTGCTCGCTTGCAGTTCAACGCTTTTGTGTTTGGAGCGCTAGTTCCAGATATATATACTCTGGTGAATTGAATTTTCAATTACATGAGTCAGATATGTTGAATTACACGAGTGGACACACCTCAATATAGTTGTGGCAGGAGATATGTGTCAATTCCGTCTTCGTGTGACAGAACAGTTAAATATTCAAGAAACGATACTTATTCTAACTGCATTCGTCTGTTGTCAGCACACATAACTAAAAAACTATTTTATGTTCCAGTTCCTAGTCGTCAGGTTACAATTCAAGTCAGCCGAACAGGAGCAAACTGCAGAAACGCAATACTCAACATTCAGATAAACAGCGAAACATCTTTCGAACTTTCGTGAACATATCCATCAAAGTATTTTGCGATTAACAATTCTTTTTATTGATTTAAAACATACAACCCCGTTACCTTAATTCACATGCAAATTCGCGGAATTCAAAGGAAGCTATTATAACTATACAATATACTGACTGACTTTGCGATTATAGTAATAAATTAATTAGTTTTGATAATATTTATTTGCTGTCAACACATTACATATACATACATTTATTACATAGCGATACATAACGACATAGTTGAGAAGAAAGCTATTTCTAGGTTGTACAAAGTCTCTCTTCTGAATATCTTGCAAGGACTATACAATGGTGTTACAAATGCAAAGAAAGCAGTTTAATTACTAAACAAAAGGATTGTAGGCAGCGCTTGAGATGAAAACAATAAATCTATACATGCAACTTTGATTGTAAGAACGCAGTTGCAGCTGATTAGGTATGTATATAGGCTGCGGCGTATACGACGCTTCAAATACTGACAGTTGTATATACTAGCGTTGATAAAACAGATAGTTAGGTAGGTAGGTAGGTAAGTAGGTAAGTAGGTAGGTAGGAAGGTATAGATTGACAGACAGACATACAGACATACAGACAGACAGACAGACAGACAGACAGACAGACAGACAGACAGACAGACAGACAGACAGACAGACAGACAGACAGACAGACAGACAGACAGACAGACAGACAATTTCTCCAAGAGAGACCACGTTTCGCTGGATATTCCAATACATTCAAAATAAACATCTTTATGAATGAAAAAAATAACCCAAATAAAAGATGGAAACCACAGATTTTCATTTTACATAATAATATAATAAGATGCATATAGCAAATGAAACACAAACACTTTTCATATGGAGATGAACTCTCCGATTATTTATTAAAAGATACAGTATAAACATGTAATGACTTGAAAATCATTAAATATTTCATAATACTTCTACAAGACTAGGTTGTTCGTATACATTGTAAGCCTTACCTTTGTTCAACACATTTTAGTATTTATCAATAAAACGTACATCGAATGTACAGGGGGCTTAAATTCTATACAGCATTAAAGACGTTCTTTACCGTGATTTAATCTGGATTAATCTATAAAATAAAAAGTATTATGCTGACAAAGAAAAAAGTAATTCTGTACGTAAACAGTTAGGTAAGAAATCAGAACCATCAGTTCGTCCACAGGCACTGGTTGCAATCTCCGATTTAGTATATAATTATGGCCATATGGTATCTATTGTGATACTTTATTACCACATACACTAAAACGACAGTGTGACCGTTGCCTGTGAGCGGACGAGATTTTTAAGTTTTGAAGGTTCTTACTTCTTACCTTTCTGCTGAACGTTCGCCTACATGTACCTGCACTCGTACGACATTCGCGGAAAACGAGAACTATTACACGTATACTTCAGGTAAAGCGGAATAACTCCTTTTTGGGCAATCAAATATGAAAGAACTGATTAGTTCCCTTCCAGATACAGTATTTCTTTATACTCTACTCGCCGACAATGGATTTGAAGTCCATATCTGTATATCTGTGGCTTTTATTTCGTATTAAAATTGTGTGAATCTCGAGTAAATAAAATATGAATATAAGCTCTGAGCTTTCATCGCAATCGAGCTAAAATAAATTAATGTAAACTTACTGTGATGTAATTCCGGAGACATTCTTTGCTGCCTTTTACCGCCTTGCAAAAGTTCTCTGCAGTCATACAATAGGAAATATTCTTGATCTTCCACTTCATTACCCCATCACATATTTTCTTACTGTAATGCTTGTTTTGTATACGATATGCAAATGGATGGCAGGCGATACATATACTATGTATCATATTACAAGAAGAACATTTTGTTATGAATTGATATAATGAAATACTGACTGACTGACTGACTGACTGACTGACTGACTGACTGACTGACTGACTGACTGACTGACTGACTGACTGACTGACTGACTGACTGACTGACTGACTGACTGACTGACTGACCTACTGACTGAATGACTAAATGAATAAATACAATGAATGAATAATGAATAAAATGGAAGACAATTTAAATAGGGATTTGCCAATGAAGTACTCTTTTAGGACCTATATTGTGTAAAACGGGTGGTTCAGATGTGTCGTTTTGGGGGGTTCATATATCTACTTTAACTTAAATTCGCATCCTGATCCCCCTAAATTAGAAAATACGCAAGGATTAATCCTCTCACAAAATATGTTTGTGAAAAAAATCCTCTTCTTTTTTCAAGATATGACACCTGCAAACTAGTAAAAGACAACACAACATCTAGTTTCAGTTATAAATATTTATTACAAAATATACACATTGACTAATCAAAACTAAAATTAAGATAGAACCTAAAATATGCGATCCCTATTCTGGCAGAGAAGGATTAATCCTTGCTATGTGCGATTTGGAAGTATCTTAATTGATAAAACACAATATATGCAACCCCTTCTCTGGCGGACAAGGATTAAATACTTGCCATATCAAATTTGGATGTATCTTAATTAATAAAACACAAAATATGCAACCCCTTCTCTGACAGAGAAGGATTAATCCTTGCCATAACAATTTTGGAAGTAGTTCAACTGATAAAACACAATATATGCAACCCATGCTCTAGCAGACAAGGATTAATCCTTGCCGACTTTGAAATATCTTACTGGATGAAATACAAAATATGCAACCCCCTTCTCACGGAGAGAAGGATTAATCCTTGTCATACAAATTTTGGAAGTATCTCAATTGACAAAACACAATATATGCAATCTCTTCTCTGACAGACAAGGATTAATCCTTGCCATAGAAGCTTTGAAAATCTAACTTAATGAAATACAAAATATGCAACCCCTTCTCTGGGAAAGAAGGATTAATCCTTGTCATACCAATTTTGGAAGAATTTAAATTGATAAAACACAAAATATGAAACCCCTTCTCTGGTAGAGAAGGATTAATCCTTGTCGATTTGAAACTGAATTGATCAAACACAAAACATGCAACCCGTACTCTGAAAGACAAGGATTAATCCTTGCCGACTTTGAATTATCTAACTTGATGAAATACGCAATATACAGCCCTTTCTCTGGGAGAGAAGGATTAATCAAAACATGCAACCCGTACTCTGAAAGACAAGGATTAATCCTTGCCGACTTTGAATTATCTAACTTGATGAAATACGCAATATACAGCCCTTTCTCTGGGAGAGAAGGATTAATCCTTGCCATAGTAGCTTAATTATTAAAACACAGAATAAAACCCCCTACTCTTGCAGACAAGGATTAATCTTTGCCATATCAGATTTGAAAGTAGCTAAATTAATAAAACATAAAATATGAAACCCTTTCTCTAGGAGAGAAGGATTAATCCTTGTCATACCAATTTTGGAAGTATTTAAATTGATAAAACACAAAATATGAAACCCCTTCTCTGGTAGAGAAGGATTAATCCTTGTCGATTTGAAACTGAATTGATCAAACACAAAACATGCAACCCGTACTCTGAAAGACAAGGATTAATCCTTGCCGACTTTGAATTATCTAGCTTGATGAAATACGCAATATACAGCCCTTTCTCTGGGAGAGAAGGATTAATCCTTGCCATAGTAGCTTAATTATTAAAATACAGAATAAAACCCCCTAATCTTGCAGACAATGATTAATCTTTGCCATATCAGATTTGAAAGTAGCTAAATTGATAAAACACAAAATATGAAACCCCTTCTCTGAGAGAGAGAAGGATTAATCCTTGCCATAGAAGCTTACTTGTTAACAAAAATATAAAACCCCTTCTCTTGCAGACAAGGATTAATCCTTGCCATATCAGATTTGAAAGAAGCTTAATTGACAAAACACTAAATATGAAACCCCTTCTCTGAGAGTGAGGATTTAGCCTTGCCATAGTAGAATAATTGTTAAAACATAAGATATAAAACCCCTACTCTTGTAGAGAAGGATTAATCCTTGTCGATTTGAAACTAACTTATTAAAACAAAAAATATGCAACCCGTACTCGGACAGACAAGGATTAATCCTTGCCGACTTTGAATTATCTAACTTGATGAAATACAAAATATGAAACCCATCTCTGAGAGAAGGATTATCCTTGCCATAGTAGCTTAATTGTTAAAAAATGAAATATAAATTCCTACTCTGGCAGACATGGATTAATCCCTGCCATATCAGATTTGGGAGTATCTAAATTGATAAAACACAAAATATGTAACCCCTACTCTGGCAGAGAAGGAATAATCCTTGCCATATCGGATTTGAAAGTATCTTTATTGATAAAACGCAAAATATGAAACCCCTTCTCTGGCAGAAAATGATTAATCCTTGCCATAGTAGCTTAATTGTTAAAACACAAAATATAAACCCCTTCTCTTGCAGACAAGGATTAATCCTTGCCATATCAGAATTGAAAGTAGCTTAATTGACAAAACACTAAATATGAAACCCCTTCTCTGAGAGAGAAGGATTTATCCTTGCCATAGTAGATTAATTGTTAAAACACAAAATATAAAACTCCTACACTTGTAGAGAAGGATTAATCCTTGTCAATTTGAAACTAACTTGATAAAACACAAAATATGCAACCCGTACTCGGGCAGACAAGGATTAATCCTTGCCGACTTTGAATTATCTAACTTGATGAAATGCAAAATATGCAACCCCTTCTCTAGGAGAGAAGGATTAATCCTTGCCATAGTGGCTTAATTGTTAAAGCATAAAATATAAAAACACTACTCTTGCAGACAAGGGTTAATTCTTGTCATATTAGAATTGAAAGTAGCTAAATTGGTAAAACGCAACTATGAAACCCTTCTCTGAGAGAAGGATTATCCTTGCCATAGTAGCTTAATTGTTAAAAAAAATAAATACCTACTCTGGCAGACAAGGATTAATCATTGCCATATCAGATTTGGGAGTATCTAAATTGATAAAACACAAAATATGTAACCCCTACTCTGGTAGAGAAGGATTAATCCTCGCCATATCCGATTTGAAAGTATCTATATTGTTAAAACACAAAATATGAAACCCCTACTCTGGCAGAGAAGGGGTTTCATATTTTGTGTTTTATCAATTTAGCTACTTTCAAATCTGATATGGCAAAGATTAATCCTTGTCTGCAAGAGTAGGGGATTTTATTCTGTGTTTTAATAATTAAGCTACTATGGCAAGGATTAATCCTTCTCTCCAAGAGAAAGGGCTGTATATTGCGTATTTCATCAAGTTAGATAATTCAAAGTCGGCAAGGATTAATCCTTGTCTTTCAGAGTACGGGTTGCATGTTTTGTGTTTGATCAATTCAGTTTCAAATCGACAAGGATTAATCCTTCTCTACCAGAGAAGGGGTTTCATATTTTGTGTTTTATCAATTTAAATACTTCCAAAATTGGTATGACAAGGATTAATCCTTCTCTCCCAGAGAAGGGGTTGCATATTCAGTATTTCATTAAGTTAGATTTTCAAAGCTTCTATGGCAAGGATTAATCCTTGTCTGTCAGAGAAGAGATTGCATATATTGTGTTTTGTCAATTGAGATACTTCCAAAATTTGTATGACAAGGATTAATCCTTCTCTCCGTGAGAAGGGGGTTGCATATTTTGTATTTCATCCAGTAAGATATTTCAAAGTCGGCAAGGATTAATCCTTGTCTGCTAGAGCATGGGTTGCATATATTGTGTTTTATCAGTTGAACTACTTCCAAAATTGTTATGGCAAGGATTAATCCTTCTCTGTCAGGAAAGGGGTTGCATATTTTGTGTTTTATTAGTTAAGATACATCCAAATTTGATATGGCAAGGATTAATCCTTGTCCGCCAGAGAAGGGGTTGCATATATTGTGTTTTATCAATTAAGATACTTCCAAATCGCACATAGCAAGGATTAATCCTTTTCTGCCAGAATAGGGATCGCATATTTTAGGTTCTATCTTAATTTTAGTTTTGATTAGTCAATGTGTATATTTTATAATAAATATTTATAACTGAAACTAGATGTTGTGTTGTTTTTTACTAGTTTGCAGGTGTCATATCTTGAAAAAAGAAGAGGATTTTTTTCACAAACATATTTTGTGAGAGGATTAATCCTTGCGTATTTTCTAATTTAGGGGGATCAGGATGCGAATTTAAGTTAAAGTAGATATATGAACCCCTCAAAACGACACATCTGAACCACCCCTTTTACACAATATAGGTCCTAAAAGAGTACTTCATTGGCAAATCCCTATTTAAAATGTCTTCCATTATAAATGAATTAATGAATGAATAAATGAATAAATGCAAAAATGAATGGATAAAGAAACAAACGAACACACTAACGATTAATGAATAATTGATATGATTGAATAAATTGATGTTAACTATATGTTAATTCATGATATTGGACTTTTATGCTACGTTATGTTTGTTTGTGCGTATTTATCAATACTAAAGTGGTCAATAACCATGGTTTAAAAATAAACAAACACACGATTTTATCTCACAAATCACTGTTTGACACAAAGGTGTAATGACGGATTAGAGCTAAAAAACACAAAATGAAACAAAATTTGAAATTTATCGGTAAAATTCAAAATAAATGTATACATAGCAATGCTACGATTTAATCTCTATTTTACGACAGTTATAAATGTGTGTACGCTACTTCGATAAAACACGTTAAGCACTGTATAAAGCACAAAGAAAACTAGATTAATCGAAACAAATGGGCGGCGGTTCCCCCCCAATCCGTGTATATTTATTAACGGGTACACTCCACTCTAAATCTATTATTATTCACAAGGTTACGAGGTGATTATTCTGGAGAAATCGTGTCATATTCTGGTGTTCTAACTGGAATTATCCCCTCACCACGTTCTGTGTTAGCAGTATCCTAAGGCTCAGTTTTGCTAAAATTGTAAAATTTGATATTAAAGGTCTTTAAGCAATTCAATTTAACCAACGATTAGGTGAAACATAAAAACTAAAATTTATGTAAGTAACTAACATTGAATTTAAAAAAAATGTAAATTCACAAAAAAACCCAAAACGGACTGAAAAGAAATGCATGGAGCTAATTGTATGTATTTAATGTATGACAGTCATATACATTTATAGTGAAGGGGTCATGGTTAAACGTATTCACTAATAAAGATTGGAAGCGAGCGGTGTAATGTATTGCATTGTACTAATTGGTTAATAAATTACTAGTATAATATCTTAATTTTATAAAAGTATCTTACAGGTGTTTTCATCCTTTTGAAGAATACAATAAGTACAACGACGGTTACAACGGCAGCCACAGTTGACACAGACACCGACACACCGAAGACTAAAGATTGTAAAATTCTTTCTGCTCCAAATACAATTCGCCGGCGTAAGACGGTAGGCAGCCATGTTTACGAATACCAGTAGAAAAATGACACTGGGTGATATACAAACACTGACCACACGTCTTAGAACAGTTCATTACGTAATTGTTGTCTGCACATTCTGTATTATATGCATTGTGAAAAAATAAACACATTAAACAGGACATCATGTAAGATTAATTTACTGTTTCATTCAATTGTGACAATAATTGTTTTAAACTGATCTATTTTACATTGATTGTGAAACAACTGAGAAAATTTGCGCTCGAAATCTTCCTGGGTAAAACTTGATGACAAAGTGTATTGTTCGAGGACGCTACACATAGCCGTGACGAAGGATCGAACCCAAGATCACCACCGCCGACCCTGGATCCGATGATCCACCACCGGACAACGCGCTTCAAATAATTCACACTAACATATATTTACACGGCAATATGAAAATCAATTAACCTAAATTGACTTTTAACAATTGAACCAGGATTATGCCCTTTCTATGACAAAATTAAAATATATGGTTTACCTGGGTAATTTAAAACATTTAAAAATGGATGACAAATTTCCCTTAAAATGTGTAAACGGTTTCCGATACCTGATTTTAATAAAAACCGTTGTTTTTGTTGTTGTTGTTGTTGGAATGAGAATATACTTTCCTAACATTTGTATTTGTCTTATACCACAATCTATTTCTATCCGATTCTTATATAGTTAAATATTTTACTGAGTGTTTTTCATGATTTAAGTTTTTTAAAGCAAAATATCTAACAGACTACTGTCAAAATACCTTTACTACAGTGTATTCCATAATAACCTGGGAGACAATCACTGGGGCAAACACAAGTGTTGGCTGTACATGGTTCATCATGCATGCAGAAACAGGAACTTCTGCAACTGTCGCCGTATGTCTTGGCATCGCATGCTTAATGGTATGTAGTATAGAACATATATTTATACATTATATAATACGAAATACCAAAAGGCCAGTTAGTACACATGTAACAATAGAACATACATAAGTCGTCAATGACGAATTCAATGAACAATACAAATCTTAGAGTAATAATTCTTCTTTTAACACAATATTAAAGTTTTCATTTAATATCACTTACACACATCTAAATTAAGTTATATAACTCATTTCGCAACCATTATCACATTAAGGAATAGAAACCATATTTAAAACAAAACAAATGGGACTGGTATTTCCTTAAAGTTGTTTTTATCATCCCGCCCAAACATATAAAATATTAAGAGATGTGCAACTTTATATTGTCCCATATCATTGCGGACATGCTGACTATGATCCTTTTCATCATAAATCCAAAAATTCTATACATTATTTTCATATTTCTTTCATCCAGTCAATATTAATAGGTTAATAAATGTGATAGGTTTGCTTCTTGGTGATATTGGCCCATGAAAGCGATATGAGGCCCGATGGTTTTAAAGATATAAGTGGATTTCAGTTTTTGACATAGAGCCCGAGAAGTTTTGGGAAGCTTTACCTAATAACTCATAATTGTTATATCAGTAATTCTTAACAGGAATACATGTATTTGTGAACACAGTCAGAGGCTTTGTTTCACAAACTATTTCGACGGGAAATATGAAGCCATGTTCGGAATATTTACTGAGAGTAGGGTTTATGCTGCGCATTCTTTTCCCTTTCTTTTTCCTTTCAATGTACATAAACAGTGACTTGATTACATACGTAATATGCTGTTTATATGTCTCTGATATGAATAATATATAATTTTTTGTTAATAACACTCAGCTAATCTATGTCGCAAGCATGTCCCACTTATCACATGACTTGTTGCTATCACAATGACACTTAGACTCGCAATCAACACCAAACATGTTAGGTTCACAACCTGCAATAGGTTCTTCAATGTTTGCATAATATATGGATGTAACGCATCACAGGGAGAAGAACGAACACACAACACAGACATATATATGAAAACGCAACACAGGGTTGAGGGGAGAGTTAACTACTTGGAAATGAAAAAGTCACATCAATGTAGGAGTTATTAAATTATTAAAAACTTCTCAAGTAAACATGCGATAACATCAACAGACAATAACTACTCTAGGATAGTTACCTGTGTTAAATATGTTACGTTTTCATATTTCTTCCTATGTTGCGTTTTTATATCTCTTGAGTGTCCCGGTATATGCATTGCTACCAAATTTTAAATCATTATCTCTCCATGTGTGAAAACGATTCTCAATATTCGTTATCAAGTATGCTGTAATTGGAAGGAATAGTAACATATACCAACATCATATTACCTCGACTGCAATGGTATGTAAACAAGTATCGTATTGAAGAAATAGTTGTTATATCTTAATATACATATAGCTAAAATAACAGCTGTCTAAACAATGACATAAACACAATCAATGTTTATAATACTCTTATTCAAACATGCTGACAGGTGTTACCAAACAGCCTTGAAATGATCAGTTATAACACCTGGGCCGAAATTCATCAATAAAATGAGCCTGAGAATCGAATTTTTATATTTTGTAGAACCATGTCAACTTACAAGAAAGGCTGAAAATGTGGTCCTGTAACATCTTTTGTTAAATATTCATAAAAACTGCTTGTTTCTGACAAAACATATAGTAAATGCTGGTACAATATATATCTAAATTTCAGACTCGCAATATTGGTGAATTTGGTCCTGGCCTCAGTTGTTCAAAGCACTGTTACATTAACGCCATGTTAAGCATACTTTTAAATTCATTGTTTTTTGTTTAGATTTAAAACATTCAAGATCAATGTTACTAGCAAGCTTAACAAAATATTATTCTTCTTCTATAATCCATTGTACTTGTATAAGAAAATTCGAATTTTAAAGATATTGAACATCCAAATTTCCTTAAAGCTAACAAATCTTTGAACAACTGAGCCCTCAGTGTACATCAATTAAATAAAATAAATAAATGGTCCACTACAAGAGTGTCGTTCGTGATATCGAACATTTCATTTAAACTGCCAAGGTAACGGGAAGGAAAGTTAGATTGCGTATCCTATTTCCTATTTTTATATTGCGCAAAAGTATTCACATAGATTTGGTTGCCAGTTAATACATACCAATGCTTAACATATTATTAAATACTCTTGAAACTTGTAGGTGAAAGATAAAGATATACAAAAAGGATAGGTATAATGTTAGTCTATTAGTATGAACACTGAAGATTTCCAGGGACATCTGCAATTATTATATTTTCCCACCTCTTATTCATATATAGGTACTTTGTATATTTTGGTGATATGGTATTTTTGCATTTTAATTTCCAAGAAACTGAATAAAACAAAACTGTAAAAGAGTATGCCACTAAAATGACACGATATGTGTATCTTAAGTTTTAACATGAACTATTTGAGAACTATCCCCTCTTCTCTCCTCTCCTTGTATCTAATACATTCATCCAATATGTACTACCAATACATGTGTATCGGAAACGAGTCCCGATTTCTCTTCTTGTATCTAATACATTCATCCAATATGTACTACCAATACATGTGTATCTGGAAACGATTCCTGATTTTTTCCTTGTATCTAATACACTCATCCATTTATACTACCAATACATGTGTATCTGGAAACGATTCTATATTTCTTTCCTTGTATCTAATACATTCATCCAATATGTACTACCAATACATGTGTATCTGGAAACGATTCCCGATTTCTCTCCTTGTATCTAATACACTCATCCATTATGTACTACCAATACATGTGTATCTGGAAACGATTTCATATTTCTTTCCTTGTATCTAATGCATTCATCCAATATGTACTTCCAATACATGTGTATCTGGAAACGATTCCCGATTTCTCTCCTTGTATCTTATACATTCATCCAATATGTACTACCAATACATGTGTATTTGGAAACGATTCCCGATTTCTCTCCTTGTTTCTTATACACTCATCCATTATGTACTACCAATACTTGTGTATCTGGAAACGATTCCCAATCTATCTCCTTGTATCCGATACTTTCATTTAATATGGACTACCTGTATATCTGGGAACGATTCCCAATATCCTTCCGTGGAGGAGTAACCGATATTTCTTCTGATACCGTTCAAATAATCCCTTTACAAACATATTTACCTAATCTGTAATGCACTGTTTCATGAAACATATTCGATGAACGTTTGCAATATTTTAGTATAACAACCGGTTGCACTGCACTTGCGTTCCTTTATATTACACCGTTTTTAACCTCACAGTTTAAATGTCTGTCTGGTGAACACGTTTCAAGCATTACAATGCACAATTTATTTACTTTGGATATTTCCAAATCAAAAATAACATAAGCGTATCTGTGGAAATGACAACTACATATTTTACATGACATGCACCTGTATTGCATTCGTCCCCTGTGTATCGAGGTTTGCAAGCAGGCGATTGGCATCTTCCAGTTGTGCTGTTGCATTTCTTCTCGTCTTTACAATGGCAAGTATTGGAGCAATCGTCACCGAATTTACCAACTTGGCAATTTAACAAATACAAATTTGAATAAATATATACCCAACATAAGATGTCGTATATAATCAATTATATACATACCATAAATGAATAAATGAATGAATGAATGGTGTTTTATTATACATCGACACATAAATAGGTTATATACATAGACAGGAAGTGGCAAAGGAGTCACCGTCATGGAACAGCCGGTATCAAACTACGCCACTGGGGAGATTAAATCTGGTAAATTTGTACATCCAACCTTGCTCTTTCCATTTCGTCTCCATTGGGTTTATATGCCTTTATTGCTTAGGTTTGCACATTCATAAGGATACTGACATTAATTAATAATGTATTATAATGTGTGAACAACGTTCACTCCCTTCTCAAAGGCATACACTTGCGCAAGAAAAACGTATTAATTCAGATATGCAAAAAACGATTGACTAGATCACAGGATATAATATATTATATAACTAATTTTGTCTGTATTGTCCAGAAATCTGCCAAAGGTTTAAACAAGTACTATTTCATTTGACTGGTGTATGGTGGACAGGGTTATATGTTTATACTGCAGGAAGAAATAAATTAACAGAACAGAACATTATTTTATTTCCGCTTATGCATTACACCGCTTTTCATCATAAATAGCATAATCAAATATATATCGAATGCCTTAATGAAGACTGGCTTTGTCAATTGAGTCACCCTCTAGAATTAAAGGAATCACATACTTTTTAAGTAAAAATATAGTGTATTTTAATAAATCATGGGAGTTTATGGGTAGGGAGAGTGCGCCGTTTGTTTTTAAAGAGTAGGCCTACCATGGAATAGCTAATACAAATTACCGCCAGGTTGTCCAATAACAATTATGTTCTGGATTATATATTGTTTACCAAGGTTAAGACTCCATCAGGCAACACCTCCTATGCGGCCATGAATAAAAATGCAGCAACCACACGCAAAAGGTGATCCATTTATGTCAGGGTATCTTCCGTCAATTGCTCTGTCAGATTCCCAATCAATTTAGACACACTGGTTCTGGCATTGTTTATAGAGGCGAGGAGGTTTGGGACTGCAAACGGAAAACAAAAAAAAAAACACATGGCGAAGGTTTCAAACACAGACACACGGTAATATTTATATTGATTTAACATAGTATTTCTCGTATGTTGACGTTTTAAAAGTCTCACTTAAGACTTACCTACCTTACATGACGGTAGCATGATTTTTATGCCCCGAAATTAGATCTGCGTAAACCAGTCGGGCATACTTATTTTGAAAATACATAAAATGTCACATTTCTTTGTGCATATGGGAACATTGGAACATTTTCATGAGATCTGCTGGATGACATTCTGAAATGTTTGATGAAGTTATAACAGTTTAAAGATGCGAAGTGATACACTGCAAAGAATGGGCAGAATTGTCAAAAATAAAAGGGTGCCACCAAACCATCGACATTGTGAAAAAGCAACTTGGTCAACCCCATGTTTTTGTGCATAATTTGACCAACACAAAACTATCTATGTGACAAGGCACTTTTAGAACAATTGGTAAAGTATCCAGTGTTCCAGAAGTGCATTTCTCTATACTCTATATGTAGAACAGAACAAAATAATTATTGTGTGAGACGTAAAACAAGTGATTACACATATAAACATTATCAATTACTATATGAAACATAATATTAACAATTTTTATAAGATAAATGCTTTTAAAGTATAAGTAAAACATATTTGATGTTGCAAATTGACATTTAATCGGATCAAAGCAATAGAAACTGACATCACTTTTTGATTTATACTTTTTGGCATACATTATGTCCATAATTAGAAAGAAATATTATTATTACTGGCAACTTTCAACCACTCATGGTGTGTCCCGTTTTCGTTGTAGGGATGATATAAGGTTCAAAATAAATATTGCACTATTGCTTATTTTAATTTCGTATTTGTTACATATAGATATATATTTTCATTAATAGTTTGCCTGTAGAACGGACCCAGCTCTCCCGATGTGGTCCGTTAAATAGCAATTGTTGCGAGTACCCTGATTTGCTATCATCTAGCAATATGTGACGCTGATATGTCAGTGAATTTGGCGTTGGGAAAGCCAAATTTTCGCACGTTAATTGGTCAGTTGCTTCAGAGAATTCAGTTTGAATGCCGTAACAGTTTAGTAAGCGTTCAATAGCTAACAGGCATGGAATTCCCGACTGTTTCATTAAGGGTAAACAAACATGAAAAGGAAGATATCAGTTCTATATATAGACTTATATGTAGTTGATAAAAGCGGCATTATTTTAACTATCTACCAAAGACTATTTTGTTATACGACTTACCGTAATTGTATTGTTTCCTCACTATGACTATGTGTGAATAAATACATTTCATATTTTGTTTTTGTTGTAAGATGCTCCTAGCAAATATGAGAACAAATAAGCGAATTTAAAGATGTTGTCATTATTCATATGGCTGTTTTGATGTTATATCGCTAAGTGACTGATAAAAGGAATTATCACTGTTAAAATGACATGTCGTGGGAATGTACATCATGGCTCAGGAAGGTAAGAAAAGGTACGTCTAGAATGAAAAAACAGTACCAGGTATACTGTTTTGAAACGAATGTTCAGTTATAAGAGTTAACGATTATAATACATATAGCTACATTATACGTAAACACATATGGGGATTCTTATTTGTGGATACCAGCGTAAAGATGTCTCTGATCCCATTTTCATGTCTAATGCTGTTTTCATCCTCAGCAATAGAATCCTCATATTTTCGTATTATTATTATCATTTTTTTCCTTTTTCTGCTTCTTCTTATCAGTGTATGTGTTGATGGCGAGTCTGCCTTGTTCCATATATATTGGAGGTCTGTTTTGTTTAACCTGGTTTGTACGATGACATACAAGTGCATGTGTGATATGTCAATGAAAGATATGTATATAACGTAGTTTATTATAGTATTAATTGTTATGATTCCTCTTTTGCCATGCCACATTACGGCTGGAGTTTCTATTTACATTTGACTGAATTTGCTTGGAAGTTTTTCCACTTTGGATCTTTATAGAAACGTTACCATCGTCCACATATAATTTGCTCTTCTCATCTGGCGACATTAACCAAAATCCATGTCCAGACCGAGATATCCGACCTGCGTTCCCGAATGTACCTGAGCACAATTTGTATTATATTTGTAGTGTTGATTCGCCTCTGTGTGCATTACAATGTCCGAAGTATACGTGGCGAAACAGAAACTTCGTATCACTTCGTCTTCGAGTGTTCTTACTACTCCAACTTGAGAATTACAATGACGAATGAACTTCGTAATATATTTTCAAAATATTTAAGTTAATATAATAACTACAACATTTTTTTAAATTTTCCATACAATTCGTTTACGTAACTTAGAAACAAATTACATTAAATGTTATCTGACATCAGCATTAACTGGATTTATATAACCATGCTTTCAATCCAATCCGTTTCCTGTCTGAGTATAATTCTTACAGTTATACATGTTATAGTATTGTAACATAGAAATAAATATAATTTTATGTTTAAACCACACATATACCTACAGACCATACTACGGCAAGCGCGTTCAGCTAAAATGCAAACCAAGGACACACACATAGAATCAGTCACTTCAATAGAATAAGAACATTAACGCGATTTATTAAATTAACTATTCAATTTAGGGCTACTTTTTTATATGTCACCCATAAAAGAAACGTTTATTCTAAACATTGTCCAAATATTTACCGAAAATAACCCACAGTATTCAAAGAGTTATGGACATTCAAACAATTGGTTGGATAAAAGTGTGGGGCATAAAGCATTTTAGAATAATTTGTGTGGTATTCTTCTTCTAAATATCGAAACAGAACGATTACGTTGGTGAGCCACCAGGGTAGAGACATTGTACAATTGGTTATCTACTTCAGATTGAAGCTGAAAATATTTTTGTTTCAGTATATATTTTACAATGATATTTGA
Organism: Panopea generosa; assembly: GCA_029582155.1. Lineage (NCBI taxonomy): Eukaryota > Metazoa > Mollusca > Bivalvia > Adapedonta > Hiatellidae > Panopea > Panopea generosa. Next base: position 46,056,937 of record CM055896.1, read on the forward strand.
ACTGAAAGTTTCAATGAGTTATTGTCAAATATGCAGTTTAATGGTATGAATGTTGTTGATAAATCTGTAACAACTGTTCCCGGAAAAGAAGCTAACCAAATTGTTATCAAACAAACAGAATATCCATAATGAATTACGTTTGATATGAAGGTTAAAAAAAATATAAAAAATATATCGCAATACAGGTGAGGTTCATTTAAACATTCACGGATCCTACACACAAAACTTTAAACAAACAGCAGTAATACTTATTATCAATCCTAAGACTGACATTACCGAGTTTTGCATAGCTACTGAGCTTGACAAATAAACAGAATGCGTTATTTACCACAGCATGAGGTAACACTAATGCTCGATTGGCCAGTAAGATCCGGTGACCTAGTATATGACATTAATGTTTTACATATACACCTATAACAATAAAATAATTCGAAATAAAGCAACAATGTTTGCCCTCGGGAAGTGGCGCTATATTGATAGTTTACTCATTTTTCTAACATTCTAAGTATGGATATGCAATATATATGCATTATTATGTTAATTTAACTGTGATAAAGGGAAAAAATCAGAAAATACGACAACAGAGTTGTTATATTCGAATTTTACTATTGTGGCTTCCCATTGGACAATATTATTGAGATATTATAACAATAACAACTTTTATTTAAGTTGTATTTATTATGAAACTCGTACCTGTGTCGACGATATGTTTGCCGAAAACCTTGGTTAATGAAGGGGATGTATTCTAGCTTATCTATATCGCATTTTATGTCTCCATCAACTGCCTTGTAAGCTGGCCATTCATTTCCTAATACGTCATATGAACCAGACTGCGTTGTGGTCTTCTTTAAAGCGACATTTACTGTAAACAAAATATATAGTGGAGGTCACACGAGTGCTTGCTTATTTGAATTTCTTAAATGTGTTTGTAATCTATTACATGCCAACATTTGCTGGGCATGAAATAATATTTGAAAACGTGTTAAATAAATTTAATGATAAATATACACGAATGTGAGAACCTAGTTATCGCATCGCTTGGAAAAGTGGTACATGTGTATTTACCATGATTTCTTTTTCAGGTAATCTTTTGTAGGAAGAAGAACATATTTTTTCAAGACTATTTCTGACAGTTCATGGAGATGACGTAGCATTGAAAATATACAGCTACCACAATATTGTAAACAAAATAATTATATAGCAAATATATAGCAAAAACAAAATAAATACAACACATACATACAGAAGAAGATTCGAGCATTTAAACGATCAGTAGTAACAACTTGGGAGCTTTAACGTGATTAAAGGGTGTATAGTTATAATAACTATATATATATATATATATATATATATAACTCAACATATGGATACTGAATCATAATTAAATAATATATATCTTTTTTAAAAAATTGTTTCCAACCATGCTGATCATGATACTCACTTGTTAGATGTTTAGTTTTTAAAAGTAATTGATATTGACTTAGATATTAGACTAAGTGCTTTTTATCTATTGTGTAAGTTTGTTTACGTTTAAATTATGGTTAGTGTTCATTAAGTAATACTTCACCAAATAAGAAACACAAAGGGAGCGACACTGATTGGCTTACTGTTAAACGTCATTCAGAGCAGAGCTATAATGAAAGCTTAGGCAATTGATGTTTGAAAACCATCCGTTGCTAAAACCGTTTTTAAGCATGACTCGTGCGGTTTATAGTTTTACATGACTCGTTCCGAATTGAATCAAGGGCGGAAACTGTGCAATGTCATTTATGCTTGCGCAGTCATGACAAGCTTCTTAATAATTAAGAACGAATTTAATTATTAACAAATAAGAACAACAAAATTTTGAAAAATGAACCGATTCATTTGGTTGTCAAATGAGGTTAAACACTAAATGGATATTATAGGCATTTGCCGTGAACATAATAGCTAATACTGCTACGATTTTCTTATGGTAGGGTATACATTTAACATACGGAAGGTCAATGGTTCGATCCCGGTCGCGTCATACCAAATACTACACTGTAATATAATATTGTTTCTACTTAGTAGGTTTATTCTATGGATATACAATGTATGTTTTACAGATGAATTGCATATCGAGGAAGAGTAAAGAATACGTAAAACCTAATTTAGTAGGACACCATGTCAAAATTCATAAATTTTCAAAAGATTTATTGGAAGCGATAATTTATGACACAAAACACACACTGAAATGGTGATATTGACTATTTTAGGAATTATGTAATGAGAAAAGCCAGTTGAAACTTTTACCTGAGTTTTACTATTTCTTAATATCTTTTTAGTAAGAAGTATTCTATCTAAACTAACACTGAATGAAAAACAACACAATTCAAAAGGACAAGATAAAATACTGAGTCAAAGTAAGAGACGAATTTTTAGGGCCGCCACATAGCACACGTGACGACAATTTACGGCCGCCAAAAAGTACACGAGACGACTGTTTACGCCGGAACAAAGCACACGAGATGACATTTTGCTGCCGCCACAGAGCACACGAGGCGTGCTTGTGTGTATGTGTGCCGGTTGAGTTCTGACCTTATATATTCCCATTATTTATATATTTATACAAATGATCTGCATTTGTTTTTACAATTAACGTCTTTACTAATAAATGTTGTGGTGTTAAATAACTGCTCAAATGGGACGTTAGGGCAGTGGATAGAGTGTTGGCCGGTAACATAGGAGCGTTATTGGTAAATAGTATTGTTAACTAGACGAAAACATATAAATACAACCATAATAGTATATCAAATGACACAATATTTAAATCAATATTTAATTAAGATTCTTAACAAATGGTGAAAAAAGCTGAAATCAAATACTGATGTTAGCAGATCTGCTCAAGTGATCATCACATTCTATTTTGATTAGATTTCATTTCAGCTGGTCTGATATTGTATCTAACTTTAAGGGCTCGGACTAGTCTGGGGGGCAGTGAGGTCTCATGGCATTGGCTGAGTCTGCATGTTATGGCTTAAACATATTATGTTTGATTTTTTTATCTTGCATATTCAAAACAAATTTCGTTTTTTTATGATTATGTTGTAAATAACCGTAATTATGATACCTTCTAGATCCTAAGGTGTTAAGCACTTGAATAATAAAAACTGCTATTTATTCCTGTTGTTATCTGTCTATTCATTTAATAAAATAACTTTAATATGTGTGATAAAATACTGATGCTGTTATTTGTTATTGTATATATCCTGTTTTAGGTTAAACTTTTACTATATGTGATAATATATCGATGCTTCTATTTTGTATTGTGTGTATCCTGTTTTAGGTTATACTTTTACGATGTGTGATAAAATACTGATGCTGGCATATTTCATTGTGTATATCAGGCTATTAGCTTATATATCTAATATGTTTGATAAAGAAAATGATGCTGCTATTGGTTATTGCATATATCCTGCTGTTAGTCTATTTTTGACTGTGTGATAAAATACTTATGCTTCCATTTTTTATTTTGTAAATCCTGCTCATAATTTATATTTTTGTTATGTGTTACAATACTGATGCTGCTATTTTGTATTGTGTTTATCCTTCTTTCGGTTACACTTTTACTATTTGTAATAAATTACTGATGCTACTATTGTTTCTTTTTGTATATCCTGCTTCAGGTTTAACTTTTGATATGCGTGATTAAATATTGATGCAGCTGTACTGTTTATTGTATATATTCAGTTTTAAGTTACACCTTTCATAAACGTGATGAAATACTGACGCTGCTATATTGTTTATTGTGTATATCCTGCTTAAGGTTACACTTTTAATATGCTAGATAATATATTGATGCTGCTATATTGTTTACTGTGTATATCCTGCTTTAGGGTATACTTTTAATATGTGTGATAAAATACTGATGATGTTATTGTTGCATAATATACGAGGTATTCCCAAAAATAATAGGACGACCCTGTCAATTCAATATTAAGGACGTCACATGCAAACCAATGGTATCAATGGATAAATTGACGCATATTCTATAGTTATAAAACAACAAATCAGCTTTCAGTGAGCATTAAGTTCATGCAAAAGTCACCATAGTAACGCAAGTTTAGAAGTACGGGGGACTTATGAAATAACGCATTGTCTTGAAAAACAGACAACTTCCACAATATGATACAAACAGTTATGAAATATTAATAGAGGTAAGTTCAGATCATATGCGAACGTCGTTTAAAAATCGACGTTATCAACAGACATTTGAAAAGTGTTAATTATATTTTTACTATGTGTGATACAATACTGATGTAGCTATTTTTTATTGTGTTAATCCTTCTTTAGGTTATACTTTACTATATGCAAATAAATACTTATGCTGCTGTATTGTATTGTCTATATCCTGCTTTAGGTTATAGTTTAGTATGTGTGATATGATACTCGTGCTGCTATTGTTTCATTGTGCATATCCTGCCTTAGCTAATACTTGAACTATATGTGATAAAATACTGAAGCTGTTATTTTATATGATGTTTATCATGTTTTGGGTCAGACCTTTACTATATGTGTCAAAATACTGATACAGCTATTTTATATGATGTGTATCCTGTTTTGGGTTATATTTTTACTTTATGTGTCAAAAAACTGATACAGCTTTTTATATGATGTATATCCTGTTTTGGGTTATACTGTTACAGTTTGTGATAAAATACCGATGCTGCTTTTTGTTATGGTATATTTTCAACAATAGGTTGTACAATTACTAAATGTATTGAAATACCGATGCTGCTATATTGTATTGTCTATATCTTGTTTTAGTTTATACTTTTAGTATGTGTGATATAATATTTGTTCCGCTGTTGTTTCATTGTGTATATCCTGCTTGAGCTTATACTTGAACTATATGTGTCAAAATACGGATACAGTTATTTTATGTGATATCTATCCTGTTTTGGGTGATACTTTTACTTTATGTGTCAAAATACTGATACATCATTTTATAAGATGTGTAATCTGTTTTGTGTTATACTTTTACTGTTCTTGTCAAAATACTGATACATCTTTTTATATGATTTAATCTGTTTTGTGTTATACTTTTACTGTTCGTGTCAAAATACTGATACAGCTTTTTTAAATGATGTGTATCCTGTTTTGGGTCACACTTTTACTATATGTGTCAAAATACTGATACAGCTATACTATATGATATGTATCCTGTTTTGTGTAATACATTTACTAAATGTGTCAAAATACTGATACAGCTATTTTATATGATGTGTATCCTGTTTTGGGTCACACTTTTACTATATGTGTCAAAATACTGATATTTAAATGTTTTTCATGATTGAATTATTGTAGATTTAAATGCCAGGCTTTTTTATGATAAAACTTTAAGAAAATAAACTTCATTATGTAGACGACGTGTTGTGATGTTGGTTTTCGTAGGAAGATTTAAACGTAGAACTATATGAAAGAAATGAGTATTTGTTTTACATGAAAGAACTTTTAGGCATTAATTTAAGAAACTGCAATTATGAAGAAATTACTGGGAAATCAGATTTTTATTTTAAATGACGTCAAAGGTTCAAAAGTTTAAAAAAAACGGATGGCAATTCGTGCCATATTATTTTTTTTATAAATGTTATATAATTTGCTGTGTTGTTTGCTGTGAAATTATTTATATTTGTTTAATGTAAATATTTTTTTTCCAGAATTGCACTGTGCACTGTGTTGTGAAAACTTACATAACGGACATGTTATTGTTACGTTAAGACTGAAAGGATGTAACGGTATTAAAAACGCAAGCAAAGAGCGAGATGACACTATTATATACTATTCCTGGACAATTAGTACATACCAATTGTCGAAAGTCCACGAACTCTAAGATAAAACACTGAAAAATTTTGCTTTAGCGAACGGTGCATGTTTTGTGACCAATTTGCAAAAGTATTTGACAAAAAGCGTGGCTTTGACGTGTTCCCTGTAACGAATTTAAACTTTCAATCTTGTATTTTCAAACTATACAGAGATCGAAGTGATGAGTGGGCGGACGATGTTCAGGCACGGCTTGAATGTGTAAGCGACTAGCCGGCAGCAAATGCAGTTTATCATCAGTCGTGTGACGTGAATTGCCGGACAATGAAAAACCTTCTTCGGACATTTTCGCCTGGAAAAAAATCAGTAAACAAACTCGCGGCAGGCCTGCAGAGTTTGAGGTCACATAAGCTTTCATCACTGTCATACACGATCTCGAAGAAAAAAAAGACAAAGAGCAATTAACTATATCAGATCTTGTGTACAAAATGCAGAAATTTGTGGAAACGATGCTTTTATTTCTGAGTTGAATGGAAAAAGTGATGTAGTAGCACTGAAAAGTACAGCTTCATCTATTCTTCACGACTTTTATCAGCGTCAAAAAAGTGTTGATACTGAAACTGAAAAGATTGCAATATTAAAGATAGCAGCAAAACTGATAAGAAGTGAAGTCAAAACAATGGAGACTTCAAAAGCTAATTACCCAACTCTTTCAGAACTTTCATCTGTTGAACGAAACATTGTATATTTGCAAAAGTGCTAATCTTGTTCTTCAGAACACTTAGAACTTGGGGTTCAGCTGCATCATCACTTTGCATCTAAGTTTCTCATCGATGCTTTATACAACTTTGGGTTTTGTTGTTTATACACTGAAGTTCAAAAGTTTGAATCAAGTGCATCAGTTTCTCAAGGGACGGATCTCTATGGTTTCAAACTTAGTAAATTTGTCCAATTCGTCGCTGATAACGAAGATTATAATATTAGGGCATTGGATGGACACGGAACTTTCCATGGGATGGGCATCGTTGCATGAATGACACCAGGAACCCAAAATCACAAACCTACCCCTAGATAACCGTTTCATCAGAGGACACCCTCTCTGCTGGGGATATAAAGATATCATACTACAGAGCAAAATGAAACCAATAAAGTACTAATCACATTTGATGAACTTGAAGATTTAAGGGTTTTGGACGACACTTTGAAACTTGATATTCTGTTTAAATTGTCTTTGCCCATAAGGCAAGTTCGAACTGGGTGGTCTGGACTTATGCAGATGATACAAGAAGGTGAGTGTGCGGGAAAATCATCAGTTGTATTCATGCCAATGATTGACTTAAATCCAAGTTATATGTCATGCATATACACAACTCTAAAGTTTGTTGGTGATCAGGCAGTCAAATATGGAACGGACCCTGTGACAACGTTTGACCAGCCATTATACTGGAAGGCATTGACTGTCGCGTTGAACGAACAAGAGAATAGTAGCCTTCGTAAAGTGATATTACGGTTAGGAGGTTTTTAAACAGTCATGAGTTACCTGGGATGTATTGGTCATCTGATGCAAGAAACACGCCTTTACGAGCTTTTAGAAACAGTCTACACTCAAAATTCTGTTGGACATATGCTGAATGGCAAAGCAGTTGCAAGAGCAATCAGGGGACATTTGCTCATAGACAATACTTTAAATTCAATACTAATCTCGAAAGTATTTAAGACTCCGCTGCTACTAAAAGGCGATAGTAACAGTGCATCGAGTGACCAGCTAATTATCATAAATGACCTTTGTGAAGAAGATGAAGAACATGAAACGTTCAACATTGCAAGCAGGCCTAACGAAGATATGAGTAGCATCGGTGAAGTGTATGATGATCTTGCTATGGATAAAATCGATCTTTATTCTGTATCTGAAAATGATAAGCTTGAGAAAATAAACCAACAATTCTCAGAAGAAAAGAACTCGTTGAAAAAGTTCCGAACGGCAGCTACATGGAGATGAAAGATATACTAAGATTATTTATTAAAGCAGAAAGGACAGACAAGTGGTATCTTCATTTACAAGCACTGCACCAATTGTTTCCTTATTTTGAAGCAGCAGTCCACAATCACAATCTGTATCTTAAATTGGCCTATATTTATCTCAAAACGATGAGAAAATTCGAAATAACCAACCACACAGTTTATCAGCATTTCAGATCAGGTATTCAGGTTGTTCGAAGAACAGACAGATATTGGGCAGGATTTTCAACCGATCTAAGTATTGAGCAGGTGTTAATGAAAAGTGTAAAGACTAATGGCGGACAGACCCGAGGAAAGGGAATGTCAGAGAAACAGCGGACACAATGGCTTCTATCTCTGCCATCATGCGCAGATATAGAAAATGACATGAAGGATCTCAGTGGAACTGCGTAAAACAAAAGTAGTCAACATAATGAATGTGGCCATGCAAGGAAAGAAAGAGACTACAAGGATACTCTTACTTTCCTGTCATTTCTTTTTGGAAGAAATCCGTTTACTCGGGATCCATCTCTACGAAATATTGAGACTGGGGTAACTCCTGATTCCTCTGTAAGTTTCGAAATAGCCAACGACATCGGTTCAAAAATTGTAGCATCAATGCAAGGTAAAAATGCATTTGCACATTTATTCAAACGGTCAGAACAGGTTAAGCAATTGAATACAAAAATGCAGTAAAGGTAGACTGACAGACAATTCAGGTTGATCAACAACTTCTTTTCCAGAGGTTGACAACAGCTGCAAATAAATCAGATAAATATATGTATGAGGTATTCACATGTGAACTTTGTACCGTACCATTTGCACTCTTTGATTCACCTGGCTTTATGAGACAGCCAAAGAAACCAGCACTGGCAGATGAAATTTGGTCCTTAGGAGATTGTGGCAGACAAGAGGAGCCAGAAAGCAACACAGCTCAATATGTTTTTGATGGTGGAGCATTACTTCAGCGCATACCATGGAACCGTGCTTCAACGATTTCTGAAATTTGTAGTGTTTATGTAGATTATGTATCTAGAAAGTATCATGACCCAGTAGTTGTACTTGATGGATATGAGTCCGGACCATCTACAAACGATGAAACGCATTTACGACTTTCAAAAGGAGTTGTGGGTACAAAAGTTAATTTCAAAGACAGTACTCCATTTTAAGGGTAAAAAGAACATTTTCTCGCAAATTCGGAAAACAAACTGCAATTCATAAAAAATATTAGTTGGATCTCTGAAAAACAAAGCAAAGTTAATAAAGAAGTATATAAGGAGGATGATGCCGATTTACTTATGGATGTAGTACAGACAGCAGTTGCTTGTGCAGAAGAGCGTAACGTGATTTTGAGTTGTGAAGACACAGATCTTCTTGTTTTGCTGATCTATACAGCTAATATTGAAAGTAATAGTACTTTCTTTCAGTCGGAAGGGAAGCAAAACAGACCTAAAACATTAAAAGTTTGGGATATAAAGCGGACAAAGGTGCTACCTGGACCTGCTACATGTAGATGGTTGCCGTTTGTGCATGCTATTACAGGATGTGATAAATCACGACTATTTTGGGTTAGAAAAGGGCCAGCAGTTAAAAAGCTTCTAAAGGACAAACAATTTCAGATATGCGCAGAAACATTTACAAAGACAAGTTTACGGGAGGATTTTCTAATAGCAGGAGAACGTGCATTAGTTATTCTTTACGGCGGGGTTCCATTTGAAGGTATGAATTTTTTGCGTTTCAGAAAATTCGCTAGTAAAGTAATGACTAGTACAAACTATGTACAAGTACATAGTTACAATTGTTCATAGTTACACTTCCACCAACATCGGCTCCAGTAATGCAACATAGCCTGCGAGTTTACTTTCAAGTTCAAACTTGGGTAAACTCAAATGAGGTAATAGCACCTCAAGAGTGGGGATGTGAAGTTGTCGAAAACAATATGTTGCCAATCAAGATTTATTTACCACCAGCGCCTGACAGTTTGTTAAAATTAATGAAATGCAATTTTAAAGTTAACTGTGATACGAAAAGGTACACGTGTAGAAAGCATGGGCTCGAACGTTCTGTTGGTTGTGGAGAGTGTAGGGGTGTTGTATGCACAAATGTATCAAATCTGACTGAGACAGACCTAAGTGAGGACATATAAACTTGTGCAAAACCGGAATTGTGACAGGTTATATCAACTCTTATAATAGCAATTCTTAACTTTATATTATTATTTGATGAATTCTGAACGTCTTCTTTCTTCACCTGTGGAGGCATCTGCAATCGAAAACAGCAGCAAAGACAATTAGTAAACAAAAAAAGAAACATTTTTTCATTGCATAATAGAAAATGAAAGAAAACATCCTATAGGAGTTAATTGATTTCATCTTCTTCATTCTTCTTCCGCATCACGTGTAGAAAAAAAGGCGCACGCGAGGATTAAAAATAAAAACACAATCGTAATTAATATAAGAAAGAAAGTTGTACTTGGTGTTATTATTATCCTAAACCTGTTTTCTTAATTGAATTGATATGTTAAAATAATAAAACAGCGATTTAAAAAAAAATCCGAATCCCCAACTGGCAGCTGGTTGGTAGTTGGCGATTCGAGGCGAATCCCCAACTGAACATTTTGATTCACCGTCTGGTGAGTATACTCGTTATATTGAACCCGAACCCGAACGGGTTAAACCAGTGACAATTCTACTAATCTCATATTGATTTTTTCTATTTTTTTCTTTTTCATAAAGAGTACAATTATCCCAAACAAGAGATGCATTATCTAAGATTGGTCTTAAGTAAGATGTATAAATTTGATTAAGAGTATGTCTTTTAAGTTTAAATTTCAACATTGTCATCGAGCCTAAAACTTTAGAAGCAGAGGAGAGCATTTGAGTTTTATGTTCATATATCAAAAATAATGTATGGTTTATTTAGATTTATAAGGGATAAAAACATTACTACAGTTTTATTTGGATTAAACTGAACTAGCCATTGTTTTGACCATTTAGAAATTAAAATTAGGTCATTATTAAGTATGTTTTCCATTGAATTGATATTATTTGTTGAATAAGCTCATTAACTATCATCTGCAAATAATATTGCTATACTTAACATTGATTCAGCAATATCATTGACATAGACTAGAAAAAATAAAGGACCAAGGACACAGCCTTGTGGAACTCCAGCACTCAAGGATTTTGTATCAGAAAACGAAGATCCAACAAAGACCTGCTGGTGTCTGTTTGTAAGATAAATTGATAACCAATGAATTAGATTTCCTGATATTCCATATTGTCGAAGTTTGAATATTAACCCTTTATGCCAGACTCTGTCAAATGCTTTTGATATGTCACAAAAAACAATGCACGTAGACTCCTTTTCATCAAAAGCTTTACAAATTTGATTATAAATATCAATAAGTTGAAAAACAGTAAAATGTCCTGGTAAAAATCCAGATTGATTTTGATAGATAAGGTCATTAAAATGTAGATAGTTATATAAATATTTAAAAACAATACGCTCCATTACTTTACCAATACAACTAATTAAAGAAATTGGTCTATAATTTGACGGGATGTCTTTGTCTCCTTTTTTTAAAAATTGGCATAACATGAGCAAGTTCCCAACATGCAGGATATGAACATTCTTGAAGGGATCTATTAAATAAAATATTCAAAGGTTTACACAATGTTTTAGATGTTTCTTTTAACATACGATGACTAATTTCATCAGGACCACTAGCCTTATTTTGATAAGATATCGGTTATATCTTGTTCTGTTATATCAATATTATCTATAACTTATTCTGATTTTAGTTTGAAATCTGGTAGACTAGATTTAGAATCGTCAACCGTTGAAATAGACTCAAAATAAGTGTTTAGAGTATAAGCCTTTTCCATGTCTGATATCGAATAAGTTTGATTAGTATTTTAAGAGGAGGTATTCTGTCACATTTTTTTTAATTATTTTTCACCAGTAATTTAACAATTTTCCAATATTGATGCGGATTTGTTGCAATAAAATCAATAAGTGTGTATTCTATGTTGTCAAAAAATATCAGTTTTGCGTGTTTTTTTCATATTATTTACCTTGTTTCTAAGTTGTTTAAAAATGTTCCAATCTGACAGTTTTTTAGTGCAAATGGCTAAATTATTTTTCCTATCTCTTTGTCTTGTCACACGACGAATTTCAGAATAATACCATGGTTTATCATTTGAATGAATAGTTACTATAAATGTTGGAATACATGTTTTAGCTTATTCACGAAATTTTGAAATAAAGTTATTGCAAGCTATATCAATCGAGAAACTATATAGAAATGTCCAATCTGTCATTCGTAATAAGTCATTCAGTTGTTTAAAATCACCTTGTTTATAATTCTATACTCTCTTTTTATATGGAATGAAAGACTCGAAAACAATATTTATATGTAGCATAATTGTCACTGATACCACTGTCAATTTTTAATATGCCAGAATCATACGTTGTAACATTATTTGAGATTGCAATAGGATCAATTAGGGTTTGAGAAAAATCAGTTACACGGGTAGTCTCTTTAATAATATTTTTCATGTTATTTAATTCAAGGATGTGTTAAAATTTAATGTTTTTAAATTGAGCTGATTTGCGTTGATATCTCTTACTAATATAATACTATTTACATTTTCAGTTGCCTTTTCAAGACAAATACTAACTTTATCCCAAAATTATACAGTATAGTGTGGAGGACGGTAAAGTTTACATAATAAGAAAGATTGGTGTTTTTCTTTAATTTCAATCCTTAAAGATTCTGGAAGATATGTCTCTAATTCAGTCAATCTTTTCGGTCTTCAATGAGAAGATGCATAGACTAATAATCCACCAGAATGTTCAGTAATGTCCTTTCTAAATAAAGTATCAAATCCCTCTAGGTGCAGCAAATCGTCACTGATATTTTCGGATAAATGGGATTCTGTGAAACATAGAATATCAAAGTCTAAGAAATTGTCAGTTATATAATCTTGTTTTTTTCTAATACTACGAATATTTTGGTGAAGAACTGAGAGACTATTAGTAGAATCGTAAACAGGTCAAGGGTTAAGTTCTACATCACCAGACATGATCATTAATTCATACGAATCAGGGTATATCGGATAATTGGACTAAGACATGAACACTTATCATGAACTCTATCAAAGTTATAATCCGTGATCTCACTTTGGCTAAATTTAACAACAAGTAAAATAACTGTAAAAGTAAATTGCAGGTTCAGTATTCCTTTACAAAGTACAGAGGTAAAAACGTTCAAAAAATAAAAAATACAAAACTGTAAACGCTCAATATAGTACATCAATAATCCATAAGAATTTCTATGATACGTAACCCAGTGACTTACTTTCTGTCCCTTATTGTTAAATACACCGATTGCTGCTCTCCAAGAGTTTACAACATTACCTATTTGGAAATAGGATTACATTAATTATAGTGGAGCACAGCCATCGGGCTAAGTATATCGAAATGAGGCCGAAACGCGAGGAAACACCGGGATGTGATATCCAATCATGGGCGAGCAGACAATAAATAAAGAAAAAGAGTAATAGAATCATACGAGGAATCATGACTGATATTTTGGGTAATTTAGTGTTTTAATCATCAAAATAACTTATTTGGGATGTTTTTTTGTTAAGATTGTACAGAAATAAGTCGTTAAATGCTTTTAAATGGAGTAATTACTTGTATGACATATTACAAGTGTTTTCAAAAATGTAAAATCATAAGTCACGGATTATATTAGAAATCTCTATAAAGGAAATGAAAAAAAGAGATGTCCGAAAATACATGTTTATTCTAGTTTAGAATTGCTAGTTTAAAACAAATATATTCATGTATAAACCGATTCAGCTGTTTTGAAACTACGTCATTCTATTTTTAGATTCAAGATTCAAGATTCAAATTCTTTATTCAGTAATTTAAACACATAATGTTTCTCATTACATACAAATTCAGATAATACATGTAACACATGACACATAGATAATAGATCAATATTATGTTAGATTCTTTTAAATTAGAAAATTACGTTATTTAAATACATATATTTTAATAGGTTTTGAGGTTGGACAAATATAAATTAAACATTTAAATACTTTGTCAAATAAATACTTGAGTTGATCAACACAAAAAGTAAGATGTATATATTATGTATTTTGATTGTACAAGGAATTGCGACTACTAAAAGCTTGATGAATAAACTTACACAAATTTAACAAGTCTGAATACTTCTTACTTTGCATGTACTCAATGAATTTTATCCTACTTGGCCGTTGATAATAATATGATTTAATAAAGCTTTTACGGATATCCTGATAACTAGGACATATTAACACAAAATGGTATTCATCTTCTATGTCGTTAAAGTTGCATAGAGTACAATAACGCAAGTTACGTTCAATTCAGTTCTGTGCATAACGACCGGTTTCAACTTTCAACTGATGTGAAGATAATCTTAATCTTGACATAGGAATTTTAATTTTCTTGGAAGCATATCTAAATAATTTTCGAATTCTAAAGTAGTTTTTAACATTTTATAAATACATAGTGAACGACTGTTTTCGATATTATTAAACCATTTTTGTTTAAAATTATCTAGTACTCTCTCTTAAAAAAACAATATGGAAGTTTAACAAATTTGCATCATCAGTACTTGATCATATATACGAAAATCCTTAATTTGGCTCGACCTCGCGACATTTGGATTGACAGTTCAAACCGTTACCACTACGCTATCAGAACAGACAGTAGTACAGCACACTTAATATTGACATCTAGTTTATTTTATAGTTGATGTAACTGATAAATCTACTATCATACTACAAACACCCCTAATACGGAAAGTTCCATCTAAAAATAGAATGACGTTGTTTCAAAATTGCTGATTCGGTTTATAGTAGCACAATTACAAGATTGAAGACGCCGAGCAGCCAATCTTCTACTATACAAATTAGTGGTAAATAACAACACCACAACTACCACGAGCTTTTTGTTTTCAGAATTGGCGACTTATAATATTTTCAATTTTTTTTTTATCTCACCAAATATAATGTTATACATGAAATAACATGTGCACCAATACAAACTCACAGAGCTACACACAAGACAATGCTCAAAGACATGGCAATGATTGTGAACGTTTTATGTATGAAACATCCATATACTACAAAGTGGCATTTTTTTAAAAAAATATATAATTATATGTATTATTATAATGAAATAGACAGACACCCTTGAAAGTAGATATTACTGATGGTCTTGTTGTGTAGTGATACCTGAATTACGATATACAGGCATATCTGTATTTATAGACAATTTCATATCATAAAACATACATCAACATGCATATTTACAATATACAAGTAATTATGATAACATACACATTTTTAATTGTTTTGCATCAGTCATATGTGAAGTCTGTTGGTTTTGTGTTATTATCATATACATTATTAGCAATAATCACCAAATACCAACACATCATTTTCTTTTTAACAGGTTAACACATCATTTCCTTTTTTAACAGGCTATACGCTTTATATAACTTTTTGAAACAATAATATAGTATATTATTATCATAATTATTAAAATCATCATAATTATTATCATCATAACCATTAATATTATCATCATTGTTACTATTTTCATCATTATTATTACTATTATCATAACCATTATTATCATCTTCACTGCTACCATTATCATTATCATTATTAATATAACCATTAGCGTTATCATTATTTATACCACCACTATCACCTTCGCTATTTTTACGTCAGATTTACAATAATAGTAGTAACAACGACAACTACAATGATAACAACAAAATCAACAATACTAAAAACAACAATTGAGTAATTCACCATAACAAATAAATTATATAGAAGTCCTTGCCATAACATAAGAAAACCTATGGACTTGCTAAAAACGAAAGTACAGTATATTCTACCGTCACTCGTAAGTGGCACGTGGAAAACGTTCCGCACATTCCTCTCGCCAATGTGGCCGTATTTTATCATTGAGTTTTGTAAACAGTTTTACAAGGAGAACGATAGTACTGTGTTTGTGAAAAATAACGAGCACGGGTGTAACTTTAACGGACATACAGTTTCTGGACGGATATACCTAATACTATTTTACTTGTATAAGACACGAGGTAAACGTGCCGTCAATGTGACCGTAGTTTATCAATGACTTTTATTAATAGTTTGACTAGTAGTAATTTTATGAATAATAATGAGCATTTGTATTTCTATAATGGATATAATATTCTGGAAATACATAGTGTTATCAACACCTTAGGATGGTAAGTATGTGTTTTATTCATATATGTTATTTCACCAAACAACAATTTCACTCGCGCACGTTTTTTTGTATCATTTTTGGTTTATGTTGTAAATGCCATCAAACTGATTCAATAATATATATTGACCATTAATGGATTTAAACAAAAAGTGGCATATTTATTACTGAAATACACTAAGATAATTTAAGTATATGACAGGATTTAAAATAAAAACAGTTAAATAGTACTATTTTACAACACATGCAAACTTTCGGACTTTGACGCCGCAAGAAAAGCTTAACACGAACTATATCTTATACTACAGAATGCATTTACAATAATGATAATTGTTGAGTAACGTCTCGTGTATTTTGTTAGTTACCGAAGCGTTTAACTATTGAATATGTGTTGATTATTTGTATCGATACATATTATAAACACAAAAGATCATGGGTTAAAAAGAAGTACACAGCTTGACCTGACTAACTTTACACGCTGGATTTCGTACATGTCCTTTATTTGAAACTTCTTTTCATCACCGCGATCTTTCATGGAACAAAATATATTACCACCAGCAACCCATGACTTTATAAGTTTGTTGTCACGAACAAGTTGACGCGTTTCATAAGTATGCAAGTTTGTCTCTGAATTTAGTAAGGTTGTCCTGTACATATATCCCTTGACCTAGGTATCTGCGCTGCAGATACACACGTTGGCGTGCTTTTGAATTGGTGAACTTCACTATCACCTTCTTTGTTTTGTTGGGTTGGTACCGGCCCTTCCTGTGACATCTATCTATATCGGCGGATGTCAGGTCGATTTTGCCTTAACGAGCAAAGTCCAGCACCTTCTGCTCAACGGTCTCGCTTATGTTACTGGAGTCACCTGGAATGCCAGATACATGTATATCAAGGCATATTCTACGGCCATATTGTTCTAAGTCATCAAGTGATGATGATGTGAATTTCAGAGAAGCTTTTAACATCTCGTTTTCCTCTTTTAGGTTTTTTATTTCGTCATACGATTTCGAGGTCTCGGAATATACAAAAGCACTGATTTCTTTCTTTACTTCACTTATCAGCTCTTATTTGAGTTCCTGCAACAAAAATTTTGCCAATTCTTTGAAGTCGTCTCTTGTTTATTTACTAGCCATTGTTTGGTCTTGGTCACTATCTGAGTCGGCAGAAAAGAAATTCGTGTCACTGTCAAAATTAGGTTGACTCTTCTGTTTTTTCAATAGGCTCTTATTGACTGGAGATGGAGTAGATTTGTTACTTTTCCTTCTTTTTGACGGCATCAGAACGACGATACAGCAGTCATTTAACATAAAATGAGTGGGCGGGGTATCATGCCATGAGTCGTCAATAGAACATCGGTGGGTATTGATAACATCCAACAATTTTTTTTTCTAGTACTCACTGATACTCACTGACCGTCCCGGTTAAGTCCATTTTTAATAATAATGTACCACATATCACTTGTCATATCACTTAACATATCATTATCCCTTGTAAGCATACACTAAATCATGTTTTGTGAGATTTTTAGACAAGCAAAAATATCGCCACCATATTTGAAATTTGAATTGAGTGAACCGGAAGTTACATTTACGACATGGCATAGAGGTCCGTTAAGGTCGCGCATAAGCCCTGCAAGCGACTGTGGTAAAATGATGATGATTAATATGAAACAATACCCAAAACGAATCATTCTTAGCTTTTTCAATTCTAATAGAAAATTCCGTCCATTATAATAACTGTTTTTGCGATAGCTAGGCACAGATTCGTTCCCGCCACAAAACAGTTATCCCGCACGCGACACAAAACACATTCTGGCAAAGCGGAATAACTCATGGTTGGTGGCAAGTATGAAAAACGCGGTGGTTAATTCCCTTCGTAATATTCCCATTATCGCACGGTCAGACTGCGAAACACAAATTTATATATTTGTGTGATTTCAGTCGTAATAACTCCAACTGCATATTCATTTTTGCGAAACGTACCTTAATTCTATGGGTTAATGCCATTAGTTTCACATACCATCTTCTCCATAAGATGACGAACTTCTTGTTTACTATAAAAATATAACCATATTTATTGGTTAAATAAACGTTGGTTTTTATGCCATCGAGGGCTCACATGTATACGGTCATTTATCATTTCGCGAGGGATGAAATTCACGAATAATAGCGAAACATAAAGTTCTCGCTGATAAAAAGTGTTTTACAGTTATGAAAATGAACACTTTCAAAACATTGAGTGATAGTTCCATTTGTTTATCTATTATACTCATATACACTGATATTATTAATCTAAATTTTACACTTGTTGTCTTGGTTGATCACAAACGCACGAACTAGGATATTCTATCTATTTACAACAGCTCTGTCCTTTTCCAAAAATAGAAATGATATTAAGGGTCTTCCGACATACTTGAGTATTTTTATTTCATTATTTTGCCTGTGTAGATTATTGATCTTTAGCAACAACGTAAAATAAAACTTTATCATAATCACTCTTTCTGGGTATGTGTTTAAACTTGATAAAAATGCATTTGAAATACTTATATATATTTGAGAAAATGACATATGAAGGTTTCCTTTGTTGAACTGCAGAGTTCCGTTCACATTTATTAGCCGTGGCAAAAAGAACGGGTGTTAGGATACTTAAACTGCAAGTAATAACTGCACACGAATATGCATTCATTTCTTAACGTAAAGCTACATGTGTTTTACTTGTCTCCGATATGTTTTAATACTATAAACATACAAATTAGAATTCGCTCTGAGCTTCAAGTGTGTGTATATTTTCTTTGCATCATTCTTTGGTCGTTTCTTAATACTCTAATTGTTTGGAACGTTTGTTATAGTATTGTAATCACTCGCAACATCACACATTAACTTTCGGTAACAACACATGTAACATTCGGAAACAACACATGTTAGCGTCGGAAACAACACAATAATTACCCTCGGCACCAACACATTATCCTCGGCAACAACATGTTACTGTCGGCACCAACACATATTACCCTCTGTAACAACATATATTACCCTCGGCAACAACACATGTTACCGTCGGAAGCAACACAATAATTACCATCGGCACCAACACATAATATCCTCTGTAACAACATACATTACCCTCGGCAACAACACATGTTACCGTCGGAAGCAACACAATAATTACCGTCGGCTCCAACACATATTACCGTCGGCACCAACACATATTACCCTCTGTAACAAAATATATTACCCTCGACAACAGCACATGTGACCGTCGGAAACAACACAATAGTTACCGTCGGCACCAACACATATTACCGTCGGCACCAACACATATTACCGTCGGCACCAACCGATATTACCGTCGCCACCAACACATATTACTGCCAGCGTCAACACATACTACCGTCGGCAACAACACATGTTACCGTCGGCAACAACACATTTTACCGTCGGCAGCAGCCTTATTATATTATTTCAGTAAAAATACTTAATATAGTCCGATTTGGTGTTGCAATAGCAGTAAATTAACAATTGTTGAAGCAATTGCCGTTCAGTTAGTTAAAATTTCTTAATCAAAGAAATAAGGTTACATTTATATGTCTGCGATAGCCTTCCTAGCTCATTTTCACTGCATAGTTATACTTATCATGAGCATATGCACTATTACTTTAATTAAATGTAAATAAATCCGAACAGCTTTAGTTAGGAGACATAGTACGAAACATTAACGATGGGGCAAGACAAGCATCATAGATAAGATGGGACAAGAGATAGATAAGAATATCACAAGACTTTTGATTATTCATAAATAGTTTTATTTATAGTTCATTAAACGTGTCCTTGAAAAAATGCGCCGACCTTCGTATTATAATCTTCAAAATTCAGTCTTATCAGATATATTGCCTACTTTTAACATGTCTTTATAGTGCTGTACGTACAATAAAACAGGGGCTACAATATGGACAACATGACTGGATATATCGCAGTGTGTGTTCTAATAATGCATTCTGGATTGGTTACAAGTTCTGATGATGCAGTGGCAAGGAACCGCGACGATTTGAAGAAGGAAGTACTTAATACCATTAAAACAACTTACGCGGAAAATGAACGAGAATTTGAACGCAGATTTTAGGAATTAGAGAATATTATCAACATACAAATACAAAGAATAACAATTCTGGAAAATCGCGAAAGAAAACAGAAATTTATAAACAGTAAATTAAAAAGGTTCGTTGAGACACTTCGAATGCAACCAAACGTCAAACACGATAGACAACAAAATATGAAAGGTGCGGCGGAGAAAACTCAAAAACACAAAATAAATGACGATATCACAATTTTCCACAGCTCAAACAAGGACCAAGAAGCTGAGAATGGACAAAATACACCTAATACAAATCGGAAAATGGAACGAAATACTAGAGTAACAATCAGACAAACGGAAAATGTTGCTTTTTCTGCATATCTAAGTCGTACAATACAACACATGGCTCCAAGACATACAATAAAGTGTGACCATATATATATAAATGACGGCTCGGCGTACAGTCCTAACACCGGTGCATTCACTGCCCCTGTAACTGGGGTGTATTTGTTTTCCTATAACTTTGATTCCTACAAATACACGGTTGTAAAAATGGTCATTGATGGAAACAATGAGGTTGATGCAGTCACGTCTCCTCAACAGTCACACGAAATGATGGGTGGAAATACTGTTATAGCTAGTGTTACACAGGGACAACAAGTATGGTTAGAGGCCTATAGTGCAGCAGATGGAGAAATTGTAGGTGAAAACTCATACCGATTCACAATCTTCTCTGGAGTTCTCCTGTACTAAAGTGTTTTTGTATATCGTTTCTGTACTTGTACAATAATATAATAAAAGTAAAATAATAGGGTGTTGCATTATAATTATGTAATACGTCAGGCCGGTATGAATGATATGTTTTTTATTTGAGGGTGGTTTGGTCGAGAGCGGTCTAAGACGCTATATGAAGACCTTTGATCACTAAGGATGTAGGGTTTAAACGATTTCTGTGCGAAGGTTTCTATCCAGTTCCTTGTGGAATGACGTTAGTTATAGCCATATTATTGTAAATGCACGCAAGGTTTTCCCCAATCAAATTTGATGCCTATTAAGCCTTATTGTTGTAAACGACATTAACCTATTTCAAATATAAAACTTCTTTTTAGGGTATAAAAGCTCTCTCTTTGCTGTAATCTACATTAAATGAACGTTATTGGTCCCATTTTGTGATTATTTTTCAAACCCGGAGTTCACAACTACAGTAGGCAACACCAAACAATAAAAAATGCTGCGAAAGTTCATTTTCAAATATATTTACTATTTCAACAACCTCAAAAACTTCTGTGAATATTAATATAATTAGGTCTCATACTGATTGTCCTTGAGCTGTTGTAGTGGATTGTAACGGCGAGTTCTATATGGCATATCCAATTTTATCTGAGAAGATGTGGTTTTATCATAAGTAAGTCAATTTATATGTACTAAATTTATAATTTATTCGTATCCAACAACTCAAAACAACCCAAGTTCATTTTGTTCATTTTACAGTAACATAGTAAAAGTACTAATCTCGTCTAAGTCTCAAAACGCTCTCACTAACTAACTCCCAAACTCCAACTCTCACTCATTGGATGCAGTGCCCCCTGTACCGGTCAATGGATTGTCTACCCTATATGGTAAGACAGGTCAAGATGATATTGATTAACTGATTAATTGCATATAAAAGCATATGCTGGTATATTGCACACTTATGTTATATAGGAACTTGATGTATAAATAGTATGGGGAAAACCTCATGTAATATAAGAGTAACATCGATTTTGTAACATAGACCCAACGTCCTACTGCAAGTATCTGGCAACCCTTTTCATATATTTCTCACGATTGGTTTGCTGATAGCATCGGATGTACAAAAATAATCTACCTGACTGAAATTTCATGATTTACGTGTTTGCGGTTCATAATTTGTGGGGCTGAACACCTCTCGGATATGTTTTCTTTTTTGAGACAAAATGAAGTATGATATAGCATTTGCAGGGAGTGGAAACGAAATATCGTTACGTCATCCTACCAAAAAAACAACTATAAATGTTCGTTTGCAACAATTATTTGTTTTTATTATTCATGACCATATCGGTTATAAACTATTTGATTTATACTCCTGAAAGCTGGTATAGACATTGATGCTTGGATTCATTTTATATCATATACTATTTGTACCAAAGAACATTACCACATATGTCAGATTTACATATTCATTCTTAATTGAACTAACACTTAAACATTTGGAAAAATGACGCAGTTTAACATATGTAGTAATTCGCACTATTGACAAATTTGAGTGTTGTGTTACCATCCATATCAACCGATATATTGACAGTTTTGCTAATTACAGTCTCGATAATCCCTGTACCATTTTTGGCTACATATATTTGCAAGTGTACTGTTGTGGATGATTTGTCCTTTAACTGTTACTTAATCTGAATTGAGTGTGTTATTTAATTACAAAATGTAAGGCAATGTAGATAAAGATGACATTTAGATAAAATAACATTTAGTGAGGCCAGTGACTGATGTCAGGATACGTGAGTCGCGTTTACTCATTTATTTTACACGATTTATTTGTATCAGACCTTAAATGGTATAGCTTATGTCCATGCAATTTTCTAGATTTTACTTCCCAGTTCGTAAAATTAAATGACGCAAAATGTACTTGCATTTGAACCATACTATCTATCTATCTATCTATCTATCTATCTATCTATCTATCTATCTATCTATCTATCTATCTATCTATCTATCTATCTATCTATCTATCTATCTATCTATCTATCTATCTATCGACATACCCACCCACCCACCCACCCTCCCTATCTATTTATCGATCGATCGATTGATCGATCGATACTGCAGCACCTACCTCGTGGGGATAATGTACAGGCACAAAATGCACGTCCAAGTGAATGTTAGCGTTAAAGGATGATAAAAGTAGGAATCAAATATGAGTGAAAGTGAAAATGAAAGATGATAGTATAACATGGTTCGATAAGAACAAGTGAAGTGAGTTAAAAGGTAAAAGGCGGTGTATTGTTATCTAGGGGGTATGGTGAGATATATTGCTGACAGCAATCTTGAAGGCAATCACGCTGTTCTGAGTAGCAATGGTGACAGGTTAGCTGTTCCACTGTACTACTGCAAGAGGGAAGAATGAATACTTGTAATAGTCAAATCTAGTAGAAAGTTGGCAAAACGCGAGTGGATGTTGGTGTCTGGATATTCTCGTTGGATGTCTTACATATGGATGCGTTTCAATAGCAACACGTCTGTGAACAATTTTGAAGAAGGGAACGAGCCTGGCGTCAGACCGTCCATCTTGGAGAGACCACCAGTGTAGCTTATTTAGCATTTCAGTTATATCATTTATTATAGTATATATAGATCATCTACGAAATATATTTAAGGAAGTGTATCAGGATAAAAAGCTATATATCGCAATTATTTGTTAAGCGTGAAATAAGTTAAGATGTTTTGGACTTACTACAGGGATAGGGATGTCAAACTTTCGAATATGTCGCTCCAAATGTAGTATTTTCATTCCTCGCCTCAAAGTAAGGTCATGCTAGGTGGTGTTATGTATGAGATGAGACAGGACGAATAGGTTTTTCATCCGCTTAATGTTTGTACGTTGTCAAATAATAAATAGAATCAAAATACAGATTGTAAGTTAAAAAAAATATATTTTTGGTGTGTACAAAGTGTCATAAAAGGCAATAGAAAAAGTAAATGCAAAACAACTCATACTTTTTCTAAACATTAGGTGTTTATCAAGTATCATTTGTCAATAATCGACTTATATAAATGTTATTGAAAAAGTATATATATATACCAGAGTGGGTCAATAAATAACCGGTGTTTACATATATCTTTGCCACATATGCTCATATAAATCACACGCTGTTCCTTTTATATGTGAATTGAATATGGTTCAAAATCCTGTGTAACCAAAATAAGTTGGCCGATATGTTGTATAATATACGATCAATTAAAAGAGGGTATGCATTAATTTCAAATAAGTATTTGCTTACCACTTTCTCCAAAACAACTGCATAGCAATCCGCTCTTTTTAATTTGTTATCTAAGTAGAGTTGCCTTTCGTTTTTAAAATAAAAAATGTTTAATGAGATAGATAATGTGTATTTGATAGATTTGACAAATCGGCGATGACTTTTTAGCCGTTATTAGCTTGTTTGAACTAAAAATGGCAACAATAAGCATTTAACATAACATTTATCGTGCTCTCTCATAATTACAATTGATGGCATTTGCATTTATCTAAGCATTAACATTTATAACGAAATGAACAATATTGGTACTTGTCATTTGTCCTCAAAGTATGGATATTTTTTATTGCTATGATGTTTGGTTTTAGTATTGCACTATATTATATCGAAATTAATGAATGAACTTTTAAACCTTTTTTTCCAAAACAAATTTACATATCGATATAAATCTCGGTTTCTTTCTTTTTTAGAAAGGCACATACTAACTGTAAGGAAATAGAACTCCGTCGGAATTTACACCATTCTTCACGAAGTTTACATATTAAGATAACCCTTGGCTATTTCCTTATTTAGAAAGGTACATACAGCAGAATTCGATTGCTCGAACCCGAAGGGACTGGACAAAATAGTTCAAGTTAAGGATTGTTCGAGCCAAGTATTGCACCATACCACCTATGCACATGAATGTACATCGAAATAGGAATTCGGCAGGGACGAGATATGTGGTTCGAGCTATATGTGGTGTTCCGTGTTCGACCAACGAAGTTCTACTGTACCAACTGCAAGGATCAATAACTCTGTCGAGATTTACACCAATCTTCACGAATATGTTTAAGCAAAGTACACAGTGTAGCACGACGAATAAAACTAACATCGCAGTATAACTTTCTTCGCATTTAATAAACCTGCAGGATAATTACTCACACTTGCAATTAATTGTTTGGTCGATAATCTAATCAGATATAGTGTTGAACCGATCAGATATAACTTAAAATGTCTACTTCTCTATCAGATCAGATACGTTAATGGATACATTCTGTTTTTCTCTATCAAATCAGGTATTATATATCCATCAGCCGGATTGTTGAATGTCATTGTGTTCCATTGTCTGTTAAATTTATTTCATTTAAATACATATTATAACGACAATAGTTTATTCCTAGTTCAGATAAGAAACAAACCATGCTAATTTGCATAGCATTGAATAGAAAACGAGCGGTAACTTTGGACATCTCATTTGCGTAGCTGTACTTCCGAATGATGTCATTGGTGGTTCAAAATAAGATCGAACATTATGTAAGTAAGAGTTTATCGAATGGAATGGAATGAAATCAACATTTGCTCCTTATGTTCGTTACGTTTTGGATATTTTTGTTAAAATTTCATTTGTTTAAATATGGATAAAACAGACAGACAAACAAGATACTTACTGAAATAATGTTATTTCTTGTCACATTTATTTTCCACACATTGTGCATATTTGCATATATCACCAAATATCTAAATTGAGGGGCAATCGGATTTTTTTCAGTTACAAGCGCTTCCATGGAAACATACTTGTATCACAAGATTCTCTTAACTGATTTCCGAAATGTCACGAGAATATAGAACGCCAAAAAACTGATTCAGAAGTAGTAAAAAAAACGTCGGGTTGATAATCTACAATATCTGACAAATACCAAAGAAAGTCAATTATTACCAAACATCCGAGTAGTGCCAAAATATACTGTACTCGTTATTGTTCAATTGCAGTGGTATTGTTACTCAAATTCCTACTCAAATAGTTGATCAACTGGTAACTTTTACAAAAAAATATTTTGAAAAAGACCGAACAGGTACATGTGTATGAAAAAAAAAGACCAACAACTGGTTTGCGAGACATATGCCACCTGCCTATAAGAGCCAAGTTGTCGAGATATTTCTGGAAGAAGGAATGGACGTGTCAAAATCACAACTGAAAAACTTCTAAAAATGTATGGGCTTTGTCTTAAAATGTCCGATTACCCCTCGTAGAACTGTGTATCAAAACATATAAAACCAATGTAAAACACATTATCAAACACATAAAAATAAAATGATTGTTAATATGACAAATTAAATGTGGCGATATGGTCTGATCATTGTGAAAGGTAAATGCAAAACGGTTGCTGACTGCTGTTGATTTGAACATAAAAACCACCAGTGGCCGCAAACACCACTACAGTATTTACATGTGGTGACTGCAAAGGTAAAAAAATAACTCCATATATTTCTTTGGTGATGACATTGTAGTAGCTGCAAATCCCAAACTCCACAAACCACTGCAATATTAACGTGTGGTGGCTGGAAAAAGTAAATCCCAAATTCACTATGTTTACAATTACTAGCCAACTCAATCAGCTTCCTGTAATAATAATAGTTTTCAAGATACCATGAATTTGGCCCCACCTGAAGGCCCAATGTGGGTGGAGACTTAATAAAACATGGATACTAACCGTCATGTCAGCAATTAATGTCCCAGCACTACTACTATTAAGAAAAATATCTTTTAATTTTACCGTGAATTTGACGGTTTGTTTGGGCCTTGGTGATTGGAGCACTCAATACAACATGTGTATTGTCTGTCATGTCAGACAACAAAACACACCAACAACCATTTAGATAAGATAGTTCAGTCATGAGAAATAACAATTTTCTCTATATAGTTTAAATAAAGTAGGCCCTACTTCCATGGTCAGACGGTTAGGCCCACGGGCATGAAATTCACAAGTACCCGTAGACCTCAATAAATATGCTGCAATTTGTTTCCCAGCGCTTCCCATATTTAAGAAGTTTGTTTTAAATTTACCAAAAGTTTGAGTGGCTTGATCCCACCCCCCCCCCCCCCCCCCCCAGGTCTCACGGGGTTTTGACCATGAAATCCACAATTTTTATTCGCAAATAAGTACCAAAGCTTTATATAACATTACATTACAATATAACGGTTTTTGAGAAGAAGGGAAAAATGTGTCTGAATTGTAAACGGCGAACGACGCAAGACGCAAGACGCAGACGACGGACAAAAGGCGATCGCAAAAGGTATTAGTATAAATATGATCAACTGGCAATAAACTAAGATATAACATATTTAACAATTCACAAAATAAATGTTCAATTGAAAATTTCTCACATATAATTTCTTGTTAGTACATGTATACACTCATTCGTTGATTGAATAATGAAAAGAAGAATGAAAGTATTATATAAAAGCTATTGATGGTATTGTACACGCTGTTCATATGATATTTTAAAGCAACACCATGTCATATTTATGAATAACATGTCCATGTATTCTGTTTTTTTATCGTTGTATTCTAACAATTAATGATTTAATATATGCGTTAAATAGAACAATACGTGAGACTTTATAAAGTGTCTACTTATTTAATAGACGTTCGCGAACTAAGACGAAGACGAGTGTGAACTTCCAAAGCGCTATACTTTAAGGGCTCATCTCAATATAGTTTATCTATATCATATACAGTATGAAAAATAAAAGCAATGCAATACGATGGAATTACATTATGATAGATTTTATCTCCTAGCGATAACCAATCGTCGGAAAATAGGAAGTCAATACCTATTTGTCGAATCAGTTTAAATCTCTTCATCATTATAAAAGCATTTATGCAATCTCTTTATCACTATAAAATATTGACACAATAAATATCTAAATCAAGCAATATCTTTACTTCATCATTATCAAAGCATTTATGCAATCACTTTATCATTATACAATATTCACATAATATCCAAATCATTACAAAAGTATTAAGCAATCTCTTGACTTCATCATCAAAAAAGCATTTATGCAATCTCTTCAGCATTAAACAATTATTCACTCAATCTTTTCATCATTATTAAAGTATTCACACAATCTCTTTATCATTATAAAAGTATTCACACAATCTCTTCATCTTTATAAAAGTATTCACACAATATTTTCATCATTATAAAAGTATTCACATAATCTCTTCATCATTATAAAAGTATTTATGCAATCTCTTCATCTTTATACAGTATTCACACAATATCTAAATCATTACAAAAATATCAAGCAATCTTTTGACTTCATCATCATAAAAGTATGTATGCAATCTCTTCAGCATTATACAATATTCACACAATATCTAAATCATTACAAAAGTATCAAACAATCTCTTGACTTTATCATCATAAAAGCATTTATGCAATCTCTTTAGCATTATACAATTATTCACACAATCTCTTCATCATTATAAAAGTATTCACAAAATATCTTCATCATTATAAAAGTATTCACACAATCTCTTCATCGTTATTAAAGTATTCATATGAAAGTATTCACACAATCTCTTCATAATTATTATAGTATTCACATAATCTCTTCATCATTATAAAAGTATTCACACAATATTTTCATCATTAAAAAAGTATTTACACAATCTCTTTATCATTATAAAAGTATTCACACAATCTCTTCAGCATTATAAAAGTATTCACACAATATTTTCACCATTATAAAAGTATTTACACAATCTCTTCATCATTATAAAAGTATTCACACAATATCTTCATCATTATACAATATTCACATAATCTCTTCATCATTATAAAAGTATTCACACAATATCTTCATCATTATAAAATTATTCACACAATATCTTCATCATTATAAAAGTATACACACAATCTCTTCATCATTATAAAAGTATTCACACAATCTCTTCATCATTATAAAAGTATACATACAATATCTTCATCATTATAAAAGTATTCACACAATCTCTTCATCATTATAAAAGTATTTACACAATCTCTTCATCATTATAAAGGTATTCACACAATATCTTCACCATAATAAAAGTATTTACACAATCTCTTCATTATTATAAAAGTATTCACAAAATATCTTCATCATTATACAATATTCACATAATCTCTTCATCATTATAAACGTATTCACACAATACATTCATCATTATAAAATTATTCACACAATATCTTCATCATTATAAAAGTATTTACACAATATCTTCATCATTATAAAAGTATACACACAATCTCTTCATCATTATAAAAATTATTCACACAATCTTTCATCATTATAAAAGTATACACACAATATCTTCATCATTATAAACGTATTCACACAATCTCTTCCTTCATCATTATAAAAGTATTTACACAATCTCTTCATCATTATAAAAGTACACACACACTATTTTCATCATTATAAAAGTATTCACACACTCTCTTCATCATTATAAAAGTATACAAATCTCTTTAATCATTTTGAAAGTACCACGCAATTACTTCATCATTATAACAGAATTCACGCAATATATACAACATTATAAAATATCACACAATCTCTTTTTTTTTATTATAAAAAACATCACCCAATCTCTTCATCATTATAAAAGTATCACGCAATCTCATTTGTCTATATACCTGGGAGAAGAAAGTTAAATTATTATGATATATTTCTTCGTTTCTTTTGTCAAAGTATGTGAAATCTTATAGGTAAACACTTAAGCTGAATAGAGTTCTAACATTCTCTCTTTTAACTAATTGAATAAATTTAAGGATACATATACTTGGTGGTTTATTTAATTATTCGATATTATATATAGTTCGTAATTCCTTATACATTGGACAACAATATACAAAATGATATTCATCCTCTAATACATTGCACATTCTACAGTGTTTGTTATCAAAGTAAATTATATTACGTGAACATCTAGCAACTTCAACACTTTATGTGATGACAATTTTAATTTGGATAAAGTTTGTCGATATTTAAAGTAAATATGATTGGAATTCAAAAACTGTTGGTAGGTGACGATAACGTATTGCTCTTGTTTGTAAGCCTGGTGTCCATTCATCATGGCATACACAATATTGATCATACTACTTAAATTACAATTCACACAGCTATTATATACTATGTCATTCTATACAGAATTGTAAGAGACAGCTTGGCAATATTTTCATATCAAAGTAATTATACAACAACACATACAATGATACTACACTTACTAGTTTAAATGTGCACAGCGATTGTTAATCTTGACAAAAGAAGAATACGAATCTTCATATTATACATTTGTCTAAAACAGCATTAAAATACCTTATTTTAATTTACTGTTTTTTTTATAATCTTTCGCAAATGTGCAGAATTATTTATCGCCTCAAGTCATATTTAGGAGAACCTGATTAACAATAACAGATTATTCACTGCTAAAATATCTAAAAACTATTTAAATAATATTAATCATTGCATACATTTTATGATGAAGTTAAATAGACCATAGAGTTTATATAATGTTATTAAAAATCAGGTTTTGGCAACTATACGTTTAAGTTCTTGATTGGTGAAAAAAAAGTAAATTTGTTTTCATCTGATATATTTCTGTAATGGAGATCAATGTGAAAGGCTTTTTCAGTTATGTGATGTATAATATTGTCATATTAAGGGCATCGCTGACTCAATTTGATCACCAAAAAAGGGCAAAGTCTGTAGTCAATTGGAACCTTGCGTACTTTTCGGTTTCTAACCGAACTGGCGCAAAACCACATCCAAATTTTGCAAACGCTGCTAGATGTTCTTTAGGTTAATAACTATGCAATAACGTTCAATTTCAAATACTTTGACATTTGAATATAATTATTTTCATATATCGTCTCTTTTAAAATAATTTTCTATGCTTGGTTAGATGGAAGGTGTGACATTTCTAAAAAGGCTTGTAAATTATCAAATTGCTATATTTGATTGTTGGTCTGTAAGTATCTGTTATAAACGCTTGTGTTTGATTATCATCATTGAAATAACACAATAATCGGTAAGTGAATATTTGCTGAGCAATATATGTATTAGTGAGTCTACAGATATGTGCGACAAAAATGCATTTTTATCATCAATTTCTAATTCAATATCGGTACTTGTATATGTAGGTAAGTTTTGAATAAATCTGATACATAAACGATGGACTCGTTTTCATTTAACCATCTCAGTAAGTGACGTAGTGTTTCAAATTTACACTCATACGAAGCTTTAGGAATAATGATATATTTATATATTGTCAATAAAGTTAAAGGATTAAGTCCATTTCGATGAGTGACGCTAGTGATAAAAAGATAAATATAATAATATATTATGCGTATAAATATGCATGTACACACTTCCCGGAAACAACGAGATCTTCGGGATATTTGAACTCGTCGTATTTCATTTCTCGTACAGATATGACACCTTCTATTCAATCTCCATATCACTCTTGGTGTCAAAAGTACGAATTGTGATCTGAACATTGAGTTCAGTCTGCAGTCGTCTGAGCACGGAATCGATCGGTGTGACGACGCAAGTTCCGTAAGATGTCATTCCTATTGCCATGCCAATAATATGGAGTTTGTTGTTTCTGTCAACTAGGAATACTGCCGCCCCAGAATCCCCAGCTTGGAAAAAAATGTTATCTAGTGCGTGGTAATCTATTTCTGCATGACCTTTCATAATATACGTTGTCTGACCATGTAATAAGGGAACATTACTTATTTTAACTACTAATTGGTGAAGTCGCAATGTTCCCTTTGTAAGGCCTGTAGTTTGTCCAAACTTTATCACTCTGTCAGCTGCCCCATTTCTGGTTGACAAATTCTTTATATCTTTCTGTGATCCATCATCAAACGTTGGGTAGTTGTCCTTAGAAAAAACCCTGCAGTATAAGAACAAAAGGTAGTACAATTATTAATGATTAATGATAATAAACCGTTGCAATAAGTTATAATTAGTTATATAATATTGTATTAATATATACAATTTGGAGAGTGATCAGTTTAACACATTTTTTGCTATTCATCTAATTAACAGTACTCTTACACGATGATCCAAAATTGTCACCGGAATTTCTCATGATAGTTTTTTAATTTTTTCAATATACCAAATGACATTTTCTATATAAATATACAGCCTAGGTCCCTCGTGGCCGAGTGGTCTAGGACGCCGTCTCAAGATCACGTACCTCTCACCGCTAAGGTCGTAGGTTCGAGCCAAGCTCGCTTCAATAATTTTATGTTAGAAAGTTTGCCAGTTACTTGCGGAAGGACGGTGGTTCTATTCAGATCAATTCTGATGTCTTCCATCGCGTATAAAACTGGATATCACATATATATTCTGAAATGTGTTAGATAGATATCAAAAACCTTATGCTACATGCTAAATATGAAAGCGGAATTACCAATGTAGAAGATTTGAAATTATTTTTCTTTTAAAAACATGCCTCAACGGTCATGATTTAAACATTTTGTTAGAAGACTAGGGACCTATACTTATAACACAATATATAAACCATAGCTCTTGCAGTGTAAGAGATATCATTTTTAAGGTTTACAATACCAGCCTTTGTGGTAATTTGAAACTTTGAAGTGTAGGCAAACACGACACAGGGTCCCGATTTTCGAGAAAAACATTGACAATAAGATTATGAATTTAATGTAAGTTTCAATGTATCGCCATTTGGATAGTTTAAACACTGTGAAAAAAATGATGTTTTTGAATTTAAAATGAGATATTAACAGCTAGAATAATATTTTTTGCTACAAAGTGAATAAAAAATGAATACTTTTCTACGTCGCATTGCTAATATCGTTTCTTATATGCAAATAAAAGACAGAATAAAACATACCTGCTATGTTCAATGCACTTTCAGATATCTGTACAAATGTTGGTCTTGTCGGCATTCTATTTTCAGATATGTGTACCAGTGCTGCATCAATACCAACATCGCTATCGGTGTCAAATATACACGATTAACTGTCCCGCACGTCCTGTCGTCGTCAAGAATATGTTGATTGCATGCAGGCTCATCCTTAGCAGGCTGCACAACTTTCTCACCAACAGCTTGATGAACATCGTTAAGATCATTTCGAAACAAATGAGACACTGTAAGAAATGCATTATATGGTGGTTGGTCTTCAACTCGCACCAAGACGCCGCATGTTGCACTTATATTCTTGTCTTTAGGTCCAATACTGTGTCCCATGGCTAGTTCTCTTTTCCAATCCTTACTTTGATCCGAAAAGGTTGGACCTCCAGTTGGGCATAACATGAAGTAACCTTCTCTTATGTCTGTGCTCAAGACATTTCCTTCAGAATCAGAAAGTTCTCCAGGGAACATTTTCTCGCCAGTAGGAACATTTGATTTTGATCGGCAATACAGTACTATGCACACTTCTTTCACGAATCCTTTTTTTGTTGATTTCACTTTGCTGGCTGATATTATTTCGAGGTTGCTGTGCTTGGTCATCAAGTTATGTGGATCATTGGTGTATTTTGAAATGATACGGTTGATTACTTCCGCTTCCTCAAAGGACAATGGGTTTGCTTGTGTTTTCGCGTAATGTTCTGCGCTCAGTGCTTCGTCTAACCCTGTTCTTAAATCTTTGTTGGTATAGTGACCAGTTGCGTAATATTCCTTTTTTGTTTCAGGAACAGCCTCACATTTTGTTTTACCGATTGTAATTTTTCCATTTCTTCCTTAAATATTAACGTTTTTCTTTGATTCAACCGCCTGCCAATAAATACATTAAAAATAAACTTACATGGATTGCGTGCATTGTAATTACTACATACTTTTGAATTTAACGTAATTCGTAAATGTGCTGCAAAATATATAGTTTTATTAAATTTGAAAGAAGGTTCAAATCTATTTAATTTTAAATCAACTTAACAGGAACCACAAAATTTATATTATATTTGTTACTCTAAATCGGACATACAGGTCTGTACTTAATATATAATAATTCCAATCTCACTATCATATATGTATTTAAAACATTTTTTAGAGACTTTTATTTTTCGATAAAACCCTTGGAACCGGACTACTGTTTATGTTTCCTGCGTAAACAAATCGACATTTTGATGGTCGGTTAAATATTATACAAACGAAAATGACGTACACCACGGTTGCACACTTATTTTATTAATAAGATAGGACAAAACAAGTTGTTAGCTATTTTTTTAGGTTTGCTCGGCGATTTTATCCAGGTGTCGCAATCAGAATATACGTTGTTTTGAGAAACGATGAAGACGATCTAGGTCATAAAATGTTCATATTTGAGATAAAACGATACAATATCTTGATCATATTATTGAACACAATCCTAGTTTACCGAATGTTAATGCTAATCGTTGACAAAAACATCCCACAGACCAATTTATTTGACAGGAAAAAATGAAATAAAAACATGTAGAAGTTAAAGTTCAGAAGCAGACGATCGTGAGGCAATGTTAATGCACAAACCTTGCACGTTTGAAACGTTCTAAATTCGGACTCTCCATCAATTGATGAGCGTGGATTTATATGACCTTCGTAAGTGTTGACACAATAAAATATTCGAGACAAAACCTATACAAATACGTCAGCTTCTACATTGTGTATGTAGGCTACGTCCTTGGATTATCGATTATTTATTTGTCCAAATCGGGAGATAAAAAGCGCTTGTTTTTCACCTAAACATATTTCGACTTTTTACAATAAACCGACCATTTTTGCAGAGTTCAAGTGACAATGTAAACAATAACCGGTACGATAATATTGTATATTAGATCTAGTGAATTTAATGTCAACCAGGACATAAGTGATGTATTCTTACGCGTTTGCTTTGCAGCGGATAGTTTCCATTCTCTTCAAGAGTCTGAAAAGTTGGAGCAAATTAAATAAAGTATTGCATCATCTAGATTGGAATTATAAGGATTTAATTTTTTTTTGTTTTTTTATGCATGTGTAAAGAATACCGAATCACACATAAATCTGACAATGTCCTTCGGACATTATTTTATTTATGTGTGATTCGATATTCTTTACGCATGCCTAAAAAACAGGTAATGTGAATTTAATCTTATAATAGATGAATAAAACAATAAACACTTATAAAACGATATAAATTAGAAATATACATTACACGATGATTAATTGTTAGACAAAATGATATTTATAAACATAAGATACCGCCTGACTGTCTGCTGACTAAGCTAAGCTAACAAAGCATGCATAATGCATGTATGATATGGCTTTAAATATACTAAGTGGCGTTCTTCATCGGCAATAGTGGGTTAATACCTTATATATCTCCTTTGTTTGATAAAGAAAATATCCAAAGTTTTTTTTTTCGTCAATTTATTTTTAATTATTAGTATTCGAGAAACATTAGAATTACATCCCATTTTTGGTCATTAATTTGCGTTTACTCGCCTTGAGTTTTTTTATTATGTCTTGAGCGACGTATAACTGTGTAACAATTTCTCATAACAATGCAACTTATGAAAATTATTACTCGTGTTCGTTAAATGTATTGCAAGTTATTGTTAAATTGGACAGAAAGAAGCTACATCCAACGACTGCATGTATATGATTTAGTTTGCGTGACTATCTACACATTATGTGTTTTTATTTATCCGTTATATTCAGTGTTATTACGTATATAAAATTAAAATATATTCTTTGCAAGATTGTGAAAAGGTGTGTATATGCAAGTGTGGAAACAAATTAGTGTGTGTCATATGAATGTTTTGTTATATGCACATGTGACCAAAGTTTACTTGTCGGTATAAAACCAGTGAAAACCCGTATGTTGCACACCTGCAATGTAAGGAAAACATGTTTCTTTTTGTGCTCGGACGCATGAATATTCGAAAATTTTGAAAAAAATGCATTATAATTATCCGCCAATAAATCCAGATAGCCATGTATACATAACGCGTTTTCGAACATGTATGCAAAATAAATATTCAAACATATAAAGTGTAAAATTTTTGTCAGTTTCGTCAGTGTATATTTAATATTGTTATTGGGCGCCAGTTGTCTATGGTTTTATTTTGAATCACCCTTTTAAATGGTAATGATATAACATCTTATCCTTCTTTTCTGGATAATTCTCCATTTGTTTAATATTCATTTAATGAAAATTATTCTAAAATGTTTGATAAAATTCAACCGTCAATCCATCAATCCCTGGAATTTTGTTTCTCTTCATTTAATAAACAGTGCATTCACATTCTTACATAGTTAGATATATATAACAAATAGATGTTTTAATGTTATTAAATGTTTTTATGCACCTCCACCCCACAAAAAATATTTCGTGTCCGGCCTGTAAATTGGTGAATTTTATCAATACCTGCTACAAATGATCAGTACAACATGACTTTGTGAGATTTCGTGTCGGCTTGTAACTTTGTCATGCATAAATGGATTTTTATTAATACTTGCTACAAATGATCAACATAACATGACGTCGTGTCGCCAGTAAGACCCATACCCGTACCTCGAAGGTCAAGGTCACACTTTAATTTTTGTTTTGACAACAAATTGAGTCTGTGTGAGATTTTGCACGTAATACCGAGGCTTCCACTTCAAATGTCAAGCTCACCCTGTCAATTTGTTTGATAACAATTCAAGTCTGTTTGAGATATTGTGTCCGGTTTGTAACATTGTTACCAATGGTTATATTTTAAAAAAACTTGACTCAATTCATCAGCATGACATGAAGATGTGTTGCGCGTAAGACCCACACCCGTACCTCAAACATCAAGGTCATATTTTGAGTTTGTATGACAATACTTTCAATCTGTTTGAGATTTCGTGTCCGGTCTGTAACTTTGTCACCTATGGATAAATTAAAGAAAAACATGGCATGACGACGTGTTATGCGTAAGACCCACACACGTACCTCAAAGCTCAAGGTCGTTACACTTTGAGTTTGTTCGACAACACTTTGAATCTCTGCGAGATTCCGTGTCTGGTCCTTAGCTTTGTCAGACATGGATGAATTTCTAAAACACTTGGCTCAGTTGATCAACATAGCATGATGACGTGTTACGTGTAAGACCCAGAACCTTTCATCAAAGGTCAAGGTCACACTTTCAGTTTGTTTGTTATTTTGTGTTTGGTCTGTAAATTTGTCTGTAACTTGGTTCACTTGATCAAGATGATATGACGATGTGTCGCACGTTAGACCCAGACCCAGTATATTTCATGTTATGAAACTGATAGACACTACCGAAAGAAGTATTTTTGTTAAATATGGACTTGTTTGTGGCTTATATGGATTCAATTTGAATAAAAGTAATAAATATCCTTTGTTGAAACATTTTATTACAGTTTAAAGTTTCCTTTTTATATCACATGAAACAACTTATTATCTTCTACGTAGGACAACTTATTATCTTCAAGGTATCCGCTTTCATTTAATTCAGATATTCGTGTTTAAGTTTAACGGACAAGACTGTTAGCAATATATTATCACACACTTGCACGAAAATTTTTCGAAAATACCAAAATAGTTTTTCTCTTTTAAATAAATATGTATTCCTCTTAAAGTTATTTCGACCCAGTATATTTCATGTTATGAAACTGATAGACACTACCGAAAGAAGTATTTTTGTTAAATATGGACTTGTTTGTGGCTTACATCATTTAATGTATGCATATCCATAACTGAGATTGAAGCGAAAAACCAATACTAGAATCTTAAAATAAATACCACTTCAATTTAAGATGTAAATTTCATAAAGATTGAACTAGCCAACATCCTTAAGACCAAACCTTTTATCGAATATTGTATACACAATTTTTCTCCAGCTGTCTTACAATTACACAATTTAAAACGATAAGTGATTTTGGTCCAGAATCGCAGGAAACATCTTAAAACTTCCAAATAGAGTTAATTATAGTATAATCGATATAAAACAAGCTTGCTGTTAACCAATGATGCAAATCAGTATGCTATAAATGAAATAAACAAAACGGACTTACCAATATAGTGTAACCCATTGTTGCAGATGTATCTAAAACATAATGAATAATTGAAAAGATGAATTTAAAAATGCATGAATGAATGAGGTTTAACGCCATTTTCTTTTTAACAAAATGCATGTTATATATGACAAATCAGTTTTATTGGTGGAGGAATATATAAATAAATATGAGTAGAACCATCGTCCTACCTCAAGTCAAGTGGTAATAAAAGATCTTGAGACGACATCTTATAGACTTCTAAATATGATATATTTGAAAACAAAATAAATGTTTGAAGTAAATAGAAAGTCGTTACATATAGTTTACCTTTTGATGCATTGTGGGAGGTCTTCAGGCGGACATATTGATGGGCAGATTCTCCAATTAATGTTTCGTCACCTTTAATCAAAATGACGAATAATTGAGTACCACATCAGTTAAACATGGTGAATTGCGATATTTACAAAATTCAATATACCGCATCTTTTGATACCACACACGAAGCAGATATATTGACTGACAGACGGACGAACGAAAAGTCACATCTATCACTATTAATCAATATGGTGGGTTTCGAGAGGATAAACAGATAGACAGACGGGCGGACGGATGTTCCAGTGTGTGGTCAAATCTCATTACTATTATGGAAATCACCGGTTTCTGATTATGTTGGGATAGGTATAAGGTGTTGAGGGTGATGGTTGAACCCTTTTTCAGGTAGTAGTCATTTTCCGAAATCTTATAAGGGCTGGGAGTCATTATCCAACTGTAGTCAAAATGTTTAATTAATTTTATACTTATTTATTTTAGTTCGATTGCGATGAAAGCTCACAGCTTATATGAACCGCTCTCGAGTCCGTTTCCTGGGTAGAACCAGTATTGAGTGTTGTTGTATGAGAGGCATCGAGTCGACCGGGGGATCGAACCCGCAACCTCTGGCGTGAGCGGCCAACACTCTATCAATTAGACTACCGCCCCGCTTTTCAAAATGTTTCGTTACAGAAGCTGACAAGGATTCTTCTATTTGCAAATCCCGTTGCACAACCGTAAACCAAGTTTATTATACTATGTTGCCTTTTGAAATATGTTATTGCTATTATTCCGACTAGATTGAAATGTAACAAACTATACTAACGTGTTACATTACAAAAGAGGAGGGCCGGAAATCAGTATACAAAGTTATTGGTTTAGATTGTAGCTGTTTATTAATCTTAAAATGTTTGCTTTTTTTTTTGTTTTGTTCCAAATTTATTGAAAATGACAATAATTTATATCTGCAGATTGTTTGTCGTATTTGAATGCGATATCTTTTAAAGATAATGTAACGGGCACAGATACATATTTTGACGTCACAGGAACAACTACATGCTATCTAAATTGTTCAAGTTTGGTAACATTCCGGTTAAAACTGTAAAAAGAGACGGACGAACGGACATCGTCATACCATAATATATGGTTGCTTTTCAAAGTCAACTGGCGTATGAAAATGAATTAATTCTGAAGAATTATCCAGTTGTTTAATTGTGTATTTCCAATATCTAGGATATTATAATGTTTTCTTAGGAACAGGAGTTAAATAAATAAATGTAACAGAAACGACCACAAGAACATGCCTTACTCATTTAAGGATTTAAAGATAAGCATGCTCCTGTATGATCTATTCCAGTAAACGTCATGCAAAACATAATAACAGAAATGTCAAAGATATCAAATAACAGAATTCCAAGGAACTCTGCTAAGCGTATTGTGTCCTTTTCTATATAATGTTGACGTGTACTTTTTAGTACAAATTCTATACATTCAATATCCAATATTATTTGAATGTCAGTTTTATCTCCATTTGGTGACAATCTTAAATTTATTACTTGCAGACGAACATTTAATGCATATATCACCCATTCTTTATCACCCATTCTTTAAAGAATGTTGTAGTTGTTTGCTTGTGTAATTCAGAATGAATTTAGATGTCACAATCTTTTAATACAATAGCATAACTTTGTCCTGCTTCGCCAATGGGGTACTAACAACATGTTGGGATTTCAAAGTGTAATTTTAGTATCCTTTCTGCCTCGTCAGTAATCTCTTTTGTATTTGAGGATACTGTTATTTCTGTCGTGAATAATAGGGTTATATACAAAATTGTAAATGTTTTTAAGTTTTTAAATCGCATGGTCTTTTTACGTTAAAATGAGCAAGTAAAATGTTCCTGAAGTTATAATTCTAAATTATGTTAATTAACATTATTGGTTACATGTATGTCATCGTCCTAGAGTTATTTCGAATCATCCATAATATTAAACTCATTTAAGAAAACAAATTTAAAAACTAAAATATTCATTCTGAAACATTTTAACATGGCCTATTTTGAAAACTGTAGAAAGGATTGAAAACAAATATTCTAGTTTTCAGAATACTGTCTGAAGCTATACAGACATATATCAACCACGCACTTGAGAACACATTCAGATTTTATTGACAAAAAAATTCGCATCAGTATCCGATCTTTTTTCTTTAAACTTTTCATTATTATCATAATACTGTGATTGCAATGTTGGTGGTAATTCCCTATTTTGACCTTGGAGAAAATATAGATTCATCTTTTTTGATTAAGTACCTGAAAAATATAAGTGTTAAACGTTTGTAAATAATGTAATGTTTTGATGACTACATAAGTGTTATGGACAATGAAACTACCAACTGCACGATGCAAATCTGAAATAAGTGAACCCCAGAATATATGTTGGCCCTATCTTTCATTTCAATTTCGGAAACGAGCTTAACTCTTTTAAATATTTGAATGTTTTAAATTACGCATATTCGTAGTTGTATATATAACCAAAAGCCGCTATGTTTATCGGCATGATAGAGATATATTGACATATGTTTTTAAAAATATAACCTTTAATGTCAAAATGTAATGTGACTGAAATAGTTTTGTGTAAATGTTAGTAATTGGTTCATAATTACAAATAACAATATCATGATAGCAATATCATCATATGTATACTTACATTGGTATATGTATTGAACTGTTCCGTAGAATGAGAAAATTGATTTCAACATTGTCACGAGTCTCTTTATGAGGCGTTACTGAGTATCTGGAGTACAGCACAGTATATTTCCACGAATAATATGACACGGCAGTCAAATAAATTTAAAATATCTACAGCATTACTTCTATTATATCATTCGCATCGATGTGTCATACATCTTCGACCAAAATAAACTTTTAAAGTGACATTTCGTCTTTTTATTCATCCGTATACATCCTGGAACAATTTTAATTTTGTTGTTTAATGTAGATATTGGCAGGAAACCCACAGGAGATCCTAAAACGTTCATATACATGTGAGACGGACAGGTGCGATTCTACCACAGGCACTGGTAATAAACTATTTTATTTGACTATTTAAACAAACCCTGGTTGATCAGTTAAGTAGGTTTTGTTCTCTAACCTGGAAAATTAATGTAAACAGTTGTTTTAAAGAAACTGTTGAACTCGAGTTATAGCTTACTAATTTTCCAATTTCACCAAGATTATCCCTTATGAATTTACGTACAGGGAGCCTTAACTTTTCTTTGCGAAACCAGGTGACGGGGTCAGTCTTTAATACCCCAAGATGAACGTAAATACCCGTTGTGTCCACTTAATACTTTAGGCGACGAATTTCATTATCTATTAGAAGGCCTTTTTCTGTCCTTGCGAGATACCATAGATGACCTAATATTATCAAATTCAAGAAACTACTTTAAATAAAAACAAAGCCTTAGCATTGTTAGTAAAAATAAGCAATTTTGTGAGATTTATTATGGTAGTTGTCATATTTTACTGTTGTTTCATTTTCGTGAATAATAACACACAGCTTTGTGGTCCGCATTACATCGTATAGCGAATACCTTTAGCATTATATTTATTTAAAACCTGTTTTGAATGCTCTAGTGATTCGAGATTAGATATAAAATTAATATAGATATTTGGCGGTAAGAAATCAGTTTTAGCGCCTCACACATCGTTAAATTTCAAGCCGGTTCAATGGACGCTACGGACCCAACCCAATTTGATAATCGATCGACAATTGAAAACTCTAGAATGCATGCAATGATAGACGAAAGGATGCAGACGTCTTTGCTGGATCATAAAACTCCAATGCCTACATATATGGAGAAAATGCTAGAATAGATAAGTGGAATTTTGTTGAAAATATCAGGATAGCGTTAATATTGTTGATTTGAGGGATTTATCAACGATCTTGTTAGCATACGTCTGTTATATGCATATGAACGAGGTCAGTAATTTGTGTTGCAATGATGTATAATTCAATTCTGATTATGTAGTAATAAAAAAGACAAAGCAAAACAGACAGTTATAGAGGCGGTTCAGAAATAATTATTGCCAAGTTAGTTCTTCAGCATGTTCGTATTCTATGCTACAAAGAAATACGCCTGCTGCATATTTGTCGATACTCTCTGATGATGTTATGTTTAAACCTGCCTTTAGATCAAAACATCAAAACATATTGCGTCTCTTATTGAAAAGAACACACTGTTATGTTACACAAGGGCAAGATAATGTATTGTTGGTAACGTTAAACAGTGTTGGATCTGGTCGTAAACTTAGTACGCACTCTTTAAAGGCGAGTGGTGTTACCTCAGTATCAAACAGATGCTTAAAGAGACACGGTCGTTGGAAGTTCGACGTTGTTAAAGAGGTTAATATGTAAACGATTCTTTATAAAAAAAAGGTTATCTGTTACTAAAATATTGAAGTTTTAGATAATTTAAGAGTATTTCAGACTTGCAATTGTTGCATATAAAAAGCATTGCATTTGGATTTTTTAATTTCTCTGTAAATTTTCTACAATTTTCTGCAATGCGTCTCGCAAATCGGAAAACAGTGTCTGTTGTTTGTTTGAACTTTTGTGTGGTAAATAGATATACCTTGTTTTCTAGTTCGCTTTGCTCAAACGAAACTAAATCTTCCTTTCAAAGCAAATTTAGGGAATTAAAGACAAGACATGTTATAGGATTGTCACTTGCATTGCCGTTATAACATAGTTTTACAGTAAAATCCTGTCATAATAAAAGGATTTGAAACAACTGATATCATGGATGTTTTATCCACATGAAGCATTCTAATCCTGAAATGGCTATCTGTCAATATACAAACTAAAATATAATACAACCTGATTAAAAATTTCCAACATCTGACAGAAAGTATATACTAAAAATCATATATAATTACTTCAAATGCCCACAATATCGACCTCATTTAAATGTATATACATTTTAAAGTATCACATAAACCTCGTGTATTCTTAACATGTACTTGACTTAGATCTCTTTTGGGTAGGTGTAAGGAATCTGATGAAAATGTGTGTAAACAACGTAACTATTAAGAAATGCAATGACCTCGAATGGATAGGGCCTATTCATGTATCACTTTTATACGGACTATATCGCACGAGTTGGCGCGTGTTTTATTATTTTCTTTTGCTTTAAACCCACAAATATAACATTTATTTTCTAATTCTCATTGCTCAAACGCAATTTAATTATTTAGTTTGTTTTCAAAGCAAATTCAGAAAA
Source organism: Panopea generosa (assembly GCA_029582155.1). Taxonomy (NCBI): domain Eukaryota; kingdom Metazoa; phylum Mollusca; class Bivalvia; order Adapedonta; family Hiatellidae; genus Panopea; species Panopea generosa. Next base: position 46,100,495 of record CM055896.1, read on the forward strand.
TTAAAGACAGCAAGATATGGTAAAGAACTGTCACTTGCATTATCGTTAAAACGTCGAACGAAAAAGAAAACACACAAAAAACGAGCAACTAATGACATTCTATAACAGTTGTTTGAATCCATTATCTAAAATCATCATTTATTTAACCACACACACAGTCTTAGTTTAAAGTCTGATCCAAGCAAATTCTGAAATATTGCATGTATGTTCACAATATCAAAACGACATGTATACCTGACAAACAGACAATATTGCGCATAAATAGCTTATTTCATAGTATATAAATAGCAGTATGGTACTAAGACAACAACACAATATGTACCAAGCGTCCTCAGGCGAATTTCTGTGCCAAATGATTGTAAACTGTTTTATATACAATAGCAAATGATATGTATTCATGTCAAACAGGTCACATTTACACTCATATACTTTTAATTTATAATTTATTATTAGTATTACAAATAAATGACAAAAGCATAGTCCTTACCAATCGGCCTTTGACTCCTGTCTGTTTAGGGCTTTTTTGGACTTCCGAATATACAATATCAAACAGTTTACATTCCCTATTAATACTGTTTAATTACTTTTAACCTACTCTGGCAAATACACATTCCGTACTAAGTGGTCTAAATACTCCAGTCTGTACCAATATTCTTTAGACTGTTCAATGTAGGATAGTTAATGCATTCCTGGCAAAATGTTATATTTATATTTAACTAAATTGCATTGTTAGTTATACAGTACGTGTACAAATACACTGTTCAGCCTTGTATATGGCATGTTAAAGTATATTCACAAGAAACACATGCGCACAGTTGCTTATATTTGACTTATATACTCTAATACATATGAATATACTATTGAATTTACTTACACCAATGTATCCCAACTTTATCTTTAGGAAGTATTACAGTTTTATACAAGTGCTTGGCCAATGAAACGGCTCAATTTCATTCAGATTGATCGTTTAATTCATAGTTAATTTATTTTCCTTTTAGGCAAGACCGCTGTATGTATTAAATTTAATTACTAAATTCTTACACTTAGGTGGCTCCTCCCAACACGAATGCGCATGTGTTTGCTATTAAAATTGAAACGTTCTTCTAGGAAACGGTCTAATTTTGGCCAATCACACTGCTCACGAGCTAACACGTTATCTGTAACAGTTACATGGCTGCTTTCTATAACAGGGGTACGCTCAAAATCTCAATGGCTTAAAATGGCCTAGTGTCAAAATCCCTTCAACAAAATTAACAGGGTGGTCAAAATCCCCATGGTCAAATTAGAGCGGTAGTCAAGATCCCATCAACGGAGGGTCAAAATTCCCATGGTCAAAATAGAGGGGTAGTCAAAATCTCAATTACTAGTCAAACTCCCCTTCATATAGATATATTACCGGTATCTAATTATATATAATTATGTAGTAGACTCGAGTTTTTCAAATTTTAACCATTTTATGATTATGCTATGTTGTGCATTTTTTAGTACTTTGATTCCTTTGATTTTTTACCTTTTTTCCCGACGTATTTTGGTCAGGTGATCTTGTTTTTAGAAAGTCAGTTGAAAGAGGTTTGCCATCTTGGGCAGTTCAGTTTTGAAGTGTAGTCAAAACAAAATATCATATGTCCTTGCTATAAAGTATACCATATGGAAGTTAGTATTATCTGTGCATTTGAATCTTTCATGCACATCTTAATTTGTGTCGATTAGTTATATATTTTAGTATTTTATTGTTGTTGAAAGGTCGCGTCTATTTCTGAACGGTTTTCGAATTAAGGACTGATTTGTATAAATGGATAACGCGAGGCTGTCATGTTTTTATATATTAAAATCTTGCATGTACGTTTTGGATGTGTTTTTTTTACAGCTAACCTGTAACCATGCACTTTTGGAGTTGACAGAGAGCAGAGTTATGGTGCGTGTCAAGTAGGAAGTGATTTCACAAATCGGTAAGCAGTCAGTGAGAATGCTATGCACATGTATTATATAAAATGTAATGAGTCTGTATCTAAAGGTTTAGTAAATGTGCACAAAATAATTATGAAATGATAGATATGTTAAACAAGACTTTTATTTTATGGTATGGATGTTTAATGAGTTATTTAAAAGTCTCGTGGGTATGACAACTGCTGGTGGCCGGCGGCGGTGCTTGGTCGTTTTGGGGGAGTTGTGTCCAATTATGGTCAGGTTTGCGGGTTGTGTTGCTGTACCTAACAACACGTTTATATGTTTTCTACTTAAAATGTAAGAATTGTAGAATCTCACCTAGTTCTCACTATAAGTACAGTAAAACAAATTTGATAGCGTAATTTAAATATAAATTCAGCTATGTTATACTCATTTAAGTGTATTTTATTCGTCAGTTAAGAGAGTTGGACGCTAAAATTTCAAATTCAAATAAGTATAAGCTGCAAAATTAATACATCAACATCAAAGTTTATAAAAGGTCATATGGGTAAGTAAACATATCGAATTTACGTGTTGTTTTTTTTACCGAAGTCTTTGTTTTGCTTATTCAGCTGTACGATCTGAGTTTAAACATGAGTTGGTACATACATTATATTCCTTCTAATAGTTGCAACCAAAACTACCGTTCGTTTTAGCATATAGTTATTCTAAAACAGCGTATACCGAAAAGACAATAATTTACTTTGCCTTGGCTAAAACGAGTGCTAACGAATGGAACAAACTGGGTTAATTCACATTTAATATGACTTTGAAAAATCGACATAAATGATAAGGCTTATCTTTAACATCCATCATTATCAGATTGAGCATTTACAGTCAAGTAGGTAAAGTTGTTATAATTCAGACGAATCGAAAGTGATTCAAAATTCTTCTCTCGTACATGTGGATAAATAATTATTTTACACATACGAATTAAACAGTACTATTCGTCCGTTTTGAACATTCATGAACATTATAACGCTTAGAAGCTTATTCTGGAACAGTCATTTAGATATCATACTTTTATAACAGAGTATACTATGATAGGTACTTACCTTCGTCTTTCTCGCTTGAACCTCTAGATTTTCCGCTGTCAGTTGCCAAAGCTGGTTGCGTCTGTCTCTGTTTGACTGAATTTAACACAAGTTGTTGAAATCATTTTAACTGAGTTGCTCATGTGTTTAAACCACCAAACATTATAATTAGTCAGTAAGGCTCATGGCGGCGATATAATGTGAAGGTGATCGGAATGGCTTAGCTGCGACACGCTTTACGTTAAGAAGAGGAAGATTAATGTTATTTTCAACGTATTGCATGGCCTTTTTATATATAACACCAAGTGGTATTGGTGGCAGAATACCCAGGGTACATGTACGTGTACTCCAATCTTTGTGAAATACGTTATTTGACAGAGACTTACCCTTATGTTATCGAATAATGAGTTTGTCCTGATCTGGATTCATAGCCCTGTCCTCAGCGGTAAGAGATATTTGTCTATGTACAGGGTCTTAGACTATTTGGACACGGCAAACACTCTTCGTGTATTACAAGATAATATTCAAATCATAATATCATCAGTCAATAATTTCAGTTAGGCTTACTGCGGCGATATAACGTGATTGCATTCGGTATGGTTGATTGATGACACATACAAATGATTTCATCTTGCTATACATGACATGTCAATATTTTATGTTACTTAAAATTTTATATGATATATTTTCCGTATATGTTCCATTATACTCAATGTGACACTAACACAATTTAGATAATTTAATATTTTAATTCATGTTTATATTATGCGTGCATTAAAATGTTTCATTTGTCAGTTAAGAAAGTTGACATGCATACTCATCTACAAATAAGTTGACTAATCTAAATATCATACTTTCATGCCAGAGCATAATATACCTTTTTGTGTCCAGAATTGACGACTTCTTCTTGAGATTCTTATTTGCTTCGGTGGTTCAGGTGTACTATCTGAAATAAAACGTTAGTTGGTCAATACACATCTATCCTTATATGAATCGTGTGTGCATGCTGATTTGGTGATTGTATCCTTTGAATGCAGTGTCTCCTGTTGGTAGAATATTTTCTTATTTTTATCTAAAACTTAATGTTCTCATATACTCAGTTCAATGTTGCGAAATGATGTGAACGTTGTTTAACATGGTTGAGTTACGACACTTTTTACGCCAAAGGGGTATTAGAACGAATGAAATTAACGCCATTTTTTAATATGTTACAGGTTATAAATGTCTTTTTGTCGTATTGGTAGAAGATATCTTCAAAAACATATACCCGAATATCTGAATAAACTAGCGTAATTCCGCAAGTAACAGATCAACAAAATGTAATTGGACTGATTTCATGACAAAATCGATAGATGTTTGTGTTATTGAATCAGCGCTTGGACTCGGAGAACATACTCTATTTATTTGGGGAAAATATCACAATCCATTTTTGCCTCTCTCTGGAAACACAATCGTCACCTTGCTGTACAAGGAGTTGTGCAATATAAAGAAAACTGTTCGTTTTCTATATAATATTTTATAAATTATTTTGTATTTCTCTACATAACAACAAATCGAAAATTGTTCACGCTTAAAATGGTAAATATGTAGTTTCAATGTTAATCAAACTTAATGATGTTGGATATTCTATTTAGTATAACAAGAGATGATTCACGAATTTTGAAACAGTTTGAAAATGGCTAAAAGTAACTACCTTGACATAGACATGTACGAGAGTACACGTAACATTGGTAGCTTTTTGGGTTTATCATAAAATACCCTTTGAAGGACAAATACATTTCAAATATTAAAAAATCTTACACACACTACATTTCACTATTTATCCCAATGTTTATAATATATTAAAGCTTGAAGTAAATAGGCTGGTGCACATTTATTTCAGTGAGCGCAGCATGTAATGTGAAATCAATACATTGCGCCATTCCAAGAGGTTGCGATTGCAGCTAGTCAGCTGCATGCAAAGGTTTATCTTAAAATTGTAAATATATTTTATTCTTGCAATTTATATAGATACAACTAATTTATATGTACCTTATTATGTTATGCACAGGAATGCTGCCTGGCAGCTTTAGTGAAAAGTACATGCTACTTTACACGCGAGTTTGATATACACTTGTCCGTGATACAGTTCGAAATAACAATTTCTTGTAAGGCTATTCAACATATTACATACGGTATTACCATTCTTAAATCGTCAATGATTTGAAACATAATAAATTGAATTTTACATTGACTACATTTGACCATCATATATCAAATTGAAGAACATTATAAGAAATAATAGAGCAAATTAAGTTGCAATATATCAACACTAATATTCATAGAAAAATAAAGACTCACATTTAATCTTAAGTGATCAATAATATTTACAGTATTTAGTTTTTGAAATAATAGGGAAAACTTTATCTTATTCGTCTTTTATGAAAAGGGGAATATATTAGGGAACTAAGATTCCATGAAAAAATACATATATTAGCAAAAAAAACTACAATATATTATTTTTATTGATTATCAAGGAAAAGACAAAAAATAAGATCAAAAGCTAAATTTATTACTGAAAGGGAAAAAGTGACTACATAATTTTTTTTTAATTTTGAATATAAAAACGTTTTATCAAAAGCAATGCTCAGCTTAAATACAAACCGTTATTAACACACAACACGAAATATTAACTGAAACAAAAGCTTTGTATCAATTTTTATATTATCATATTGATTCTACATCAGATTTGCTGTCATCTAAATATACCTACATAAATGTAAGCTTGATTTGATGAACAATTTAAACTTCAACTTGAATTACCTATTACAAATGATAAAACGTTACTTAGTCTTAAAATATGTTATCTAAGCAGTTGAAAAAGGCGGGTTGTCTATTTCACAGCGACAAGGAGTCACTACATACATACCAAAAGGAAATGAAGACAAAACGTTCTTACAAAACTGGACCTGATTTCAATTTTAAACATTACATATACTTAGCTTCAGACAGTATAGTAAACAAAACGAAAGAAAGAAATCCTTAACTTAAAAATGAGGATCAAACATGTTTTATCTGGTAGATATATCGAAGAAAATATACCACTTTTATATGATCTCATGTTGTATATAGATAAAAGACAAATACCAGGAATCAACTCTAAATCAATTTTGAAAGAGCCCTTGATTCTGCTTAAACTTTTATTAACAGTCCTTAATTTTTCAAATTTTGAGTCGTCCTTCAAACATTGGGTTAGCTATTTTACTCTTACATGGAACCATATGTAATTGTAAACGGTCACTTGTCAGATTGGTTGTTCTTGAAAAGGGGATGTAGACAAAGGGATCCTTTGTCACCATATATTTTAAACTATGCGCGGATATCCTTGTTGTTCTGCTTCGAGGCAATCCAGATATAAAAGGAATACAAATAGGAATAAATGATTTTCATTCTCATAATATACTGGCAATACTTCTCTTATCTTTGATGGGACCGAACTTTCTAAATATCTGCAAAACGCTCTAAGTTTTTAACATTTTATACTGACCGGCCTTATTATGAATGTCGATAAAACTAAGGCGGTATGGATTAGATCAATGAAAGAAAAATAATCAAACGCTCTGTGAGTGTCGGTGGTTAATGCTTTCACTGTATTACGAATATAATTTTAAGAAGATCTTAATAATATGATCACATTAAACTACCACGACAGAATAAATGATATAAAACAGATTACAGTGATAGCAATGTCTAAAGTTAGTCATCTACTGTTTGCTCTCCAGGACCTTAATGGTGAGGTTGTTGTGGACTTGGATTTGACAATTTTTCATTTTCTTATGGAATAATAAACCCGACAAAATAAAACATACTGTTATCGGCCGGCCTTGCACTGCCGGTGGCCTTGAGGTGCTTGGTATGGGTGTTTAATGAGTTATTAAAATTTTCGCTTGCATGACGACTGCTGGTGGCTAGTGGGGCTGCTTGGTCGTTTTGGGGGAGTGGTGTCCGATTATGGTCAGGTTTGCGGGATGTGTTGCTATTTAAGAAGAGGAAGATTAACGCTGTTTTCAACTTATTGCATGACCTTTTTATATATAGCACCAAGTGGTATTGGTGGTAGAATACCCAGGGTGCATGTACGTGTACTCCAATCTTTGTGAAACACGTTATTTGACAGAGACTTACCCTTATGTTATCGAATAATGAGTTTGTCCTGATCTGGATTCATAGCCCTGTCCTCAGCGGTGAGAGATATTTGTCTAGTTACAGGATCTTAGACTATTTGGCCATGGCAAACACTCTTCGTGTATTACAAGATAATATTCAAATCATAATATTATCAGTCAATTATTTTAGTTAGGCTTACTGCGGCGATATAACGTGATTGCATTCGGTATGGTTGATTTATAACACATACAAATGAATTCATCTTGCTATACATGACATGTCAATATTTTATTTTACTTAAAATTTTACATAATATAGCTTCCGTATATGTCCCATTATATTCAATGTGACAGTAACACAATTTGGATATTGTAATCTTTTATTACATGTTTATACTATGCATGCATTAAAATGTTTCATTTGTCAGTTAAGAAAGTTGACATGCATATTCATCTACAAACAAGTTGACTAATCTAAATATCATACTTTCATGCCAGAGCATAATATACCTTTTTGTGTCTCGAATAGACTATAGTAACGGTCTTTATCTAAGCAGCTTTGCTTTGATAATGGATAATGTACAGGTGCATCCATTACTTTTGGATAGTCAGGTGCAGGTGTATAATCTGAAATGAAACGTAAGTTGGTCAATACACATCTATCCTTATATGAATCATGTGCATTCTGATTTGGTGAGTGTATCCTTTGAATGCAGTGTCTCCTGTTGGTAGACGTTTATCTGATTTCAATTTAAAACTTTATGTTCTCATATACTGCGTTAAATGTGGTGAAATGATGTGAACGTTGTTAAACATGGCTGAGTTACGACACTTTATACGCCGAAGGGGTACTAGAACAAATAAGATTAACGCCATTTTCAACATGTAACAAGTAACAAATGTCATCTTGTCGTATTGGTAGAAGATTTCTTCAGAAACATATACCTGAATATTTGAATAATCCAGCATTCTTCCGCAATAACTATATCAACAAAATGTAATTGGACTGATTTCATGACAAAAGCGATAGAGGTTTATGTTACTGAAAGAGCGCCTGGACTCGGAGAACATACTCTATTTATTTGGGGAAAATATCAAAATCTACGTATGTCTCTCTGGAAACACAATCGTCACCTTGCTGTACAAGGAGTTGTGCAATATAGAGAAAACTGTTCGTTTTTTTATATAATATTTCATAAATTATTTTGTATTTCCCTACATAACAACATATCGATAATTGTTCCTGCTTAAAATGTTAATATGTAGTTTCAATGGTAATCAAACTTAATGAAGTTGGATATTTTATTGAGTATTACGAGAGATGATTCACGAATTTTGAAACAGTTTGAAAATGGCTAAATGTAACCACATTGAAATAGACATGTACGAGAGTACACGTAACATTGGTGGCTGTTAGGGTTTATCCTAGAATACCCTTTGAAGGACAAATATATCTCAAATATTAAAACGTCTTACGCACAACCAAAACCACCGTGCGTTTTAACATGTGGTTATTCTAAAACAGCGTATACCGATAAGACAATAATTTACTTTGTCTGGGCTAAAACGAGTGCTAAAAGACGAATGGAACAAACTGGGTTAATTCACTGATAATATGACTTTGAAAAATCGACATAAATGATAAGGCTTATCTTTAACATCCATCATTATCAGATTGAGCATTTACAGTAAAGTAGATAAAGTTGTTAAAATTCAAACGGATCGAAAATGTTTCAAAATTCTTCTTTGGTACATGTGGATAAATAATTATTTTACACATATGCATTAAACAGTACTATTCGTCCGTTTTGACCATTCATGAACATTAGAACGCTTAGAAGCCTTTTCTGGAACAGTCATTTAGATATCATACTTTTATAACAGAGTGTACTATGATAGGTACTTACCCTCGTCTTTCTCGAATGGACCACTTGATACTCCGCAGGCAGATGGCAAAACTGGTCGCTTCTGTCTCTGTTTGACTGAATTGAACAAAAGTTGTTAAAATCATTTTACCTGAGTTGCTCATGTGTTTAAACTACAAGACGTTATATTTAGGCTCATGGCGGCGATTTAACGTGAAGGTCTTCGGCATGGCTTAGCTACAACACGCTTTACGTTAAGAAGAGAAAGATTAACGCTATTTTCAACGTATTGCATGGCCTTTTATATATAGCACCAAGTGGTATTGGTGGTAGAATACCCAGGGTACATGTACGTGTACTCCAATCTTTGTGAAACACGTTATTTGACAGAGACTTCTTACCCTTATGTTATCGAATAATGAGTTTGTCCTGATCTGGATTTATAGCCCTGTCCTCAGCGGTGAGAGATATTTGTCAAGGTACAGGGTCTTAGACTATTTGGCCACGGCAAACACTCTTCGTATATTATATTACAAGATAATATTCAAATCATGATATCATCAGTCAATAATTTTAGTTAGGCTTACTGCGGCGATATAACGTGATTGCATTCGGTATGGTTGATTGATGACACATACAAATGATTTCATCTTGCTATACATGACATGTCAATATTTTATTTTACTTAAAATTTTACATAATATAGTTTCCGTATATGTCCCATTCTAATCAATGTGACACTAACACAATTTGGATATTTTAATATTTTAATACATGTTTATATTATGCGTGCATTAAAATGTTTCATTTGTCAGTTAAGAAAGTTGACATGCATAATCATCTACAAACAAGTTGATTAATTTAAATATCATACTTTCATGCCAGAGTATAATATACCTTTTTGTGCCCCGAATAGACTTCTGATTAAGCTTTATATTCGCTTTGGTTGTTTAGATGTACTATCTGAAATGAAAAGTTAGTTGGTCAATACACATCTATCCTTATATGAATCATGTGCATGCTGTTTTGGTGATTGTATCCTTTGAATGCAGTGTCTCCTGTTGGTAGACTTTTTCTTATTTAAATTTAAAACTTTATGTTCTCATAAACTGCGTTAAATGTGGCGAAATGATATGAACGTTGTTTAACATGGCTGAGTTACGACACTTTTTACGCCAAAGTGGTACTAGAACGATTGGGATTAACGCCATTTTCAACATGTAACAAGTAATAAATGTCATCTTGTCGTATTGGTAGAAGATATCTTCAGAAACATATACCCAAATATCTGAATAAACCAGCATTCTTCCGCAAGTAATTAGATCAACAAAATTAAATTTGACTTATTTCATGACAAAATCAATAGAGGTTTATGTTATTGAAACAGCGCCTGGACTCGGATAACATACTCTATTTATTTGGGGAAAATATCACAATCCATTTTTGCCTCTCTCTGGAAACACAATCGTCACCTTGCTGTACAAGGAGTTGTGCAATATAGAGAAAACTGTTCGTTTTCTATATAATATTTTATAAATTATTTTGTCTTTCCCTACATAACAACAAATCGAAAATTGTTCATGCTTAAAATGTTAAATATGTAGTTTCAATGGTAATCAAACTTAATGATGTTGGATATTCTATTTAGTATTACGAGAGATGATTCACGAATTTTGAAACAGTTTGAAAATGGCTAAAAGTAACCACATTGACATAGACATGTACGAGAGTACACGTAACATTGGCAGCTTTTTAAGGTTTATCATAGAATACCCTTTGAAGGACAAATACATATCAAATATTAAAACGTCTTACTCACACTACATTTCACTGTTTATTCTAATGTTTACAATTTATTAAAGCTTTAAGTAAATAGGCTGGTGCCCTTTTATTTCAGTGAGCGCAGCATGTAATGTGAAATCAATACATTGCGCCATTCCAAGAAGTTGCGATTGCAACTAGTCAGCTGCATGCAAAGGTTTATCTTAAGATTGTAAATATATTTTATTCTTGCAATTTATATAGATACAACTAATTGATATGTACCTTATTAAGTTATGCACAGGAATGCCGCCTGGCAGCTTTAGTGAAAAGTGCGTGCTACTTTACACGCGAGTTGAATATACAGTTGTCCGTGATACAGTTCGAAATAACCATTTCTTGTTAGGCTATTCAACATATTACATACGGTATTACCATTATTAAATCGTCAATTATTTGAAACATAATAAATTGAATTTTACATTGACTTTATTTGGCCATCATATATCAAATTGAAGAACTTTATTAGTAATAATAGAGCAAGTTAAGTTGCAATATATCGACACTAATTTTCATAGCAAGATAAAGACTTACATTTAATCATAAGTGATCAATAATATTTAGAAGTATTTCGTTTTGAAATAAGAAGGAAAACTGTATCTGATTCGTCTTCTATAAAAAGGGGAAGATATGAGGCAACTAAGGCTCTATGTAGAAATATAGAAATTAGAGAAGTACATGTAACAACTACAAGATAGTATTACAAATGATTCTAACAGAAAACTGTATGTTATAGGAGAAAAGAAAAAAGGAAGAGGAAAAATGATCAAAACCTACATTTATTACTGAACCGAAAAAAAACGACTAAATAATTTTGCAATTTAAAATATAAAAACGTTTTATCTAAAGCAATGTTTTGGTTCTGTTAATTGGAATTTTTTATTGACTGTCCTTAATTTTGTAAATTTGCGGCTGCCCTTCGTATAATGGGTTATGATATTTTACAATAACATATAGTCCTATGCAATTGTAAAATTTCTCTTGTCATACTGGTTCACCATGAAAAGGGATGTAGACATGGCAACCCTTTATCACCATATATTTTTATATTATGTACTTAGATCCTTGCTGTTCTGCTTCGAGGTAATTCACCTATGCATGTAAAAGGAATACAAATAGGAGAAAACGAGTTTTTTATCTCGCAGTATACTTGCGATACCTCTCTAAACGTTGATGAGACTAAAAAATCTCTGTAAAACGCTCTTAAGATTTTAACATTTTATACTGACATGTCGATAAATCTAATGCGATATTGATTGGATCAATGAAAGAAAATAATCAAGCGCTCGTTGAGCGTCGCATTGTTAACGATATCACTGTATTAGGAATATCTGTTTCAGTAGATCTTAATAATATGATCTCATTTAATTGCCAAGACAGAATAAATTATATAAAACGATAACAAGTTTACAGTGATTAAAAGTTAAGTCAGGTCTAAAATTTATCATCTACTGTTGACTCTCCTGGACATTAATGGTGAGGCTGTTGTGGGGTGGGAGTTGGCATTTTCTTTCATTTTATTGTAGTAAACTCGACAAAATAAAACGTACTGTTATCTGCGTGATTTGCACTGTCGGTGGCTTTGAGGTGTTTGGTATTGGTGTTTAATGAGTTCTTTAAAGGGTTCGTGAATATGACTACTGCTGTTGGCCGGTGGAGGTTTATGGTCAGGTTTGCTGGTTGTGTGGCTGAGTTTGTTGGTGAAAATTTACATAAAATTGATAATCCATTCTGGAGATACATTTCTTTAAGTACACACTGTTTACTACGGCACTTACTCCTAAAACTTGCTAAAACTTGCAATGTACCACTGTTGATAAATCCTTATGTTCAGTCGGATATTCCAGCGTTACTTTTTATCACTGGGTTTCTAAAGGAATACTATTTTTAACGATTTAATAAACGAACCGGGTGATTATGCATTATCACAATTTAGAAAATAAGTAAAATTTAAATATAAACATTTTAGAATTTAAAGGTATATTGACATCTTTGAGACGTTATAGATTGTTTTACATTTCCACTGTTTAGATGTAAATTCGAAATTTCTCGGTACCATGTGTTATTTCAATAATAATGAGAGACAAGACAGGATGTCTCTCAGTTTATAATGCATTTTCAATTGAACGAAATATATCTGCTCCAAACGCTATATGGGAAGAACATAATATTCACTTCAGTGTGACATTTTATTAGTTCTATTTTAATAACAAATGGTACAAATTGACACTGGTTCCAAGTTAAATATAATCATAGAATTCTAGAAACAGAAATCGATAAATTCTCTGAGAAAATGAACATAAATGATACAGACATCTGTACGTTTTTAAAAAAAATGATTTGGAGACGATTAAACACATTTTATAGTGTGATTACTAAGCAATTTTTACTGATTTAAGAGAATTTATGAATATCAAGTTACAAGATATTAAAACAAATTGGAAAGACATTGATATCATTTTTTAAATAGTAAATTTGACCTTTTCCAAACAAAATACTGTTTACAGCAAAAAAATCAACTTTAATCAAAGATTACAAAAAGAATCCTATAACGGTAAACTTAAAATATTATATAACCTGATTATAAAATACTGAATATCACATTGCAAAAACTAATTTCAGTTCTTATAAATAAGAGAATCAGTGGAAATTACACAAAGTCATCATTCCTTAAATTTGATTAAAGCAACATATCAATGAATTTGATTGTACCTTCATTTTACTGTCAATGTCCGAAATGATAATTATTTATAATGCTTATTAATGTGTTTGTAAAATATGTATGTGTGCGTTTACATGGGTATTCGTATATATATATATATATATATATATATATATATATATATATATATATATATATATGTATATATAAAGGGAGATTAATTAAATTCACAACAACGGAATTTACGATTTTTGTGATCTTTTCAGATGCTCATTCTCAATGCATGATATATATATGGAGATAATTATTTGTGAATAACCAAAACATAAATGTACAGACCAGACTACGGCCAGTGCACCTAGCTTCAATGCAAACCATAGATACAATATCAAGGCCTCTGCCAAACCATATTGTATCTATGGTTTGCATTGTAGCTAGGCGCACTGGCCGTAGTCTGGTCTATACATTTATGTTTTGGTTATTCACAAATAATTATCTCCATACATATATATATTTAACCGTAGTTGTGGGACTATTTTTATTCTCCTCACCCACGTAGTGCGATGATGTCAAACATTGTGCGATGATATATTCATCCCACTTTCCGGTAAGGGTTATTTTGAAAGCTCTTTTCATGAAACGTAAAAAAACGACTGTAGGATATTCTTCCCACATTGCGATTCAATCGTTGTGGGGAAAATCCGTGTTTCTGCAGTTGTTTCCCTTGCACTAACTCTGGCACTTCTGTTTAAAAAAAGGCGGAACGCTGGAAACTGTAAGTAGCCTAACTCTTTTTGTTTACCTTAGTCCTATAATCCCCAATAATTGCATTGCTAGTCATTTTAAGTTGTATATTAACGTATATTTAATGCTCACAGTATTAATCAATTGACCAATGCTGCTGATATTAGTGCTTTCATTCACGGATCGTCATATAGTAATGTTTTGTGTCTATGTCTCTGATGAAAGGAATTCAAAAGAAAGCTTACAGTTTTTGTAGCTTACAATGTGCACTATTGCATTTGGTATGGGGGTAGATATACCAGATTTGAGATTTGTGTTACACTGGGGTTGTAGCCAGTCACCTCTTGCTTATTGGCAAGAGGTTGGTCGCTGTGCACGGAACGGTCAAGCTGGCACCTGCTTTTTGTTTATAGCCCTTTATACCTTGAATCCAAAAAGGGTTAACAAGGAAATGCTGGAAATATGTAAGACAAATACATGTTTGCGACTTAGCATATTGAAACATTTAACCATTCCTGGCATGGATGTGAATCTTCTGAAAGATCTATCATGCAGAACTCCTTGTGGGAAAAACTGTGACAAGTGCATATGTACTCTTTGCACATGCTGTTCTCGATGTAAGGATAAATGTGATTGTTTGTAAATTAACTATATGATAGTACTGATATAACATTTAGTCGATTATAATTGATAATAGATTGAAAATACTCATTCGATTATCAATTGTAAAATTAAGTACTCGGTTAAAATCAAAAATATTGTTTTTTTTAAGTTCATTTGTAATGTCATCATAAGAAAACTTGTAATAACATATTGTATTAGAATAACTATAATAAACACCATGAATTATATGTTCACAGATAAGACTTTAAAGTCTTTTTATACATAAATAATTCAACAAATTATAAGATAAAAGACTTTTTAACAAATTATACAATCAAAGTTTGAAACTGTCCGTATCGAAATGATGAATTTGTGATGAATGCAAGCATTATAAGTTTGTATGGCATTCCTTTTTAAAAAAAAATCTGCATTGTTAAATGGTAAAACGATTGGTTAAGCTGATTGATGATCTTCTACAGGTTGTCGCGTTAATTGCTTTTTTTGTCATTTGTTCCATACTTTAAACGTTTATAAGATTATAGTTGATTATTAGAGGGAGTAAAGGATGACATGGAAAGGTTGGTCTGTCTGTCGAGCACAGTCCCAAATTTGTAGTTTACGGCAATATAGACCTGTATCTGTCCAAAATATAAGAATACTTTTTAAACTATAGTTTGAGTTTTTTTTATAAACATATCTCTAGAAAAACAAGGGAATGCGGAATGCTCCCTTCCAGGAATAAAGTCAAAGAGACCATCAACCATATATTCGTTCACAAAGCTTTCCACCTGTACATCCAAGTTTTTTTTGTACTATTGTGCTTAGCACAATGTGTGCCAGACAGTTCATGTTGGAAGATTCTACTAACTTCTTGCCCTAAAGCCCCAAAATACTGGCTAATTCTGTCAACTGTAGATTCAGCATTTTGACCTTTAACAGTTTTCTGAAATAATGAAAAGGTTGTTATATTACAAGTGTTGTTATTTTTTTTTTACAAATATAATATGTAATACAATCTAGCCAATAGAGTTACATGTAGCAAAATAAGTTTTATATGGATGTGATTTGATGAGAAAATCGTATTTCGACGATAAGTATATGTTTGTTACACTGAGGGTTATTTATAACCGCAAACATTAGTGTAAGAAAATAAGTAACAAAATAAATTTTGAAGCACATGAGTGTAACAAAAAAATATGACTTGGTCAGGTCTTTAGTATTTATTGACAAAGCAGTGCGAATCAGTCCAGCGCGCTGTCTTACGGTCTTGTTTTTCTACCAGTACCTTCCTATTTTCGATGCAATTCATTACCTTTTTGTAA
Source organism: Panopea generosa (assembly GCA_029582155.1). Lineage (NCBI taxonomy): Eukaryota > Metazoa > Mollusca > Bivalvia > Adapedonta > Hiatellidae > Panopea > Panopea generosa. Next base: position 46,116,638 of record CM055896.1, read on the forward strand.
TATGATTTATACTTTTATATTTTAACAGCTTAAACATGAACGAGAATGCAGATTGTACACTGCTATTAAAGGGAGTTGCCTTGCATTATATAATGATATGATTATATCAAATGGTTCGCATGGATTTTGTCAATGTCAAATTGAAAAGGAATTGTTATTTTTATGTTATTATCACTAACTGCTATAGCAACCATTTGTAATCATAGCAACCGATCTTCACGAAGCTTACCAAGGTTTATGTTTAATTGTTGCAACATGCGACAGCAGTCATGTGATGTTTTGCTTATATTTAACAAACCGTTAAAAAAGGACCCCATGTTCTATCAAAATTTAACACTGATCAGTTTTTAATAACTGTTTTGATCAGAATTTAATGTCACAAAATTGACCCTTACGGTCATTTTTCAACGGGGTCAAAATTTAATGTTACACCGGCCCAATCCACAATAACACCCATGGCGGAGCATTCGGTGATGTTTGTACTAAAATGGCAAGGTGAGTTTGTTCCTTACACATCAAATATTTAATGAACACAATGATACGAATGTTAGACAGGTGAAAATAGAAGTGAGTCGTGTATATTTCAAAAGTGACATAAAGCTCGAAGGAACGATTACTTTTCTGACCGCCAACTTTGCTTTATCTATTTTATCATGATGCATATTGATGCGCTGGAAAATTAGTATTGAATGTACATTTTAGTCAAAACCAATCACATTTTGATTTCATACAAGGTATCTTAAAGGAAATGTAACCCTGATATAATACGATAATCTATTTATGAATGAATGGATGAAAGCCATTATTTAAAGAGGGTAGCCCAATTAGTTTGAAACTAATCTTCCTTGGGGTCCTCTTAATATACATTTATACATTATTTACAAATTACAACAGTAAAACAAAATAAAAACATTTTAAGCATTGCAAGCAATTGATTGTACATTAAAAATGATAATTACATGTATATCTATTTTTTTAGATAATTCAAGCCATCTTTTAAAAAATGTATATAAATGTATATAATTATTAAAGAAAGTGAGTATTACTGCATCTGTTACAACAACAGAATAAACAACAGCGGGTATCCGACGATGGATTTTGGAGTGATAAAGTTTAATTCAATTGTTGAATGTAGATTTCTAAGAACGTTATAATGGGTATTAAAACATATCTGTTATATACGAAGGTGCATTGTTTTCGGGACACTGTTAAATAGTAGAGAACTTGAAAAAAGTCATGCACTTAACACAAAATAGATGCCTTAACTTCCAGTATGCAGACAGCAATGAAGTTATCTTCAATCAATAATAGTAATTTGGGGATCAAAAATGGGGGATAGGACTGTTGTTGCATTTTAAGCTCATCTGAGCAAAGCTCAAGAGAGCTATTCTAATCACTCTGTGTCCGTCGTCCGTTGTTAACTTTTGCTTTAGACGATTTCCTCTCTGAAACCGCTCGACAGATTTCCACGAAATTTAGTGTCAAGCATTGTTACATGAAGATCTCTCAAATTTAACCCCGCCCAAGGGTGTTATCAGTTGTGTTTTGTTTTTCAAAATTTAAAAAATCCTCTTCTCGGACAGTGCAAGGTCTGGAGCTTTGCAATTTTGCATGTAGTATCACCTCATCAGCTTCTCTCAGACCCTAGTCAAAATTGGCCCCGCACCGGGGACTTGTCAGTTTAACATTGGGAAGATTTCATTTAAAAATATTTTTAGTTCAAGAACCAACCAGACCAATTTGTTCATATTAGATATAAATAATCCCTATAAGTAGATGTTTCACGTTTGTTGAAATAAAGAGGCTATGGTCCATTGGGTCCATTAAGGGGACTTTGATGTTCGCATAGGAATAGTATGAGAAAGTAAATTTTCTTTTTATCATCTTATTTAGGAATTATTTAAATTATCACCTTGATATCTGGAGTATTGTTTAGTCATAACAGTTGAGATTAAATATCCATAAGGGGCCAGCAGGGGCAAAAAAAAAACCGGATGAAATTGTGAATAATCAGAAATCTTCTCAAGACTGAACAAATCAAAATCATTTATATTTGGTTCAAATGATCTTGATGAATTGGGTTTCGAATTTGTTTAAATAAAGGGGTTAGATTCCATTTGAGTCTAGTCAGGGGATTTGGATTTTTAAATAGGAAAACTATGCGAAAACAGGCAATTATGTTTTTCTCATTTATTTAATGTATTATTTCAAACATCATGATGTCTAGGACATTGTTTAGTCATTTAATACATGTAAGAGTCAGCAAGGGCCCTAACAGAAAATTTATTTTGTACTTTTTGTTTAATGTTAGTTTCTGTCAATTAATTTTTTCTTAATTTAACTTGTTTGACAGCGTTATAGGCGATGTTTATTTTTGAATGATAAAACTCGGGCAGCAATTTATTCATAGAGCTTTTATACATGTACGCTACCTTTTGAGCTACGCTTGCGTCTGGCAAAGTTACAGTGTGAAATATCGTATTTATTAGATAGAAAAAAGAATATAATTATACATGTATAATAAATGTTATGCTAATATGCCGTTTCGTTGTGTCTTTACACATGCGCATGTACGCATACTTTGTAATATAAATGTTAATGTAATTGACCGTACATTTATCTGTCAAAATTAGCATGGTATCACCCATTTAACTGCAAATATGCTGTTTTACTGTGCCATGTATACATATATGTGAAAAAAAAGTTATATTTTGAAATGTACGTGTATCTTGTCGTGAATAATACCATTGATTGTTTGCATGTTGTCAACACATGCTTACCCCAACATATTTTATTAGTTTGCCAAGCTGGTGCAAACATAACAGAACAATATAAACCCTTTTACGCAGTGTTGTTACAAATTTCAGAAAATATCTTTTTATAGGGTTAACCTACATTACATTGTATATACGCTACTGTAAAACAAGACCTTTGTTATTCAATGATGTATTTTAAGCCTACATGTTTAAACTACTATTTTAAACTACATGTCTTTTTTGTCACGATGTATATTTTTAACGACACTCGAAACTCACTTTTGTTACTCGAAACTCACTTTCCTTACTCGAAACTCACTTTTCTTTCTCGAAACTCACTTTTCTTACTCGTTTCCTACTACAAGTGAATCTCCCAAAAATATCTTTCTGTAGGGTAAACCTACATTAAACTTTTAAATTAGTTAGAACCATTGTATACTATGGTGCTATATATAAAATCCTGACATCATGTGTGATGTCAGGTACGTCGCGAAGACTTTATGACACAAGTTAAAACACTGAAACAATGACTGGTGTGTATGTAAACATGTATGTTAATCTACTCCCACAAACCTCTCTCCACACCCAAAAAATAAAACAAACACACAAAACAACAACAAACATGCTTTTATTTAGAGTGCATTAATGTAGACACAAAGTTTTGCAGACTCGGTTTGTATGGGAAAATTTACAACAAATCAAACAAAACAGGTAATAAAAATGTTTAAACTCAAGTATATTATGGCTTACGTAAAATTGCTTTTAGGAATAAATCGGTGGTAAAAAGGTTAATTTACTGTAATTCTGATAAATAAACTAATGCACAAAAATATTGTGCTGCCAATATGATGTGATGTTACATATTATTTCTACTTTAACAGTAACTTTGCGATTTAAATTTACCTTCGTTACAATAATTGTGTCTACTTAAAGTGTTTATATGTCAACCAAAAACAATGAATAAGCTCTTATAACACCATACATTTTTATTTCTTACCTGCCTGTCTTGAACACATGCAAATAAACAAGATGTCCCCATTTAATAAAAAAGGAAATAAAGCGATCAAGTATGACTACATCCAGAAAACACTGCCTTCCCTCACAGAAGAGACGGGCAGTTGAAATTATTACAATTTTAAAAGGTACACATCACAGACAACAGAATAGTTAACTCGGTGGGGGAATGGAATAGTTAGTGGCAAAGTCGATGTTGTATATACATTACTATAAAACAAGACCTTTGTTATTCAATGATGTATTTTAAGCCTACATGTTTAAACTACTATTTTAAAATACATGTTTTTTTTGTCACTTTTCTAACTCGAAACTCACTTTCTTTACTCGAACTCACTTTTCTTACTCGAAACTCATTTCCTACTAAAAGTGAATCTCTGAACAGGCAATATTGATCCAACTTCTTCTTGTATCAGATATAAACAACTAAGCTTCAAGCGGAGTGGCCTTACCCTTTCTTGAACAAGACATATGATATCACTGTCCTATCTACGGTATATTTAAATTTAAGAAATTTCCATCAAAAACATTTACAAGGCGGATATGGTTATATGAGCATGCCGATTATGATCGTATGAGGGGACTTGCTTCAGAAACTAACTGGGATGCTTTAATGCACACTGATATCAATATATATGCACTTAATATTTCAAAAAAGATTCTTGAACTGAGTAACTCTTGTATTCCTAATAAGACTGTCCATATAAAGCCTTATGAACCTCCATGGATAACTAATAACATTAAACGCAAAATAAGGGAAAGAAAACGTGCTTACAAAAAAACTAAACAAATTAAATCTGAATACCATTGGAATAAATTCAAAATGCTTAGAAATAAAATTGTGTCTGATTATCGTGCGCCTTAACAATCATATTTCGATAATATTACGAAAAAATTAATTTCAACAGCTATCTCTTCAAAGGACTGGTGGAAAGCTCTTAAAACATTTATTAAACCTCATGAGAAACCACCAATACCCCCTCTGAACAATAATGGTTCTATGATAACAAACGATCTCGAAAAAGCAAATATATTAAATGATTTTTTTCACAATCAGACTGTATTAAACCAAGCCAATATGAACCCTCCAAATTTACCACAAAGCATTACAAATTCTTCTCTTAAATTATTTACCCCGTCGCCGATTGAGGTTCTTCCATTATTAAGTTCACTGCCTCTTGAAAAGGCAACTGGCCCAGATGAAATAAATAACCGTGTATTGCGTGAACTAGCCACTGAGCTTTCTGCACCTTTATTCGATCTTTTTAATAAATCACTTACATTAGGTATGTTTCCGGATTCTTGGAAAGATGCATTTGTTTGTGCCGTCTTTAAAAATGTGATCCATCAAAAGTTAACAATTATAGGCCTACTTCACTCTTGGGTGCCATTGACAAAGTATTTGAAAGACTTATTTTTAAATACATATTTAACTATTTACGTGATATTTACTAAGTAAAGCATTTGATCGAGTTTGGCACAAAGGTCTTTTGGTCAAACTCAAAGCTGCAGGTATCTCTGATCATATTCTGAAATTTCTTGCTGACTATTTAAGTAACAAACGTCAACGTGTAGTAACTCCTGGAGCAAAATCCAAATGGAATACAATAAACGCGGGCGTTCCACAGGGCTCTATTCGTTGTCCTCTATTAATCTTAATATACATAAATGACATTGTTTCAAATATCAGTTCAAATATTCGCTTATTTGCTGACGATACAAGTTTATATCTTATTATTGACAATGAAAGAGACGTCACAAATACAGCAAACATACTGAACCAAGACATCATAAAAATAACAGAATGGGCGGAGAAATGGTTAGTTACATTCAACCCTTCGAATCCCGAATCCTTGTTAATATCTCGTAAAAGAAACCCTCCAATTCACCCTCCTTTATTTATGATAAACCAACAAATAGCGGAAGTGCCTTCTCATAAACATCTCGGAATCTTTTTCTCAAATGACTGCTCTTGGCATTCACACATCGAATATGTTATAGAAAAGGCATGGAAGCGAATCAATATAATGCGCAAACTTAAACATCAGCTCGATCGTAAGTCTCTAGAAATTATTTATATATTATATCCTTTATCAGACTCCTCTTAGAGTACGGCGACACTATTTGAGATAATTGCACTAATAACGAAAAACAAGACCTAGACAAAATACAAAATGAAGCAGCACGCATAGTTATTGGAGCAACTAAATTAGTATCTCTTGATGACTTTTACAAAGATGCTGGATGGAAAACTCTCTCGGCTCGTAGACGAAAACACATATATCATTTATAAAATGATAAATAACGAAACTCCGCCTTATCTTTCTTCGCTAGTACCTTCTTTGGTTAGCGAGCGAAGCATCGGACTATAATCTAAGAAACGCAAGTGACTATCAAATTCCATTTTCTCGTACTAAGCTATGTTCAACATCTTTTCTTCCATATGTAACGCGAGAATGGAACAGTCTTCCAACTGCTGCACGAAATGCTAGTTCTATGGATACTTTTAAGCAACATCTTAACCACGACATAACTAAAGTACCAAAATACTATTGCTCGGGAAATAGGAGAGCACAAATTCTGCACACACGATTACGTACTAATTTTAGTTCCGTAAAGGGATTATATTGGCATATTACCGTAATTCCCTGTCCTAAATACACACGCCCAGCATGAAGATACACTTATAACTTAGAGATATACGCGTCTAAAGTGTCTAATTGCATAACCTCTTTTTTTTTTTTTTTACAAACATCGGGTTTCTGAAGCCACGTTTTTGGTTTTTGTTTACATTTGCCATTTTCAACGAACCGCTTTCGGGTTTCCGATCAATCATCGAATAACATCGTGAAGACTCGTTCCCGATCTCTTTTTCAAGGCTTTGTTCGGGAAGTTTACGGAGTTCAATGTAAACATTGGTAATACTTTATTGCGGGACGTATTAATGTTTTTGCCAATATCCAATTACTGTTAATTTGATAACTTTCAAGTAAATAAAGGCTATACGTCAATACATAAGCATTATTTTGTGCACACTGCATACAGGAAAAGTCTGGATTTACAGCATGTTTGTGTTACTTGCCAATATAATCCCTTTAAACCAACATCTATTTCATAAAAACATTGTTGAATCTCCCCTTTGTATTTGCGGAAGTATCGAACGTACGTATCATTTCTTTCTGAAATGTCCGCTCTATGATACTATTCGCGCCGACTTATTGCGGAAACTTCATCCATTATGCGCTGTGTCTGTAAATAATTTATTGTTTGGCAACTCATATCTTACATATGACATAAACATTACTATTTTCGAAACTGTCCAAAAATTTATCTCATCGAGTAAAAGATTTTGAATATAAATAATGATCTGCAAGCAGCCTCATTTCTGTTTATGTGACACGAGTCTCACTCGGGACACGCACCAGTCTCCCAAATTTCTGCATTTCCATTATTTTTCCATACGAAATATTAAATGTTTCTCCATCTGTTCTTTTCAATTTTTTAAATCAAATTTGTTAAATAATATCATGAAAATCGTTTTTTTCCTTCCAGACTCTATCATTTATAATGTTAGAAATGTACTAATTATTAAGCATATTCATACTATGATTTACCGCTATTTTATCATGACAATTGTATTCTTGGATAAGAGCTTTATAAGATAAATCTTTCGTTCTGATCCTATTTTTTGTTTCACAAAAATGTTGTTATATTGTAAAGATTGAAAATAAAATATGTTTAAACTAAGATTTATAAATATATATATTTACTTACATCAGCGATTAGACATCCGCATTAGTTAAGCACATTACTTCAAGCTCACATGTGCATTTGTTCAAATCTTTTCAGTTATGTTTTACTTTATCATAACAATTGTTTTAAACCCCAGGTCATATATGCTTTGAAAATATCACACGGTGGTGGTTCTGCCACGCAAATCTTCAAGTGTACATGTGCATTTGTTCAAATCTTTATCATAACAATTGTTTAAAACCCCAGGTGGTGGTTCTGCCACGACAATCTTAAACATGATACACTTTCACTTCGGGCGTGTGACACTTTCATTGTGTGCTATATGTAGATAAAATCAGTTATTTGTTTTTAAAAACAGTTTTAAAGATCGTAAAAGTTAGTGATATGCACGTAGACAGTCGGTGTGTTAAAATTAACATTTTTTAAAAATAAAACCAGTGTTTTATTGGATTGATTGATTTTATATTTAACGTCATTTTGTACCATCGAGGGTTAACATACGATCAGTTTATCGATCCACTCTTTCCTAGGATTGTGAAGGTTAACCAGTACTCGAGCACACCCCGTCTTTGCAAGTTTCTGATAACTTTCATGCTTGAATCAGCGGTGAGAGGCAACTTATAATGAGACGCAACGCCGTGTATCAATCATCACGGAAATTATAGGCGGACGGAGATTCGAACTCACGATCCCTGGTTTGATAGTCGTGCGCGCTACCGACTGAGCTAGTCGGATCCCAATACACGTATGCAAATGCGTATAGACGTACGCATATTTTAATAAAGTATGATTATCTATATACACCGAGCCCTTACCTAAGCTCGCTTATAAGTAACATGTATCGGTTTGTTTCTATGAAAAATATCTACTGCAGTAAGCACTTATAGAGAGAAGAAAAAGCAACTGATTGAGATGTTATGCACGGTCGCGTATTTATGCAATCGTTCGCGAAATCTAGTTTTCAAATATCTTAACTTTCATTTATCTCAGATATACAAACTTCTTTCTTGGCATTTACTGAGTATAAGAATTATTCCCGGTTTATCAATCTGAATCTACTGCTTTGAATGATTATGAGCATTGGTTTAAGTTTTATCTTTATAACTAAACAAAATTCAGATTTTAAAATAGTTGACGAGTGGAAAAAACAAAAATATAAGCACGAATTAAGTTTCCTGCTGTGTATCATTTTAAAGGGAGTGTTTCAGGGAAAACAACCGCTATCAATGTCTAAAAATACGAAATAATTTTTAAAAGGAATAAAAAGCATCCCATTATTATTAATAAATAAAATCCCAACAGTTTGGTAAGTTAAATCCACCAAAACTTGACAAAAACTGATATATAAATTTGAGGGGTAAAATTTTCTACTTTTCACTACATCTTCTTCTACTACTATTGCTATTACTACTACTACTTCTACTGATACGACTCATGTTTTTACTACTTATGCTTCTACTACAAATACTACAATTATTACATTTCCTACTATGGCGTCTACTATTTCTACTGCTCTACACCAAATATAGGAATAAACATATATTTACTCACATCAGCGATCCAACTCCGCCAAAGTTAAGCACATTACTTCAAGTGCACTGTACATTTGTTCAAATCTTGTCATTTTTTTTAACTTAATCATAACAATTGTTTTAAACCCATGCCAAATATGCTTTGTGGTTCTGTCATACGTACCCGAAACAGTTGGGTGTGCTTCACTTACATTGTGTGCTATATAGATATAATCAATAATTTGTTTTGAAAACAGTTTTAAAGATCGTAGAAGTAATTAATATGCACTTCAACAGTAGTGGGTTAAAATTAACATTGTATAAAAAAACTCCCCACTGTTTTATTGGACTGATTAATTGATTTTATATTTAACGTCATTTTGTGCCATCAAGGGCTAACATACACTCGGTTTACCTAGTCACTGTTTCCTAGGATCCTTGAAGGTTAACCAGTACTCAAGTACAACCCATCTTTGTAAGTTACTGATAACTTTCCCGCTTGAATCAGCGGTGAGAGACAACTGATAATGAGACGCAACGCCGTGTATCAATCATCACGGAAAAAATAGCCGGACGGGGATTCGAACTCATGATCCCTGGTTTGATAGTCGAGCGCGCTACCGACTGAGCTAGTCGGACCCAGACACACGTATGCAAATGCATATAGATGTACGCATATTTTAATAAAATATGCTTCTCTATACACTCCGAGCCATTACCTAAGCCCGCTTATAAGTAACATGTATCGGTTTGTTTCTATGAAAAATATCTACTGCGTTAAGGACTTATAGAGAGAAGAAAAAGCAACTGATTAAACTGTTATGCACGGTCGCGTATTTATGCAAACGTTCGCAAAATCTAGTTTTCAAATATCTTAACTTTCATTTATCTCAGATATACAAACTTCTTTCTTGGCATTTACTGAGTATAAGAATGAATCCCCTGTCTGTCAATCCGAATCTACTGCTTTGAATGATTATGAGCATTGGTTTAAGTTTCACCTTTATAAATAAACAAAACTCAGATTTTAAAATAGTTGACTAGTAGAAAAGACAAAAATGTAAGCACGAATTAAGTTTCCTACTGTGTATCATTTTAAAGGGAGTGTATCAGGGAAAACGACCGCTATCAATGTCTAAAAATACGAAATTATTTTTAAAAGTGATAAAAAGCATCCTTTTATCATTAATAAATAAAATCCCAACAGTTTAGTAAGTTAAATCCACCAAAACTTGACAAAAACTGATATATAAATTTGAGAGGTAAATTTGAAACGAAATCTCCATTCTAAAGATAGACAGCTAAACTGATTGCCGACCTTAGCATCGTAATTCGAACTCCTTCTAAGATAAACAATTATAATTACATGTAAACCTGTGTAAAGGATCGACTTGTTGAACATGTGGAGTATAAATCAACATTTTTGCAAAAAAGTGTGAACTGAAAAGGTCATAGGAATATACGCTACTGGTATCTGATACGAATTATGACTGACGTTTGAAATGTTACAAACGGTATACCCGTTCATGTATGTAAATTGTCACTCCAGTCCGTATGTGTTGCATGTAAGACCACAATATGTTAGTCATGGTTAAAACCAATTATATTGAGTAGGTTGATACCATGGTTTTGTGTCTTTGGTTTGCATTGTAGCTATAAGCGCGCTATGTAGTTTTTTATCGGGTTGTTCACAAATAAATATTCTCATATATATATATATATACAGTAGCAATAAAACAACAACACAAGAACAAACAATTTTCTCTGTCTGTCTGCAGTATTTTATATATAGAAAATTGTTTGTTCTTGTGTTGTTGTTTATTGTTGTTTTCTTTTATTTTAGTCCTCTGATGAAGGCGTAAAGCCGAAACTAGCTAAGGATATCTCTTTGTAAGTTTTAGCACTGTAAAATGGTAATTCTCTCTACTGTTTTCATTATTTCTACCATTTATGTATCCTTCGCAGATCCGGTGCTCCTAGACGGTGTTTTGTTAGACGTATGATTCTCACTATCATATATATATTTATTTATATATTTTATATATAAATATTTTAAAATAACATACTAATAAATGTATATTTAATCTACTCAGAGGTATTATATGTTAAAAATGTTGATTACACTCATATTTGTGTTTCTTGACTTCTGTTTTAATGTACAATATGAATGTTGACTTCATATATGTACACACGTATTGAGCCGAGTGATTACACCGTCCTTCTGTAAAATGTTGTTGACTAACTGAAGAAAAGACATGGTTCGAATCAATACAGTTTTAGTCAGGTATAAAATATCAGTAATTTGATCAAATATTGGGTTACATAGTAATGCATGCATACATACAAATACGAAAATAACTTCTAGTAAAACACATGCTGCTTTTTGTTTAAAAAAACAACAACAATTGTTGATTATTTTGTCATTCGTGTATTGTACATTTCCATGAACCCGGTCGACAATTTATTCCACTCATTCCATAAATAGACGGGAATCCGAATAGCAATTATGTCATTATGTTGAGAAATAGTGTAATACAGGATGGTAGCCATACATCCATGTCATACCCATAATATTGTATAAATGATTTAATATTATTTTGATTCTATTACACATGTCCAGCTGAGTACAACACTATAATGAAAACGGATGTTGGTTCCACCAAAATATAAGTCTATACACGTACACCACATGCATCTATAGTTGATTCTACATTATGCCATGAACATGGAATACAACTAGTAAAAGGTAGGCCATGTATCCCTTTGATTTGTTCATGGAGAAGTGCGCGTAAGCAATAGAGGATCAAACACGTGATTTAGTTTACATTATTTTATTCAGCACACAAAATATTCCACACACCCATTTAACTATAGAAACAGTATACATGTAACATAAGAATAATAAAAATATACATGTAGCAATATAATTATGAAGTTTTCAAAGTCAGGCTGAATAATAACAACACTTTATTTACAGGTAACTTACACATCTGCATTCCTCGATTTCAAAGACACAATAGAGAATCTGTAACTTTGTGTTGTTTGATATGTGTGGAGTAAGTAATGTTACCCTTTAACTGTATACCAACGAGCACAGGGTGTCAAGAAGGTTCATATACTGATGTTAAATAGAATTTCCACCGAAACTAATTATCTAAGCCCGTCAAATAGATTTTAATTTTAGAGTTTAGCCAAGAAGAAGATACAAATTGTCAATAACAAATAAACAATACAATTGTCAAACAAGGCACTGTCTACCAAGAAATAGGTCCATACATTGACAACACGTATTCTGCGTTAAATACTCACCATTCCTTAAGTTGCCGATTGTACATCATTTTGTATACACTTTTGTTTCCTAAATAGCTGTAACAGCATTCATCAAAAAAAGTATTTATGCTAAATTATCAACTGGGTATCAATTTCCACCATTTAATTGGGATTGTGTGTACGTGTACGCACGCAACACTCGAATATTACAAAGCATACGGTTCGCTCGCTCTCGGTCTATCATGAATTGCACGTGAAAAAAATGTTGCACTCACTATCACAACATATGTTCAATAGGAAAAAACAACCACAGGACAAGATAATCATAAACAACCAAAAACTAATGATTTATCACAACACAAAGTGAGGGCGGTGATCCCATCCAAACGTCAACAATATGTGCGATGCATGGCAGCCCGCAGTGGCCACACATGATATTAACTGTGAAAATGAAGTATATGGACAATCACTTTTATGATCAAATAAGTCAAAATGCTTGCAATGAACTTGTATTATGTTTGGACATTTTATCAAAAATAAAATTATCGTGTTTGTGGTAAAACAATCATGTATATGCCTTTATTTATCTCTGACATACAAGTGAAATAAAAAAGTGTAATATTTCTATTGGAACATGTAAAAAGAACATATTTGTATATACTAATATCCCAAAAGCCTTGGCGCATCAACAAAATGTCACCAGTATGACTCATTTACTTTCCCCGTTTGCGTTCTCTTAAACTGGTCTTCTATAGCAAGTGTATATAACTAATTTACAAATTTCGTAATTAAGAAAACAGGGCTTATATACCTGTCAAACTTAACAACACAAGAATATAAACATCTATGCAGGGAATGGTAAAACTGTTGTAAGTTTTAGATTATTACCTAACTTGAAAAAAAAGAGTAGCCAAAATATATTACTCTGTCGGGTATAACGTCACATTGACTTACACGTTGTATAATTATAATATGTTTAAAATAAATTAACTATTTAGCCTGTCACATAACTCAGATAAAATGCATACAGGTCATTGCTATAAAAATGCTACAAAGGATGGTTGTTTTCAATATGCCATTCATCTCGTGACGTCCATCCTCAAGATCACGTGACGTTAATGTTTCAAGATAAAGCTATCTATCATAACTTCAAGTATGTTTAAACTTATTGAATTGTTACATACTGACAGCAAACATATTATAAGAAACATGTCTGTTTACATATACAAAGTATTAAACTGAAGAAAAAGTCTATGATGATTGATAGAAATCAAGTGTAAATCAAATGAAATAAAACTGTTTAAGTATATACTGTCAAAGTACCATATATGCTCCCTGAATATGCATTTTGGTAGTTTCATAAAAACACAAAAATCAGTGTAAAACTTTGCTTAATTGACATTAAATAATGAAACTATGAACGTTAAATTAAACAAAATTTAAAATCGCGTGAACTGTGTAGAATTCAATATTT